>VWZS01001364.1:736662-765512 GCA_013397075.1 Rhabdornis inornatus
AAAAAAAAACCAAAAAAAAAAAAAAAAAAAAAAAAAAAAAAAAAAAAAAAAAAAAAAAACAAAAAAAAACAAAAAAAAAAAAAAAAAAAAAACAAAAACCCAAAAAAACCCTAAACCAACAACAAAAAAAACCCCACAAAATCCACCAAAAAAACCCAACAAAACAAAACAAACAAACAAAAAAACCAACAAAAACAAACAAACAAACAAAAAAAACAAACAACAAAAAAAAAAACACCCAGACATAAAAAGAAAATATGGAAATGTGGCTTCCAGTGTAGGAACAGCTCCTTGTGGACTGGGGCTGCCAGGATAAAGTCACCAGAACTTTTCTGCTTTGTTCTGAGTGAGAAATAGGGATTTCCACATTATTTTGAGTGAGAAATATGGATTTCCACCTTGTTCTGAGGAAGAAGTTTCCTTTCCACCTTGTTCTAAGGGAGAATAGGGATTTCCACATTTTTCTGAGTGAGAATTTGCATTTCCACATTGTTCTGAGTGGGAAATAGGGATCTCCACCTTGTTCTGATGGCAAAAATTGCATTTCCATGTTTTTCTGAGGGAAAAATTGCATTTCCACCTTGTTCTGAGAGGGAATTTGCATTTCCACATTTTTCTGAGTAGGCATATGCATTTCCACATTGTTCTCAGGGAAAAAAATTGCATTTCCACATTGTTCTGAGAGAGAAATAGGAATTTCCACTTTGTTCTGAGAGAGAAATAGGAATTTCCACCTTGTTCTGAGGGAGAAATAGGAATTTCCACACATGGTGGAGTGGGAACTCTCCCTTGATTTCTAAATGAGGCAGAGCAAGCAGCACCCTGGCGTTTTTTAGCTAAAATTATATTTACCAGAGTCCTCTTGGGTTAATCCTGAGCAAATACACTTTTCACACAGACTACCCTTAAAAACCAAGCAGGCTCCATGTTTATGTGTCTAAATTTGGCAGCAGGATTATATTGCATTATGGAAAGCAACCTCCTTTCACCCAAAGTATTTTTATTTTTATTTTTAATGCAAACCTGAGGTAAATAACACCACTCTGGGAGGCACCTTTGAGCACCCTCTTCAGGACCAACCCATTAATTTTTCCACTCTTTTCCCAGTCATTTCTGATCTCAAAATAAGCTGGAATGCCACTGCTTAATTATTTTAGGCGGGTGCAGTGGATGGGCTGCAATTAGTGTCAAAATCTGGTACCAGAGCTCTGTTCCCACGTGCAGAGAGCTCACAAAATGTGGTTTGAGGCACAGTGGCCACAAAGGGAACACAAAATTTCAGCTCTCAGCTCCTGAGGACTCCCAGAATTTTCTCATTGTGCTGGGTGCTTGTGGCTTGGGGTTTGGTTTTGTTTTTTTTTTTCAGGGAGAAATCTGATTTAATCACTTCTACTTGGGGGAAGAGTGAAATTCAGTTTGAGCAGTGCTGAGTATTTGTGGCCTGAGCTTTTCCCAGGTTGGAAAAATCTGATTTAGTGTTAGCTGTGAGAGCAGTGAAATTCAGTTTGAGCAGTGCTGGGTGCCTGTGGCTTGAGATTTTCCCAGGTTGGAGAAACCTGATTTAGTTTTACCTGTAGGAGGACTGAAATTCAGTCTGAGCAGTGCTGGGTACTTGTGATTTGAGCTTTTTTTTCAGTGAGAAATCTGCTTTAATCACTCCTGCCTGTGAGAGCAGTGAAATTCAGTTTGAGCAGTGCTGGGTACTTTGAGGCTTGAGCTTTTTTTCAGGGAAAAATCTGATTTAATCACTCCTACCTGTGAGAGCAGTGAAATTCACTTTGAGCAGTGCTTGATGCTTGTGGCTTGAGCTTTTTTTCAGGAAAAAATCTGATTTAATCACTCCTGCCTGTGAGAGCAATGAAATTCAGTTTGAGCAGTGCTTGATGCTTGTGGCTTGAGATTTTTTTCAGGAAAAAATCTGATTTAGTGTTAGCTGTGGAAAAAGTGAAATTCAGTTTGAGCAGTGCTGGGTATTTGTGGCCTGAGCTTTTTCTAGGTTGGAAAAATCTGATTTAATGTTACCTGTGGAAGGAGTGAAATTCACTTTGAGCAGTGCTGAGTACTTGAGGCTTGAGCTTTTCCCAGGTTGGAAAAATCTGATTTAGTTTTACCTGTGAGAGGAGTGAAATTGAGTTTGAGCAGTGCTGGGTACTTGAGGCTTGAGCTTTTCCCAGGGTGGAAAAATCTGATTTAATGTTACCTGGGGAAGGAGTGAAATTCACTTTGAGCAGTGCTGAGTACTTGAGGCTTGAGCTTTTCCCAGGGTGGAAAAATCTGATTTAGTTTTACCTGTGAGAGGAGTGAAATTCAGTTTGAGCAGTGCTGGGTATTTGTGGCCTGAGCTTTTTCTAGGTTGGAAAAATCTGATTTAATGTTACCTGTGGAAGGAGTGAAATTCACTTTGAGCAGTGCTGAGTACTTGAGGCTTGAGCTTTTCCCAGGTTGGAAAAATCTGATTTAGTTTTACCTGTGAGAGGAGTGAAATTGAGTTTGAGCAGTGCTGGGTACTTTGAGGCTTGAGCTTTTCCCAGGTTGGAGAAACCTGACTTTGTGCTGCCTGTGGGAGAAGTGAAATTCAATTTATGCCGTGCTTGTGGTCAGGATTTGTGGTGTGCTCAGCCTGCTCCAGGGGCTTGGGAGTGACCTGGAATTCTGGCCAGTGATGCAGGATTTTTGGACATTTTTTCAGCTCAGTTGCTTCTCCCTTATTTTCCCCAGAATTTTGTGTAGGATTTATTTCCATGTAAAATGCTTCAAATCTGGAATGGACCTAGGATGCAAAATTCCTGCCCCTTTTAGAGATGGGACCTGAGTCTGGGGGCTTTTCCCTGGAATTCAGGAGGTGGGTGAGGAACATCCAGGAGCTGCTGCTTTGTCCCACATTTCTGGAGACAAACCCAGGGGCTGAGCAGATTTCAAAGGGGTGATTTGATGCCTCAGCCATTTCCTCCTGAGCCTCCAGCTGCCAGTTTGGACCAGGAATGAGGATCCATCCCCCAGAGTGCAGCCTGATGGATTCTGTGTGGATTTGGGAAAGCTTGAGATGCTCCAGAACCACGTGGGAATGAGTCAGTCCCGTGTCATGGGTTGGACACTCTCCTGTCTCAGGCACTCCAGGTTCAAAAGTTGATTTTGGGGGATTTTTTGTATAAATTGAGAAGGTTTGGGAGCACTCAGTTGTAAGTGATCCTGAAAAAATCCTGATTTCCTAGGAAAATCCAGTTGCTGGCTGCTTCTGTGGACCTTAGGGAAGGATTAAAAGATGCAGATAAATGAGCAGAGCCACTCCTGGGGTTTTGGTTGCTGTAATTCCAACTCAGAGCTGCACATTTTCCCATCCCCTCTTGTTTCATGGAGGGATTTTGAGCTCATACCTGTTTTTTCTTTAACACTCTGCGTTGAAGGCTCTCAGAATAGACTGGAAGATGAGTATTTAATAATTTAAATGAAATAAAAGGTAGAAAATATCATTTCACTGGGGTAAAGAAGCAGCACATAGAAATGACTCCTGATTTCCCTAGGGAATGGGAATACTGGGAAGATCTGAGAGGCAAGAGGGATGAAATGGGGCCACTGGAGAGTTAAAAATGAGAGTTCTTCCCAAAATCTTCCCAAAATCTGCCCAGGCTGGTGTGCAGCTGGTCCAGGCTCTGCTCCCAATTCTGCCACTGCTCTGCTCTGGGAGTTTGGGTGACTCATTTCCTTTTGTGCTCCCTCCTGCTCCTGTCTGTTTAGATTCCAGATTTTTCCTACCAGGAGCTGCCTGTGCTGTGTGGGACAGACCCAAGTGTGCTGTGACCAAGAGAGAGCCTTGCACAGCTGAGTGAGGGACCAGAAAACACATTTAATGTGATTTTAGTTATTTTTAACAGCATTTAATTGAAACAATCATAGCAAGTACATAAAATTAATTTTTTTTAACTAGAATTATTTTTATAGAGAACTGATTTTTCAGATTTACTTTCTTACAGTTTGGTCATGCCAAAAATATTAAACTTGACAGAAAATTATAATTTACACCTGCTCTGTGGGTGTCAGTGAGGTGCTGCTTTGTGTCTCTTTTTCCATCCCTGATTTATTTGCTGCCTGTTGTTTTCCCATTTCTCCTTGGTCAGTTGTTTTTCTTTTGGGTAGCTTCTGTCTAGAATAAAAAAAATTATAATAAAAAAATCAGTGTTGGTTTCCTGGGCAATTTCTCTGTTTTTGTAGCTGGTTTCTATTAATGGTTTTGAGATGAATCCCAGGAATCTGAAGCTTTCCAGCCAAAGGAGGTGTTTAAATATTGTGCCATCCAAGGGTGCTGGAATGCTGGGAGCTTTTGGAGATGCTTTGTGGGTGCAGACAGAGCTCTGTGACCTGCTCCAAGGACAGCAGAGCTGGAAGGACACACAAATACATGGATTGATGGGAATAATCCACAGCTGGAAAACTCTGGATGCTGCAGTTTCACTCCTCACTTGGGCACATCCAGGTCTGTCCCAGCACAGCTCAGCGTGTTCAGCACATCAAAACCCTCTCAGCATTTCCAGCTGAATGAATTCCTGCATTCCTGGACGTGCACATTAATTTATTGCTGCTCCTTGGGTCATAGGGAAGTGGAGCTTCCAGGTGGAGATTTAAGAGAAGTTGAGGAGCTGCCTGCAAAGGACAGCCCCAAACCCACCCTGTTCCTGTTCCTCTGGTTTTGCTTCCAAAAGAAGCCTCAGGCTGCACCAGGGGAGGGTCAGGTTGGAATTTCCTCATGGAAAAAGGGTTGTTCAACACGGG
The DNA here is from genome assembly GCA_013397075.1 of Rhabdornis inornatus. Taxonomy (NCBI): domain Eukaryota; kingdom Metazoa; phylum Chordata; class Aves; order Passeriformes; family Rhabdornithidae; genus Rhabdornis; species Rhabdornis inornatus. The sequence goes on from VWZS01001364.1 coordinate 741,430, forward strand.
AATTGCTGCCCAGGGAGGTTTGGAGTGCCCATCCCTGGAGGTGTCCCAGGAACACTCAGAGCTCTGGGCTGGGGATGAGGTGGGATCCAGGATCTGATCCTGGAGGGATTTTCCAACCCCAGCAATGCTGGGATTGAGGAGTGCTTGGGCACAGCATGGCAGTGGGGCATTTCTGTGCACTTCACCTGTCTCTGGCTGTCCCAGGGCTGGGATTTAATGATTTTTATTTTTATTCAGCCCAGTCTAAAGGTGTCAGAGCTCTGCCCTGCTCACCCCCCAGCTCGTGTTTGCCTCAGCTTTGGTGGCTGCATCTCAGGCTGCTGATTACAGTGAACTCCAGTGAAATGGAACAGAAAAACATCTGGTGGGACCATCACCTTGTCATTCTGGATGTGCCCTTCAGAGAAGGCAAATCAGGGGTTTTTGTGTTTGTGGCTGGGGACAAGCAGGGTAATGCTGGGGCTGAGAGGTGCCTGGCTTGTTCCAGCCCTGCAGTAATGACAGGCTCTGCCTGGCAGCCCTCTCATTGTGGTTGGCTTTCAATTTTGTCCTTTCAGTTCACAGCTCTTGCTCTGAGCTGGATTATTTCAGGCTTGCTTAAGGGGTTCGTGGCAGCTGCAAGACCTCAAGATTTGGTTTAAAGAGAAAAGCTTTGCCACCAAGTGAAAGCTGGTGTTGGTGTCACTTAACCCTGAACTGTGGTGCCTTCCTTTTGCTGCTCCCATGCAAAATTCTTGTTTTCCATATTTTATTTTGAAGAATCCTTGCTTCCTTTGCCACTGCCAATTAGCTGTACTCTTTATTCCTAAGCTGTAACATTTCCTACTACTTTTCTGTTCCAGGAATTGTATCCTTTCTTCTTCCCATGAGTAGGTATTTTCTCCTTTGATCCTGGTGGAACACTCTGGGTCCTGTATTTAAAGAAGCTGTTGATGATAAGCCTGGAGTGTTGACAAATCCAGCACACAAGGCCTTGTACTGTAATTTGTGTCAACTGATCATTAATGCTGCCATTCCTTTTTAATTCGTGTATTTATGGCTGTGAAGATGGGATGGAAGGGGCCACTTCCACTCCTGTTTCCCAGGGTTAGTGGCTCTTAAAAATTGCAACAAAGGATGGAGGGTTCCCCTTGTCATCAGACCTTTTTCCTGATCTGATACTTGCTCAGTTTTTCTGGCTGCTGATTTTCAATTTGGATTTATTGGGAAGTCTCTGAGTGCAGCCTGAAAACAAAAATGGTAAAAATGGAAGAGGTGGGGAGGAGGAAACTTCCTGACAGTCACAACTTCCCACAAGCCAATTACCCTCGTGACCCCTGCACTTTCAGCAGGGCTTTGTCCACCTGAGTCCCTGCGTTAGATCTGAATTAGGTGTGAAATACCGATTTCCTTTTGCCACAATGGAAAAGAGGCGACTCTGGGAACACGGGAGCCTTTCATCTGCTGCTGACCTGATCTGCTGGCAGGTGCAGAGCCTGCAAAACCACTCCTGTTGCTGCTGGAAAGTTTTTTTTCTTGCCTGGATGAAGTTGTTTTCTGTGGTCAGGATTTGTGGTGAGCTGGAGATGAGCAGTGGGCAGCCAAGGGATGCTTGGAATTGGGAGAATCAATCCCAGTTCCCCTGGGAGTGGGGAAGGAGAAAGGCTGGGGAGCACTGCTCAGCTCGGAATGGAGAAGCTCGTTTAAAATTCAGCTCCTAGACCAGGAAAAATGTTGACACAGCTGCTCTTGCAGGATGCCTTTGGAATAGCAAAGCCCCAGGAAGCAGAGCTGGCTGCAGGATTAGAGAGGGGACAAGGCAGAGATCTGCAAACCAGGTCCCTTTCCTCCCCTCTGTGAACCCCAGAGAAGCTGCTGCTCTTCCCCTGGGTGATTTTTGGAGACTTCAGCCTTGTCCAGCCTGGACTTGGCTCCTTGCAGTCAGGAAATATCCAGTCCATGACAGCAGCAACCACAGCAATCTGCTCGCTCCCAAAAAAAACCCTGCGAGGAGCAGGCAGTAACCTCTGCAGTGCCACAGCTGGGAGGCAGAAAAGTGGGAAAAAACCCCTGGAATTGCAGCCTGGAAGGGCCTGGCCATGGTTTGGAGGGAGCAGGGGAAGGAGACAATGCTGGATTTGCTCTCTGTTCAGTGGGAGCAGCTTTTTGCCTCCCAGCCAGGCATTTTCCAGGCTGCTCTCAACACAGCGTGGTCTGGCTCTCTGATGGAGACAACAGGAAAGACTCCTGACTCCATGAGAATCCATGGGATTCCATGAAATTCCAAGGGATTCCAGGCCCAGCAGCTGCTCTGGATCAGTGCTGTCCTGGTTGTGACACCTGGCACAGCTCAGGGACACGGGAGCAGGAGCCCTTGCTGCCTGCAGATGGTTCTGGGATTGGAAAAATGGGAATTCCTGAGGCTGGCAAGGAGAAGCTGATGGGATTAGGATGCAATTGGGATTGTTATTATCCAATTAACAATGCCACAGCTGAGGTGATGAAGGTGGGAATGTGGAGGGAGGGGCTGTTCCTATCCCATTGCCCCCAAATCTCCTCACTTCACAGAAATCTCAGAGTTGGAGTTTCCAGGGAAATTTTGTGAAGTTCTTATCTGAAGATTTTTTTAGGATTTTTCCCTAGAAACAAACCAGTTCTCTAGGTCTGTCTTGGACAGTGTGGAGTTAACAGCAGGCTTTTTTTTTTTTTCTTTTTTCATGGTCATATTATCTAATAATAATAATAGCTGCAGTTTCTTGGAATTTGTCTGGAAGTGTCTGGTTCTGTCTGATGCTGGAGACGGGATCCTGGACTGGGTGAAGTTCTGATCTGGATGCTCCCAAAGTTTCCCTTGTTGCAGTGTGTAATTATTTAAATGTTTATTTAGAGGGTTGTTATAATTATAATACTCTCCTCTTTCCTGAAACTCTTCCCCCTCTGGCATAGAGGGAATCTATTTTCTGGTAGAGTAGAGAGACAGAAAAATGTCAGAAGGAAAAATTCAAGTGTGGCAATTAAGTTTATCCTCATGGATCCCATGGGAAGGCTCCTGACTTGTGTTTTTAAGTTCTCTTATGGAATCCCACAGACATTTAAGGACAGGCAGTTTTAATTCCCTTTCTTCACTTGATGATTAATTTGACTGAATTGTGAAATCCAATAAATCTAATGCACTAAATGGTGTTCACCATAAGCACCAATAACCTGACAACAGAATGCAAGAAAACAGAAAAATTGACTGCATTTTAATTTTCCTATAATATGTAATTTTAGTTTTAATGTCCTAGCTTCAGCTACTCTATTTCCTATTTTCTACTCTATTTCCTGACTTTATACTCATTGTAATTTTCCTGTAAATACCCAGTCCTTGCTTACAAATCACAGGACAGGGTAAATATTGTTCTCTAGGTTGTCTTTGGAGACTGGAGCTGGAAGTAAAACCATATGAGGAGACCAAGATCAAAACCCCATTGAAGGCAGCAGAATAAATCCAGTCTGGAGGAGTGTCAGACAAAGGGAGGAACAGCTGGATCAAGTAAAACACGAGGAAAATTGCTTCCATCCCTAAGGGGGAGGGAGGAAGATTTGTTTTGTCAGCCCAGAGCTGTGTGGGACCAACTTGAGGCGATGAAAGTTTGATGTCAGAGTCAGGGAGGGCTCAGAAGGGAGGGGAAGGAGGAGAGGGATCTGCACAAAGTGTGAGAGAAGGGAAGGAGCTGGAGGTGGAGTAATCCTGCAGAATCTGAGCTGCTGTCCCCAGCTCTGGGGATGTAAATTGATGAGGTCATAGAGTTTGCCAGTTGCAGAGAAGAAAGTTAAAGGAAAAAAAAAAAGCAAAAAAAGTCTTCAAGTTGTTTTTTTTCAAGAGAGGCGAAAACTCCGAGAAGCCGAAGGAATGGAGCAACTTGTAAAACTCCTCCTGTGGCAGATTTTGCTTCAGCAAAGTAAGCTCTGAGCTGCTGGTGTGCTGTTCCTTGTTTTTATTTCAGCTGCACGACGGGGCTGGGGGTTGGCTGCGAGACTTTGAGCTGTTATCTTTGTGAGGTTTTGTTCAGATCCCTAAACTTGCTCTGTTTTCATCTGGAGAGGGGAGGGAGTCGTGGGTTTCCTCTGCTTTTTTGGGGAGAGAATGGAAAAATGTTTGAGGTTGTTGGAGCTCTGTTCAGCATGTTTGTGCAATCTTTTTTTTTTTTTTCTTATCAGCAAATTCACAACCAATAAGCTTGGGTGTGAGTACAGCAAGGGTTTCACAGATTGACAGGATTTATGGTTATTTTTTTATGTTTGAAGAAGCAGGAACAGCTGGGGCTGTGCGTGTGTGAGGGTTCAGATGGAAAGAAAAAGGATGTGTGGTTTTTGGGTTTCTTTTCCTCTTGTCAGCAGAAAGACTGACACAGAATTCATTTTTGGGTAGCAAGGTGCAAGAAAGGAGTAGGAAGTGAGGAGAAGTTTTTTAGGGACTGGTGACCTCCTGTTCTTCCCAGCCCATTCAAAAAGCTGTGGTGACACCTGAGCCCCTCAATTCCTGAGGTGGAATAAGGTGAGGAGTTCCCTTTGGTCCCTGATTATTCCACTCTCCATGTCACCACTGCATTTCTGCAATGCCCCAAGGCCAGGTTTAGGAATTGGCAAATGATGGGATCAGTCATAGGGACAGAAGGGATAAAGTGGCTCAGAAATGTGGGGTGGGTTAAAGAGGAGGAGGAGGAGAAGAGAGCACAGATCTGTGCTGCACAAACACCAACCAGTCCAGTGAGTCCCAGCAAGGTTTGGCAGAGCACCCGGGGCAGGAACAGCAGGTTGGGCTGCTGCAGAGCCAAAGGTCCCACCTGGGCAGGGACGAGCTCTGACAGAATTCCAGGTGCATCTTGGATTTACCTGCAGGCACTCCAGGCAGCCCTGATGTTTATCTCCACCCAAATGAGATTCTAACTCAATAATGAGGATGGGAAGGGGGGAAATCTGTGATCCCTCCTGCAGAGGAAGCACTCCCTCAAGCGTTAATGTCTCAGGGAGGAAGAGCTCCGTGTTTGGAATGGCTCTGCAAAACCATTCCCTGGGCCTGCAGCCAAGGGGAAGCTCACAAGGCAGGGGAGGGTTTCTAAAGCTCAGCTCAAATCCCAGAAAAGCTGGGGCAGATCTCTGAGGGATCCTGTCTGTGCCCCAACTGGGGTTTGGCTCCTTGCACAGACACAGAGTTTTCCCTTTCTGCAGAGGCAGCACATTCCTGCTCTCTGCATGTTCCTGCCTGCAGGGAGTGCTGGAATTGTTGGGGCTGCGTGGGTATTTAGGGGCTCTGACTTCCTTTTTGGAAGTGGGAGACTCTGCTGCTGGGAAAGTTGTCCCAGGAAGCCTTTAAAAATAAACAAAATAAAAATAAACAAAAAAAACCCCCTGAGATTTAGAGAAAATCCCAGTTCAAAGCCTGGTTTGACCATCAGTGGGCTTTGAAGGGAAATTCTGTTTTACTGAGGAGCTGAGTCCAGCAGGCTGGACAGGAGCTGAGTGGGAGAAGTTTAGCTGGAGCTGTTTTCTCACCATATCCCTCTTCCAGATGAGCCCAGATGTTTCTCCTGGTTACTGCTCAGTGGGTTTAAACACCCTGGCTCCCAGAGGAGGGCTGGGCTCGTTTATGTCACTGTCACCTTGCTGCTGCTGTATCAAAAGCCTCTCAGCCCCCTAAAGAGTCAGGATGGAGCCTCTGCCACTCCCCAGAGGGTTTTGGGACAGCCTGGTGGCACAGGCTGCTGCTTTTCCCATAATTGTGACCATACAGAGCCCATTAAACCCCCCCTAAACAGAGGCATTCATGGCAGAAATGAGGAATGTGGCACACACAGATCTGGGGAATCTGCAGGACTTTTCTGCTCTGGTAGTTTTTCATCCCCCAGAATGAAACAGGAACTCAGTGGCTCCATCAGCAGCTCCTGTGTCCCAGGAGGGAATTCATCCCAGGATTGTTCAGGCAGGACTCGGGGGACAGCTCTCTGTCCTTGCCCTGCTCCAAGGACACTGCCTGGAGAGCTCAGGGCATGTCACACACCTTTCACAGCCCGAGACTTTTGCTTCTTGTTTGCCCACAGTTTTGTGGGTTTTTTGTGGCTTAATTCTTCACATGAAAAATGGATGGGATTCAAGAAGTAAGAGCTGGCTCTGCCTTTAACAAGGGATTAAGAAATCGTTTTCCAGGCTGCTTTCCTCTTCCTCTACTGTGGGACCACAGTATCTCTGGGATCCTGCTGAGTCAGCACAGAACGTGTCAGGGGACAGCACAGAATTGTCTTTTATTGGTGCTTTTTTGTTGGTGTTGTTTTTGGTTCGGTTTTTTGGGTTTTTTTTTTTTTGTGGTTACATCACCCAGAGAAGACAAAGTGATTCTCCATCCCATGGAAGTTGAAATTTTAAAAACAAAAGCCACAGTTGAGTTCAGTGTTGACAGCTCTGAAGGCAGCTGAGGTTGAGAAGCTCCAGCTCCCGGAGTCCTGTGATGACAGAGCTCAGAGCTGTCACCAGGAGCATGAAAACTCTTTGGTTTTCCAGCTCACCAAAATCCTGCTTCCAGCTGACCCCAGTGCTGCAGTTCATGAGCTGTCACCTTCCCTGGGCTGTGGCTTTGTCTCTATCCAGAAGCTGCTGTGTCATAAAATCCATTTTAAAAGCAGGGCTTGGTTGTTCTGCTTGCCTCACACAGCAGAGGGAGGACACTGAAAAGACAAAAAAGCTCATTCCTCCTTCCACTGCAGCTCTCTGCTCAGGTTATTGAAGGTCAGTTGTTCAAAATTCCATTTTTCCAGGCATGCAAGAGATCAGAGACATCCCAGATTCCTCAGGTTTCTCAGTGATCTCATTCACAGCTCTGTCAAATAATTTTGAGCCTTACCCAGGAGCTGATGGATGTGTGCAGATTTCCAGCATGGCTGGGGAATCAGAACAATCAGTTCTTCCTTCTTTGTCTGCTGGAGTTCCTGTGCCTCTTGTGAAGAGTTATCCCTTTTTTCCCTCCTTCTAGAATTTTGCTGCTTGGCTGCAATGTCACTTATTTTTAATATTTGCACCATTTTGTCCAACTATGGATGATATCCTAGGGCAGGTTCAGACCCAAAGTTTTTGTCCAGACTCAGGGTTTCTCACTTTGTGCACACACATTCTCTCCCCCCTCTCTGTGCTCAGCTCCAATATTTGAATTCTAAATTCACCTTTTCTGGGATGGCTTTTGTTGTGATGTTCAGTGTCAACCCAGCTTCGTGTGGCAACAGCCAGCAAGTCACAAATCCTATAAAATGCAAAATATAAAATCCACAGGCTCTTCCCTGGTCCCAACAGGACACAGCATCTCCTGGTCAGTGAGAAACACCTTGGAATGACTTTTTGAGGAGGGAACAGCATTCCTGCTTTGTTCCTGGCTGAAGTTTTAAGGGTGGAGGGGAAAAGACCCCACAAAACACCAAATTTTCTTGGCTAAAAGCTGTTCCATGCCAGCCAAACCCCTTTTTTTCACAGAGAGTTGTGTTTGGAGAAGCACCTGTGGCTGCCCAGGCTCCAGCAGCTCCACCTGGGAAGGGAAGGGAAGGGTGGTCCTTGCCTTTGGGCTTGGTTTATTAAATCTTATCTAAAGTACAGAAAGTTCAGCAACACTTCCAGCTAGGAGGGAGCAGAATGGAGTGAGATCCAGCTGCTACATGGTCTCTTAAAGCCAAACAGTCCAACAGAGAATTAAGACCTGTATTATTTATACTTTTGACCCAAAACCCAAACTCCTGTGACCTGCACTGCAGCACTGACTGTCCAACCAAAAACTGAAACTATGAAGAAGAAGGAAGGTGAACACTGAAAAGAGGCACCACCCCAAATCCTCCATCTTGTCCCATACCTGTCACTATATTATAAAAACCTTGAATTTAAAACCCTTCACCATGTGAAATCACACACTTCTATTTTATTACACACCCATGATTTTAACTCCATCACTCAAATTTGGAGCCTTCTCCAAGGCCTCAGGTCAAAAGCAGTGTTCTCCAGGAGGTCACAGAAAAGCACAGAACACTCAAAAACCCCAAATTTCTGGGATCCAACACTTGCCCTGGCAGCTGGAAGGTGCAGGGCTCCAAAAAGGAGCAGAAGCAGGTGCTGGTGTGAGCTCAGAGCTTTGGGTGGCTGAGCTTTTGTCACTGGTTGGATTTACAAAACGCTGCTTTGGTAAATTCGATGCTGCTCCGCGTTTTTCCCATTAGCTCAGAGGAAAGGAAGGAGAGCAGTAAATGCCTTCATTCCTCTGCCTGAGCCAGCAGAGGATGCTTCTGTTGCACCAAATCAATTTGTTGTTGGTGCAGGGCCCTGCAAGCAGCCCCAGACACCCTTCCCCAGCTCTCAAATCGCTGCTCATGTCACGACATTGCCTGGACACCCACTGAGGCACAAGGACATGGCCTGGATGCTGTGACACCGGTTTTTCCTGCCTGGCTTGGTGCTGTGGAATCAATTTTTATCATTCTTTTGTTTTTTTCTGAGCTAAATCTAAGTCCTGGCTTGCAGAGGCAAGGGCTGCAGCTGATCCATTTTGTTGCCTATCATGAGAGACAATCAAATGATGGAATTATGATCTCTTTCTTATATACAGAGAGCACAGACCTTGTCCAAGATTTCATTTTTCTCTTTGTGATGCTGAGATTTTAAATGTAAGAAAAAAACACCTCCTGTGTGAAGTGCCTTTGAGCTGGCAGAAAGTGCTGCTCTTTTTTTGTTCTCTGCTGTCCCTGCCCAGTGTTTTGTGATAGAAAAAGGGGAGGAAACCAAGTTTATTCTCAGCACTTGGGGGTGTGCTAAAATACCCCCAGTCTGGAGCTGAATTTTGAAATTCATAAATTCCAGGGCTAAAAAAAAAAAGAATAATAAAAAAAATACAGCCTTTGTCTGAGGCACTTTGTGCCTCTGACATTAGCAGGACAAAACCTCCAATGATTTGGATGGAACCCACTTGGGTTTGGCTGGGTGGAGGGATGAATGGTGGTGTTGTGTTGGGAATCTGTGTTGGGAATCAAAAGCCTGGTGCCAGGAGACCTTCTAGACCCCTCCCACACAAGGAGCAGGACCAGAGAAATGAAGAATCAAAGGAATTGGTTCATCTCTGGCAAAGTTCTTCCTGTGTGGATCTGAGTCATGGGAGTGAGTTGGAGAGAGCTGATGTATCCAGAGCATCCCAGAATTAACTGTGCAGACAGAAACATCAGTATTAACAGGGAAGGGGGAATGGATGGAGTGATGACAGAGGTGCTGCTGACTTGGAGTGTGTTTGTAGCTTTTTTATCCTTTTGTTGTCACTAACACTCTTTATTTTCTGCTCTGCCAGGTTCTGTGTGCTCATATTCAGGTGAGTGGCATCTCTGTAAATCTGCCAGATTTTGTGATCATGAGGAGGAGTGAGAGGGACCCTGATTCCATGGCATGCACAGGGGCTTTCATTCCTAGCTTCCATGGATTGTGCATCCCATGCACTGGTGTCTCTAAACCTGGATTAAACTGGGGGTTGGGATTAGGAAGGGTAGGTAGGACAGCTCGAGGGGACAATCCTGATAGCAGACACAAATAAAATCTGTGTGTTGAAGTTTTATTTAGTAGGAAAAGGTTCTTCCCTCTGAGGGGAGCACTGATCAGGCTCCCCAGGGAATGATCCCAGCTCCAAGAGCATTTGGACACCACTCCCAGGGATGCACAGGGTGGGATTGTTGGGGTGTCTGGATCAGGGATTTTCTGGGTCCCTTCCAGCTCAGGACTCTTTGATTCTCAATAAGAGTGCCCCGTGTTGGTCTTGAAACCAGACCCAAAAACAGAGATCGCAGAGATCCCAGACTCCCACTCCATTAACTCCACAACCCTACAACTCATTTTTTTGTTGTTTGCTCCTGATTTTTCAGTCCTAGCTGATGCTTCCAGCCCATCCAGCGTGGTGGTGTCTGTGCTGAACAGGGTCCCCAGAGAATGATCCCACCCCAAAGAGCTCCAAGAGCATTTGGACAATTCTCCTAGGGATGCATAGGGTGGGAGTTTTGGGGTGTCTGGATCAGGGATTTTCTGGGTCCCTTCCAGCTCAGGACTCTTTGATTCTCAATAAGAGTGCCCCGTGTTTGTCTTGAAACCAGACCCAAAAACACACAGAGATCCCAAACTCCCACACCATTAACTCCACAACCCTACAGCTCATTTTTTTGCTGTCTCCTCCTGATTTTTCCAGTCCCAGCCGACGCCTCCAACCCATCCAGCGTGGTGGTGTCTGTGCTGAACATCAGTGCCGTGCTGGGCTCCCAGGCCGTGCTGCCCTGCAAGAGCCACCGCATGGTTTGGACCCAGGACCGCCTCAACGACCGGCAGCGCGTGGTGCACTGGGACCTGCTCAGCTCCTACTATGGGGACAGCAGGATGGAGAGGCTCTGTGACATGTACTCAGCTGGGGACCAGCGTGTCTACAGCTCCTACAACCAGGGCAGGATCCTCATGCCCGAAAATGCCTTTGCAGATGGGAATTTTTCGCTGGTGATTAAAGGTATGGAGGTTATTATTTATTTTTTTTTTTTAATCCCCCTGTGGAGGGTTTGGGGCTCGGTGGGATTTGTGCAAAAGGTTGGTTGGAAGAGGTTGGAAGGTGCAAATGGTTGGTTCACAGCATGTTTTTGGTAAATGAGCTTAATAGCAGGTTAATAATTCTCAGGAGGAATTTCAGGGTTTGGAAGGAGCTGCCCAGGGAGGTGGAGGAGATCCCATCCTTGGTTTGGGAGCAGTTTTAGGTGTGCCTGGCTGTTCCTGACACTTGGAATTCAGGATTCCAGGCTCTGGGAGCAATCTCAGTGCACTGGTGGCTCTCAGTATTCTGGTTACTTGTGCACCTCCCAAGTCTATCCCAGAAAACCAGCACAGCTCAGCGTGTTCAGCACATCAAAACCCTCTCAGCATTTCCAGCTGAATGAATTCCTGCATTCCTGGACATGCACATTAATTAATTTCTGCTCCTTGGGCACTTAGGGAAGTGGAGCTTTCAGCTGGAGATTCAAGGCAGGAAGAAGTTGAGGAATTTCCCCCAAACCACGCTCTGTTCCTGGGCAGCTCTCTGGTTTTGCTTCAAAGTGAAGCCTCCAGCTGGCCCAGAGGAGGTTCAGGCTGGATACAGGAGGATTTTTTTCCCTGGAAAGGGTTGTTAAACGTGGGAATTGCTGCTTAGGGAGGTGGTGGAGTCCCCAGCCCTGGAGGTGTCCAAGGAAGGACTGGACATGGCACTCAGTGCTCTGGGCTGGGTGACAAGGTGGGGATTGAGGTTGGACTCAATCTTGGAGTTCTTTTCCAACCTCAGGGATTCTGGGAGGTTCTCTGAAGCACTGAGTTTTTTCATTTGCCTTTGAAACAGAGCTGTTTTGAAAGAGAATTTGGAACAGCCCAAAAGCCACCTGGGCTTTTTGTGGCCCTTTGGCTGTGATTCAGTTCCTGAGCTATGAACACTCCATGGTCATTGTTCCTGTGCCTGCTCTCAGCTGAACCTAAACCAGCTTCCTCTTTCCACCTGTCAACAGAAACACCTTCCTCACAGGAGCAAAAATGATTCCATTAGGTGACCAAATCATTCTGTGGGGTGAGACGATTTGTCTCTGCTCAACCCACCCTGGTGATAAGGATGGCTTGGAACAAAGTTGCTGACATCCAGATAAAGATTTGGGAAACTGCAAATGGCACAAATCATTAATGTCTCAGTGTAAAACACTGAATTCCTCTCTTCCCTGCTCTACAGGTGTTGCAGAGAGCGATGAAGGCACATATTCCTGTAATCTTCACCATCACTACTGCCACTTGTACGAAACGGTGAAAATCCAGCTGGTCATTGCCAAGAGAGGTGGGTGTGGTGACAGGGGTGACACTCCAGGGTTTACAGGAGCCTCGGCAGGCAGAGCCTGCTGCTCCCTGAGTTTCAGAGGGTTTGTTAAAAACCTCCCTCCTTCCCTGGCCCCACAGCGCCTGGAGCCTGCTCAGCTCAGGGTTTGCTCTTGGTCATTACCAAACTGGCCCTGCTGCAGCAGCAGCACAGCCCTGGTGACAATCCCACCCTTTCTGGTGACAATCCCATCCCCTTAGTGACAATCCCACCCCTTGGTGAAAAGCCCACCCTTTCTAGTGACAATCCCACCCCTTCTAGTGACAATCCCACCCCCTTGGTGACAATCCCAACCCCCTGGCGACAATCCCATCCCATTCTGGTGACAATCCCACCTCTTTTGGTGACAGTCCCCTCCTGGTGACAATCCCAGCTCAGCCACAAGGACCTGCCTGTGCTCTGGCTGCTGAGCTTGCCCTGTACTTAACCCCGCCTCGAGTTACCTTAAGCCCAGCTCTAAAATCCAGCTGCTGCCAGCTGCAGGATTCCACACCCAGCCCACCCAGTAAAACCCATCGAAACCTGTGGATAACACCACTGGAGCTGCAGGGGTGGAGCTGCAGGGATGGAGTGCAGGGGTGGAGCTGCATCCCCTCTGCTGCTGTCCCAGTGCAACAAAAACACCCTGAGAGCTCCAGGCTGCTCCTCTGGGATCTCCCAGTGCAATAAAAACACCCTGAGAGCTCCAGGCTGCTCCTCTGGGATCTCCCAGTGCAATAAAAACACCCTGAGAGCCCCAGGCTGCTCCTCTGGGATCTCCCAGTGCAATAAAAACACCCTGAGAGCTCCAGGCTGCTCCTCTGGGCTCTGCAGTTTCTCTTGCTCCTTCTGCAGAGCAAACAGAGCAGTGCAGCTTCAGCTCCTGTAATTCAAGCCTTTGTGGGTAGGAAAGCATTTCCTGCTCAGAGGATTGGGATGGAGATCCTCGCTCCATTCTCAGCCTGTGCAGGGAATTTGCTTCCTGCTTTCTGCAGCAGGAGATGAACTCGGGGTTAGGAGGAGCAGAAAGTGGCCTTGCTTCATGAGATGGCCACGGATGTAGAGGATAAAGGTGGTTTTTTAACCTAACTGCTGAAATAAGTGTGGAAAAGCCAGGGTTGTTTATGTTCATGCATGTTCAAGCTGTGCCACGTGGCACTTCTAAGATTTTGGGAGGGGGTGTGTTACGGGATTTCATTCTTGTGGAGTTTTAGGGTTCCAATCTCAGGTGTCTTTGGGTGTCCTTGACACCTGGAATTGAGGAATCCAGGCTCTGGGAACAATCTCAGGTGTGTCCTTGATGTGGAATTCAGGATTCCAGGCTCTGGGAGCAATCTCAGGGGTGCCTGGCTGTCCTTGACACCTGGAATTCAGGATTCCAGGCTCTGAGAGGGATCTCAGGTGTGTTCTTGACACCTGGATTTCAGGATTCCAGGATCTGGGAGCAATCTCAGGTGTATCCTTGATGTGGAATTCAGAATTCCAGGCTCTGGGAGCAATCTCAGGTGTGCCTGGCTGTCCTTGACACCTGGAATTCAGGATTCCAGGCTCTGAGAGGGATCTCAGGTTTGTTCTTGACACCTGGAATTCAGGATTCCAGGGGCTGGGAGCAATCTCAGGTGTCTCTGGGTGTCCTTGACACCTGGAATTCAGGATTGCAGGCTCTGGGAACAATCTCAGGTGTGTCCTTGACCCCTGGAATTCAGGATTCCAGGGGCTGGGAGCAATCTCAGGTGTCTCTGGGTGTCCTCGACACTTGGAATCCAGGATTCCAGGGTCTAAGAGGGATCCCAGCTTCACAATTTTATTTTTTTTTTTTTACAATTTTTGTAACACAATCGCCATTTAATCAGCACGGATCCCGTTTCTCACACATCCCCACCAGGCCAGGATGCCAGCGAGTACTGGGACGGCGAGAAGCCGGTGCTGGTGGCCCCGAAGGGCAGCACGGTGACTCTGCCGTGCGTGAACCGCCAGCACATCTGGACGGAGAGGCACAGCGAGGAGGAGCAGCAGGTGGTGCACTGGGACCGGCAGCCCCCAGGGGTGCCCCAGGACCGGGCTGACCGCCTGGTGGATCTGTACGCGTCCGGGGAGCGCCGCTCCTACGGCCCGCAGTTCCTGCGGCAGAAGATGAACGTGAGCCGCGGGGCTTTCGCCGCCGGGGATTTCTCGCTGCGCATCTCGCACCTGGAGAGCGCCGACGAGGGAACATATTCCTGTCACCTGCACCACCACTACTGCGGGCTGCACGAGCGCAGGATCTACCACGTGGCCGTGCTGGAGCCGCAGAGGGACAGCAAGGGGGTGAACGTCACCACACACAGCACAGCCCCGGCCGCAGGTCAGTGCTCTGTCCTGTTTGCAGGAATTCCAACCGGGAAAAGCCAGAATCTTTCCTTTTAGTTGGATAAATTCACCTGTCACAGAGGGACAGCAAGGTGGTGAACATCACCACCAATGGCATCACCCCAGCTGCAGGTCAGTGACCTCTCTTCTGGAGGGTCTGCAAAAATTCCCACTGGGAAAAGCCAGATTCTCACCCTTTAGTTGGATAAATTCATCTGTCACAGAGGAAGGTGGTGAACATCAGCACACACAGCACAGCCCCAGCTGCAGGTCAGTGGTTTCTGGTGTGGAGAGTTTGCAGGAATTCCCACTGGCAAAAGCCAGATTCTTTCCTTTTATTTGGATAAATTGTGGGATTCCTCTGTCACAGAGGAAGGTGGAGAACCTCTCAGTGGTCCCAGCTGCAGGTGAGTGCCCTCTCCTGTTGAGAGTTTGCAGGAAATCTGGGAAAAGCCAGATTCTCTCCTTTTAGCTGGATAAACTGTGGGATTTCCTCTGCTGTTTGTGGACGTGGCACTCGGTGCCGTGGTTCAGTTGCTGAGGAGCTCTTAGGTCATGGGTTGGATTTTAAAGGGCTTTTCCAACCTGGTTCATTCTGTCATTCTGTGGAATTTTCACAGAGGAGTTCTCCACACGATGAGAAGGATCCAGAGCTGCATTTTTGGGGCTCAGCCAGCTCAGCCCCAGCTCATTCCGAGCTGTTTCCATCACTGGGGCAGTGGGGATGCCATGGGGTGTCTCCCCATCACTGGGGTTGATGCCTTAGGATTTTAACTTTTATATTTATAATCCTGCAGTTCTTTAGTGCAGAACTCTCAACTCCATGTACAGTGTGAGCTGCAGCTTTCCCTTTTTTGCTCAGACACAACAATTCCTCTCCAGGGTGGGAATCAAGGACACCTCACTGCTCAGGCCCTGAGATGGAAACAAAAGTGAGAATCAGTCCCATTTTTGTGAGGTTCAGTCCCATTTTTACAAGAATCGGTCCCATTTTTGTGAGAACCAGTCCCATTTTTATAAGAATCTGTCCCATTTTTGTGAAAATTCAGTCCCATTTTTGTGAGTTTCAGTCCCATTTTTATAAGGCTCAGTCCCATTTTTGCAGAGCTGTGGGCTCAGGGCAGCTCCTGTCCCCTCTGCCCCAGAGTTCTGCACTGCTGACCCTGAGCTGGGTCTGGTTTGTATTTTTGTTCAGCTCTCCCTCTCTTTTTGTTGAAGGTGTGGCCAGGGGGTTGGTGCAGCCCTGCCTTTGCTGTCACAACTCTCCCCACCAGAATTTCTCTCTCCTTTGCACAGATGTTTAGGCTGTGCAAGGTGCCAGACCACGCAGAATCAACCACCAGGAATTTTCCTCCACCCTTCAGCTTTTTTTTTTGGTGTGTGTGTGTGTGTGTGTGCCATAAACCAATTTTCATATTTTCCACTGCACTGAGCTATCATCTGTCAGCCTGTCCAAACTCAAAACCATCACGCTTCGTTCAGGCAGAAAAAGAAAACAAAAATCCCAAGTTCTAATATTTTTTTTTTAAAGTCTTTTGGGTATAGTTCTTTATTAACACTTTAAAATATTCATTGTGTTTTAATATTTATTGGCTGTTTAATATAGAATTTTGATTTGCTTCATACATTCTTAAATAGGTTTATTCTCCTGTAGAAATTGGCTTTCTCAAGTCATAGAGACCTAAACTTTTTCCCTGGGGCTGAGGTTGGTGTCCAGAAAAACGTGCCACAAGTGGAGGCATCCAGAGGTTTCCTTTTCCTGGGTGCAGCAGGGGAGGCTGAGCATTGCCCCATTCCATGAAAAAACTGCCTGGAATTCTCCTGGGGAACACAACATAAACGGGGATGCAACAAAAGCAAAGCAAGGAGATTTTTTTTTTTTTTTCAGGCAGCAGCCTCAGCTCCTGGCCTTGCTCCAAGCTCCAAAACCATTCCCAGGCAGGAAAGTTCATCCTGTTTGGAGGAGGAGCAGGGGCTCAGTGCTGCTCAGCAGTGTCCATGTGCTGGTGTCCTCTCACTGAGAGCATTTTCACTCAGGGTTTGCTCTGCAGCTGAGCAATCTGTTGTGTCTCATCATGAGTGCTAAAATATTGGCAAACCTTTGCCAGGTTTGTGGAGAGTTCTTCACTTTTTCCAGCAGAATTTGGTCTTTGACACCTGGGGAAAGTCACGTTAAGGCACTTCTGGTCTGGGTTTCTTTCCCCCCACCACCATTAGGATTTATTTTTCAGTGGTTAAAGTGTCCTGGGACTGAATTTGGGGCAGGTGGATGTGAGATGTGCTGAGAGATCAGATCTTGGTCTTGGTTAGAGAATAATCCTTCCTCCCCTTGGTTTAAATTTATTTTTCAGTGGTTAAAGGTGGATGTGAGATGTGCTGAGAGATCAGATCTTGGTTAGAGAATAATCCTTCCTCACCTTGGTTTAAATTTATTTTTCAGTGGTTAAAGGTGGATGTGAGATGTGCTGAGAGATCAGATCTTGGTCACAGAATAAACTTTCCTCACCGTGGTTTAAATCCTGGTGTAGGGTGAGGAGGAGTCTGTGTGATCTCACAATCCTGCTCTGGGCACTGACATTCCCTGGGATGACTGAGCCGTGCCTCAGTTTCCCCAGTTACACAATGGGATCTATTCCATTGCCCAAAGTTATTAAATCTCTGTTTGTTGTTGCAGTGTTGCCTGAAATTTAACTCAGCTCTGTCTTGCAGAACTGTGGGAAAGCAAAAAGCCAGGAATAGAATTCCCTTCTTTGCTGTGGCACCATCTCATTATGGCAGGGAGGAGGCAGGGCTGTGACAGAGCAGAGCTGTCACACGTGCTGTCCGCAGCTTTGCAAGTGGCTTTCTTGGTTGGAATTGATATTTTAAATTTTTTAGCTTGGCAGGGTGGGAAATGCCATGGTTTTTCCAGCACTGTGTCCAGGGAGCACAGGGCATCTGGAAATCCCAGGAAAAGCAGAGTGCTGCTGGAGAGGAGCACTGGGCCACCAGAACAGAGCAGGTTGCTCACGCTCTTTGATTTTCTAGGACTGCTCTTGGCATTAGCAAACAATCAGCTCTGGTTTCAGAGTGTTTATTTCAATCCACTCTCGCCTGGTTTGATTTTGTTTTTGCTGGGTTGGGGTTTTTAAACCAAACTGCCCCAAAATCTGGAAGCAGTCCCTGTGCCAGCACTTCCAGAAGTGTCAGAGCACATCTGCTAAAGGGCACTGTGGCTTTTCAGGTATTTCCCCCCATTTTTCCTCCTTATTCCCTCTGGGTAAGTGCAGGGGGAGCTCCCAAGGGAATGGGAGGTGAGGGCTCCATCCTGTTCCTGCCTGGTGCTCTGTGAGAATTCCCTGTAAGGGGTGGAGGTGTCATTTCAGCTCTGTTTTGAAGGAAAAAAAATCCCAGATTTTGGGATTCCATCCATGCCTGGGCTGGTTTCTCCATTCCTCTGACTGTTGCAAGCAGAGAAGTCACTTCCTCTTTACATGTGTAAAACATTGACCTATTTATTTGAGATCTAACAAAAAAAGAAAAGTTCCACTTAAAAGTTTTGAATTTAATTCAAAATTGAATTCAATTGAATTGACTACTCTTCAATTCTCCCCTTCCCCGTGCTGTGGAACAGAAATCCTGCTGCACCCACAAAAGGAATGGAATCTTGGCTTTCCTCTGGGGGTTTTTTTTAGGGGGTGGGGGGGTTTATTTATTTTATCGATTTTAATTTCATTTCAAAGGAAGCTCATGATTTTGGCATTGAAAACTCTTCCCACTGCATAAATTATAACCCTTGGCAAGGAGGGGATGCTGTCTGGAGCCAGAGCAGTGTGGAGTGTGTGTTGAAAGGGACCCAGAGGAGGCTTTTGTGACCCTCTGGAAGGTTTGGGGTTGCTCTGAAGTTTTGGGTTTGCTCTGAAATTCCCCCCTGTGGGAACACTCTGGCCAGGGATCACCAATCCCAGGGAAGGGATGTCCTGTTAAATCCTGGTGAAGAGCACAAGCACAGCATCTCCCACCTGCCAGAGGTGCAGGGTGGTTAAATCAGGCACTGATTTGCCCTTTAATTCTTGCAATTCCCAATTTCTCCCCGAGCATTCCCACTGTGATCCTGCTTTTCCCTGCAGTGATCCCTTGCTTTCCTTCCCTCAGATCCAAACGTGGTCAGGGGCCACAATGTCATCAATGTCATCATCCCTGAGAGCAGGATGCACTTTTTCCAGCAGCTGGGCTACATCCTGGCCACTCTGCTGCTCTTCCTCGTCCTCCTCATCATCGTGGTGCTCATCACCCGCAGGCGCCGGCAGAGAGGTGAGCCCGGGGCAAACCTGTCCTGTCCTGCTTGGAGGGACACTGGGACATTGTCCTGCAGATAATTCCTGCCAGGAGCAGGGATCCCCTCCTGGGAAACCAGGAACCTGCCCACTGGGGAGCATTTGCAGGCCTGGTGTGGTGTAAAAATGTCCAAACATCGATTGCATGGAATTGTTGGGGTTGGGAAAGACCTCCAAGGTCATCAATACCTGAATCCCACTCAGGATTTGCTGAGTTCTTGTGTAGAAGGGAGAAGAAAAGTGGGATTTATCCCTTGGGAGCTCAGGTGTGCAGGTCCTGGCTGTGCTGGGGACTGTGGGATTCCGTAAAGGGACACTGGGATCACAGCACACAAAAAATCAACACCAGGAGTGGATCTGTGACTGCTCCTTCTGCTTTTTCCTCCTCTTTAGGTTATGAATATAACGTGAAGAAATACGGAGAGTAAGTATAATAAATATAATATATAGATATAAAATATACTATTAATTAGGTTTAGAACACATTAAGATGAACTCATGGCCCCCCTCCTCAGCTAAGAGCCTAAATCAGCTGAAAATCTGGTTAGGAGGAGGAAGTGGAAGGAGAAAATGTTTTGTGGGGCTGATCTGGCAATTGAATTTCCTCTTGTTGCTCTTTGGGAACTGATTCAGGGATGAAGTTTCTGTGAGATGCATTTGGGAGTTGGTGGGAAAGGAATAATGCACAGAGCTGCTGTGAGATGGGGCCAAGATCATGGACCTGGGCTCCTCCAGACCTGATTTTGTATGATTAAAGTGGGAAAGATAAGGAAATTCCAGGATTGGCTGCCCATTGTTCTAAGATCTGGGGAAAAAAAACCCAAAAACATGTGGGAGAAAAAAATTTAAAATGGAATAAATTCTCTAAAGAAGCATCAGAAAAGCTATTGAGGAAAAAGTGTGAAAGGAGCCAATTATGAAAGGTTGGGCCAATACAATTTTCCACCATTATTCCCTTTTCAGGAAGGATGTGAATCTTAAAGAATTTACAGTGGACACGACAGATCTGACCCCACACAAAAGTGAAGACATCAGGCTGGGTAGGTACCCCTGGCCACCAAACCAGGTCAAAATCCTTAAATCTGAAATCTCTAATGGCACTTGGATATTTTGAAGTGACTTAACACATTCTTTAACCTCTGCAAGTGGGTATGGACTTTATTTGACCAAAATTGGGTGAAGAGAAGTCCTGAGTTAGTTGAGTTCATTGTCTCCACCTTCCTTTGAAGCCAGTTTGGTTTAACTTTCTGATTTTCTCCTGCCTGGATGTCAAATCATTCAGTGAACATTTGGGCCTTCTGTCAGGATCTGTGGTAGCAATTAGGGCAGATAAACAGAGAATGGGAGGAAGAAAATTTGCTACAGAGGCTCTGAGATAGAAACAGAGAAAATACAAATTTCCCTGGAACTCATGGTGAAGTGAAAGACACTGGGGAGAGGGGAAGGGAGCTCATCTCACACTGTGAAAGTGATTTTTTTGGGGATTTATAGAACTGATTTGGGGAATTTCCAACATTCCTGAAGGTAGATGCTGCTCCTTGCTGGGGTTGGAAGGTGCAGCCTTGAGTTTATTGTGTCAATAATTGATCAGGGGTTGGCTCTTGCTGGGACTTGGGGCGAATCCATTTCACAAAACTGATGCTCTTGTCTGCACCACCCTGAGATTCCTGAAGCTTTGTCATGATGCCAAATTCACACCAGCTGCAACTTGCTTGATAAGCCAGGAAATAAAAATTGTCCCTTTGACTTTTTTATTTGCATCCCCAGTAAAGGTACAACCTTTAAAAGAACAAGCTGACAAATCTTAGGTCCCAAGAATTGCTGTAAAGGCCCCAGTAAACAAGAGAGAGACATAACTGGAAGTAAAGAAAGGAATTGCAGAGGGTGGGTTGCAAAAAATCCTTCTCTGTGTGTCCCAGGAGAGCAAAATCTCTGGATAATTCACCTCCAGGTGAGCTTTGAGGAGATAATGCAGAGCTGGAAGGATCTGTGGTGCCCCTGAGGAGCAGGGAGCTGAAGTTTGCACAACTCATTGATGCCAGGGGCTAAAATGAAGTCAGAGCTGTTTTCCTGCTGAGTAACTCCACAAATAATTCCTAGAAATCAGAGGTGCCAGACCTAGAGCACATCGAGGAAGGACTGATCACCTCTGCCTTGTTCATAAAACTCTTTGTTTTTTTTAATATCCTAATGCCTGCGTGAATTCTGCTCCTCCCTTGCACAGATTACAAAAACAACATCCTGAAGGAGAAGGCTGAGCAAGCCAGAAGCTTCCCAGCAAAGAACATCGATTTAGACAAAGGTAATCATCACTTTCTTCCCCTTAATTGGTGGCTGCAGGGACTTTCTGCAGGGCAGCAGGAGGGAGGAACAGTCCCTCAGTGAGTGACCAAGCCACAGCCAGAGAGGAATGAGAAACCTCATTCCAAAAAATGGCAAAAGCAGGAAGGAGAAGCCAGCTCCCTTCCCATCCTTTCATCATGGAGCCACAAGATGCAAAGCAGTGATTAGGCTTTTAAAAGCTTTGGGAATGGCACAAATTGGGGTTTTTCCTGATTGGAGAAAGCAAACCTGGCAGGGCTGGAACACTGCCTGCTCCACTGTGGCCTCAGAGGGAGAGAGACTGAGCCCAAAAATGTCCTGGCGTGGTGTTTGGGCAGAAAACACAGTGCAGAGAGAGAGTGTTTGGAGTTGAATTAATTTATGGGTAATGGGCAGTTACTTCATCCAAGAAAAGCAAACAACTCTCCCTCCCTGGGGGCTGGATCTCCTCTTGCTGATCCAGGATTAATCCCCAGGGTTGTGCCTGTGTTTGTAGGGCTGGTGATCAGCTCTGAGATTCCATGACTCATTCCAGGGGAATTAGGGTTTAATAAATGGGGCTGAAATGACACCAAGCAGCAAATGGAGAGCCCAGGAGCTGTCCCTGATGGAATTCTCGTGGCATTTTCTCCTGCATCCTGCAGGGTGGATCTGGGCAATAATTTACCCCCAGTCTGCCTCACTGAGGGGGTTTTTGATATCAGGGTTGTGGGTGACTGCAGATGGTCACTCTAGAAATAAATCCATATTTTTGTGCTGCTTTGAATGGTTTGAAATCTCTGACCCCAGTTTCCATTTGCTTTCAGATTTCAGGAAGGAATATTGTAAATGAAGACACTCCCAAGCTGCTGGCTGGACCAGAAGCTTCCATCAGAGATAAATAACGTGGAAGAGAGATGTCTTTTCTTAATTCCATCTCCCTTCAGTTCCCATAGGATTTTTTCCACATCCACTTTTCCCCCACACAAGGGTGCAAATGCTTCATGAAAGAGTTAAACTATCTTGTGTGCATTTATTGGGATTGGGTTGCCTTTTCTTCCTCTGTTCTCCCAACCCTCCCTTCCCCTTTTCTTTCTTGACAATTATTGTTGGATTTTATGCATCAATGATTTTTATGAGCTGAATCAGCAGAGGTTTTGCTTTGATGTTATTGCTTTAAATAAAACCACCTGCATCACTAATCCTGAGCCATGATTACAGCAGGCATTTTTCCATGTGGTGAATCCATCAGGATAACAATGGCAAAGGCTGATCCCTGTCCTAGGCTGGCAGAAATCATTTCCCACAGAACTCTGCACGTCCCAGGTGAAGCACAAAGAGCTCAGCCCTCCCAAGTGGCAGTGCAAAACCTCATTTTATCAGGGGGGAAATGTCAGAAAATAAATTCAGAAAATAAATTCCTCATTCTGCAGGCAGAGGGAAGCACCCCAGTGGCTGAACTCTGCATTTCTCACGCTGTGTTTGTTGATTTGTTTGTGTTTCAGCACAGAGCAGGGCAGGTTGGGCAGGAGCAGGCTGCCCAACAGAACCAGGAGTGCTCTGGAGAGCTGAGTTCCTGGCTGGGACCTGGGATTATAATAAATTATAATTTATTATAATTTATTTATTATTTATTATAATAAATTATAATACATGTACTGAATTGATGGGATTTTTCTGCAGCCCTGGGGTGGCTCCAGGCCACACAGAGCACATCAAAGCAGAGGTAGGAGATGGTGAAAGGGAGCAGTTCCACGAGGAACAGGAGTAAAACCAGGAATTTTCATGGACAACTTTTCAGGGACCCCATTTTTCAAGGACCCCATTTTTCAAGGGCTCAGAAAAGGAGTCCAGGAGGGGGATGAGTCCATTCCCACGGATTTGGAGTGGATTCCTGAGGCTGTGGGCTCACTCAGGGGGGTTCTACCTATGGACAGTGCCAGAAAATTGGAAGTGATTCAGTGTTGTCATCCAAGCAAGTCAAAACTCCAGGAAATATGCAGAATATTATCAGTTCTTGGGCCTGGAAGGAAAATTCCTGCTGTTGTGAGGGTGGCCAGGGAGTGTCACCCCTCTGTTTGGTGGCCTGGAGGGGTGGCAGGGAGGGGGATTTGTGTGAGTGGAGCTGGGGCAGCACCTCCAGGACCCAGCCCTGCCCTTTTCTTGCCAATTTTGGTGTTTTGTCTGACTGATGCCAACGTTCTCAGACATCCAAACCCCATTCCTGACCTCTGTCCCTCCTCCCCTGATCCAGGGGCACCAGGGATCTCTGCTGGATTCAGAGGGTGGCATGGGTCCTCAAAAGCTGAGCTCAGCTCTGCCAAAATCCTGGTGGCTGAGGCCTCCAGAGGGGCTGTGGTGGCTCTTCACAAGGTGGGATGTCACAACAACGAACTTTTAATGACAAACAGACCATGGACATTTTTACAGATATTAATGTTTATGTTACTGGAGGCTGTTTTAAAGAATAATTGTATTGGGGGGCATTAATTTCAATGCCTTCAAGCAGTAAAAAAATTAATAATAGAACGAGAGGTGGAGGTGAGCCTTCCTAAGCTGCAGCTGAGCAGATAATTTTTTAATTTCTTAGCCCTTCCACTGCTCTCCACAGGTTCTTTTGTGATCTGTAATTCATTGCCTTTATCCTCACTGAAGATCCACCCCAAGAAGTGCCCAGGATTAGTGCAGAGGAAGGTCTGGGGTTGGTCCCAAGCCCCTTTTTGCCCTTCCCTGAAGCAGAGATGGATTTGTACCCTGCCCTGAAGCCCAGGCTGCATTCCTGCAGGTGCAGGAGGCTGTGCTGGTTATTCCATCAGGGTGGCAGAGGCTCAAATAATTGTCATGGACGTTTCTCTGCCTCCCTTTCATGTCTGTGAGTCAAAGGTTGGAGATTTCTCCTTGCCAGCTCCAATTGCTCAGCACAGCTCACACAGACACCAGCTCAGAGTGGGGTTACTCAGAAACTCCAGAGGCATTTCAATATTTTAATTGACTCCTGGGCTGCAGAATAGCTTCGGGGGGGAGGAAAAAAATTAATATATTCTCTGAAATGAGGGCTGGGAAGGGCTCTGTGAGTTCCTCATCCTTGCTTTGATCACTGGTTGGGATTTGGGTAATGGGCAGACAGGGCAGGTAAAGCTCCCTGGTGGGGATGGGATAAATGGGATGGGATAATGGGATGATAGGATAATGGGATGGGATTGTGGGATGGGATGGGATGGGATGGGATGGGATGGGATGGGATGGGA
>VWZS01001364.1:772347-792158 GCA_013397075.1 Rhabdornis inornatus
CCCGGGCCCAGGCGGCGGGGACGGGCGGCCGCAGCTGTCACCGCGCCCGGCGAGGCCGCGGCAGCGCCCGGGCAGGGCGGGCGGGCCCCGGGGGCCGCGGGGCGAGCGCGGAGGGGTCGGGGAGAGGAGAGGGGGCAGAGCTCGGGGGTGAACGGGTGTGAAATGGTCCGTGGTTAAATGAGGGATCGGTGGTTAAACGGGTGTGAAATGGTCGGTTTCAAAGAGGTGATTGATAAGTAGTCGGTGGTCAAATGAATGTCAAATGATCGGTGGTTAAATGAGTGAAGTGGTCAGTTTCAAATCGGTGACAAGTGGTCGGTGGTCAAATGAATGTCAAATGGGGGACAAGGGGTCGGTGCTCAAACGGTGTGGAATGGTCAGTGCTCAAAAGGGTGACAAGTGGTCAGGGGTCAAACGGTGCCAAGGGCTGTGCTCAGGCCACAGCTGTCAAATCCTCGGTGTCAGACGGTCCCTGAGCAAACGGATGTGAAATGGTCAATGAGTAAACTGGTCAGTGATCAGACGGGTGTGAACTGGTCAGTGATCGAATGGGTGTGAAATGGTCAGTGATCGAATGGGTGTGAAATGGTCAGTGATCGAATGGGTGTGAACTGGTCAGTGATCGAATGGGTGTGAAATGGTCAGTGATCAAACGGGTGTGAGCTGGTCACTGGTCAAATGGGTGTGAACTGGTCAGTGGTCAAGCAGGTAACAGTGGTCAGTGGTCAAACGGGTCCAGGGGCTGTGCTCAGGTAGTGACTCTCAAATCCACTGGGGTCAAGCAGGTGTCAGATGGTCCAAGGTCAAACAGGAGAGAAATGGTCAGTGGTCAGGCAGGTGTCAGGGTGCTCAGGGTGTCACAGTCCCTGTTTGAACGGGTGACAAACACTTGGTGGTCAAACAGCTCCAGGGGCTGTGCTGGGCCAGCAGCTGTCAAACCCAGATGGTCAGTGGTCAAACAGGTGACAAATGGAAGTGGCCAAACGTCCAAGGGCACACCCTGAGCTGGGAATTTGCAGTGACCTCTGTGGTGAGCAGAGGCAGCTCAGTGAGCAGAGCTGGGGATGTTTGACACCGTTCTGCTCCCTGCACACCAGTGTGGCTTGCGTGCCACCGGGCTTAGCGACTGCCAGAATAAAACAAACCAATAAAAGTCCCTCTGACAGTTTGCCAGACAGTAACTTTCAAAATGTATTAATCCTTTTGTAGCAAATCACTTCTCTTTGTACTCGCATCTGTCGCTGGCAAGGCAATTTTGCACAGTTAAATGCCTTGCCAGGGGGAAAAAAAAGGGGGGGGAGCAGGTTTGTGGGAAGCTCGTGCGGACCTGACTCCAAAATAATGCTGTGGTTGAGGTGCAGGTTTTCTATTTGGTGAGATGGATCACCCCAAGCATCCTTGGACGTGTTGTGCAGCCTCTTTCTTATCCCTGAGACCCGAAGCCTTTCATGCTGATTGTGTTTTTATCCCTGGTGGAATGTGGATATTGTTTGTTGACACGTATTTCTGATGTGGTGAGTTGTTAGTGTTGGCTTGTAACCATAGGAGTGTTCGTGGATTGACTTCTTGTTTTTCTCAGTTGTGCAAACATTTTTTTGGGGGGGGGGGAAACCGGACAAAATGTTTGTTTTCAAAATAAATGTCTTCGAAATCGACTATTGGTAAATTTTCCTCCTTTACCCCCTGAGTGACAGGGACACGTTGTTGTCATAGAAATTCAAGTTGTGTTTGTGGTTTGATTTCACTAAAGGAGGCTGGGATTGTTCAGGCAGCATCTGCATTATTCCAACTGCCACAGAAATTTAGGATGGGGAAATATAAACTGTGCTGAGGCATCTTGAACACACGGGGATGTTTTGGTCTTTGACCAGGAAATAGAGTTAGTAACAAACCCTAAGGTGGATTTTCTTATTAGTCTGAAAATTGGGGTGAAACTTTCCTGTTATTCCTGGAAATGGAGATGATGGAAGGTAAAGGGCTACAAGGATCAAGACCTGTCTTTATTAATTCTGTCTTTATTATTTAATCAGCAGCATTTGGGTGACAATCCACTGCCTTGAGACAGCTCAGAGTGACTCTGCTGCACGTGGGACTCCTGAGCTGTCAGTCAGATTTGGTTGTGTTTATTTTCTATGTCTTGTTCCTTGTGTGTTTGTGCCTCTCTGAATCTGAAATATTTGGGAAAATCAGAAGAAAATTCAGATGAATTTTGGCTGGCTTAGGGAGTGTTAATAGTAAACACAGGCTTTGTTTTCATGATCTTGTCTGCAAACTGACTTTTTGTAGAATCGTGGAATATCCTGAGCTGGGAGGGATTATCCAGTCCAACTCCTGGCCCTGCCCAGACACCCCAAAATCCCACCCTGTGCACCCCTGGGAGTGTTGTCCAAACCCTCCTGGAGCTCTTGGGGCTGTGCCCATTCCCTGGGGAGCCTGGTCACCCTCTGGGGGATGAACCTTTCCCAAAATCCCACCTAAACCTCCTCTGGCCCAGCACCATCCTTTTAATTGTTGCAAACAGGCAATTCTAGCTGCTGTTGCCACAAACCAGAACAGAACTGTGTCTCTCTAATTTCTCCCTTATGTGCCTGAAAATCTCCTCCAGAGCAGCTCTGCCCTGGATGTCCTGGAAGTGACACTTGGGCTGGAGCTGCAGGGACTTTTTGGGTGTCCCTGTGGTGTCCTGGTGCCCTTCCCAAGCTGGGATTTGGCTTGGTCACTTAGCAGGGCAGTCACTAAATCCTTACATTTTTCACTGTGAGATGTGAAAAGCACTCCTTGTGTTAGGAAAGCAAATGTTTTAATGTTTTCCTGGAGGATTGGAGCCTCCTTGGGAAGCCAGGGATCGGGAACTGAGTCCTTGCAATTCTGCACATGCTGTTGTAATTAAGGCACAGCCTTTTCCTGGATCCTGAAATAATGGAATAAATAATGTGCTCAGCAACACTGGATGTGCTGAATGGTTTCCAAGTGTGGAAGATGCAGTGGCTGAGGGCTGGGAGGGAGCTGGCTCGTGGATGTGCCATGGAATTCAAGCCCTGTTTGCTCCTTGGAAGGTGCAGGAGGAGGTGTGGGAGCGTCACATTCCCTTCTGAGCTTTGCTTACGGTTGAATTTACTGCTCTGCCACTTTCCCCTGTGCCAGTTCCTTCCCTAACTCATGAAGGGATGGCCCTGCCTTTCCTCTGCTTTCCTGCTGGCTCCATCTGTAGCCATAATGCTGATTTTAACATGCAGGATGTCCAACTGCGCCCTGGCATTGATACTCAACCCTTGCAAGTGATTTTTGTAGCTTCTGTTTTTATTCTGGTTGGTGGGAAACCAAGCAGAGACATGACAGGATCAGTCTGATTAATGTGACAGCATCCAGCAGCAGTGAAATTTAGGAGAGGTGATGTTTGAGGTATGTTTTTACAAACAAGGAGCTGTGTCATCAGCTGATTTAATTAATTCCAGCCACTGATTCTTTCCTCAGGGCAAAGCTCAGAGGTCGTTTCCCATCACTGACGCTGTTGGTTCTCAGGTTACAGCCCCACACATCCTTGCAGGAGTACAGAATTCTGTTAATTTGAATCTCTGATGATTAAAAAAAATGATAGCTAATGAATGCATCTAAAAATAAAGCTGTAGCTTGTGATGCCTGGGCTCTCATGACTGAAATGCTGACAGCTGTGTGGGATCCAAATGATTCATAATGAATCTGTGTGACAGATCCTACAAGAGGAATTCCTATCTGGCTGCTTTTAAATATTTGGTATTTCCAGAGCTTTGCTTGTAAAACACGATCAGTAACTTCCAGAAGCACAGAATGATGAATGTGGAGGATCCAGGCGTTTCCATGTGTTTCATTTGCTGTACAATAATCTGATTTGAGACTTTGCCTTTCCACTGTGGGATGTGCTGCTGTGGCAGGAGAGTTTCAGTGAACAACTAAACCATCCTAAAGAGGTGATCTGTCCAAAATGGGATAAATATTCCTCCTGTGCATTGTTGTGGTTCCTCTGCTCTGTTTCCCCTGTGATCCTAAAAAGGTGATCTGTCTAAAATTGGATAAATATTCCTCCTGTGCATTGTTGTGGTTCCTCTGCTCTGTTTCCCCTGTGATCCTAAAAAGGTGATCTGTCTAAAATTGGATAAATATTCCTCCTGTGCATTGTTGTGGTTCCTCTGCTCTGTTTCCCCTGTGATCCTAAAAAGGTGATCTGTCTAAAATTGGACAAATATTCCTCCTGTGCATTGCTGTGGTTCTTCTGCTCCATATTCCTGTGAGTGGGGCAGGAAAAGTCCATGGAATAGCAGAGTGTGTCTGTTCTGCCACCCTTTGGGTGAGGTTCAAATCCTCATTCTTTCCATTGTGTGAATTAAGACTCCTTTGATTCTTCTTCTTCAGGGAGTACTCTGAGGAGTGGCTTTTTAAGCATTCCTTTGGTATCAGCAGAAGAGCTTCCTTTCAAGCTGCACTTCGAGGTGCACCTAAAAATTGGTTTTCTTGGTTGAAAACTGGTGAGAAAATAGGATTTAAAGCAGTAGGAGTCTGGTTTGGGATCAGGATTGTGAGCTGAATGGTAGTTTTTAATAGGAGGAGGACATGGGAAGCATTTTGTGCCTTTTATGGAGGCAGTGCAGCATCCCTGTTTTATCCTTGCCCTAAGAGGAGTTAGAAACAGGATCCTAACTGACAGATGTCTTGCTGTGCTATAATTTCATAATTAGGAAAGCTTTTAGACACAAGAGCTTTTTTATAAACACACAGAATAATTTTAGGGGGAGAAATGAAAGCAGGAGTTGCTTATTTATCCACGAGGCTTAGTTCAGAGGGACTGTGTAGAAGAGTTTGTGGTGACAGGACAAAAGGAATGGCTTCAGGCTGACAGAGGGCAGGGTGAGATGGGAAATCAGGAAAGAATTCTTCCCTGGGAGGGTGGAGAGGCCCTGGAACAGATTTCCCAAAAAAAATCGGTGGTTGCCCCATCCCTGGAAGTGTCCAAGGGCAGCTTGGAGCACCCTGGCACAGTGGAAGTGTCCCTGCCCATGGCAGGGGTGGCACTGGATGGGATTTAAGGTCCCTTCCAACCCAAACCAGTGTGAGATTTTCTGATAATTAACACTGATCAATTTCAATTGATAACCAATATCAATTCTGGACAGAAACCGTTTGGAAAACTCTGTAGATTTGGGTGTTACATCCACAGAATTCCATGGTCACTGAGTGAACTCTGTTGTAAAAATCCAGCAAGCAGAGGAATGTCAGACAAAAACCTGGAAGTTTCATTTTTCCTGTTCTCAGGAGCCACAGAGTTCGAGACTGAGCAAGGAAAGGTTTTTTTGGGCTGAATTCTGTGCTTGGAAAACTCTTTCCAGGGTTATTCAGGGATATGCAGCAGACTGGACAGAAGGATTCTGCATTTTTAGACTCAGCTGTGCTCTGGAGTAGTGAGGCCACAGTTTGGGTTTTTGTTTTTTTAATTTTAATTTAATTTAATTTAATTTAATTTAATTTAATTTTATTTTATTTTATTTTATTTTATTGTTTGTGTTTTGGTTTTTTGGTTTTTTGTTTTTGTTTTTTTTTTGTTTGTTTTTTTTGTTTTGTTTTGTTTTTTGGGGGGGTTTTGGGGTTTTTTTTGTTTTTTTGTGTTGTTTTTTTTTTGTTTGGTTTTTTTTGTTTGTATTTTTTTGTTTTGTTTTGCTTTTTGTTTTTTGTTTTTGTGGGGGGGGTAGTTATTGCAACACAGATTTTAATGAGGTATTTTTGCTGGTGTTTTTAAGGAGACCCTCTCAAGACTAAAGAGCCACATGAAAGGATGCCTCCCTCCATCCTTGTTTGAAAACTGAGCAAGCAGGTGACAGAGGCTGATATAGGTCAGTTACAGGTAGGAGTTTGTCTTTCTTGAAACAGAATAAAATAAAATAAAAATAAAACCAAAGCAAGTGGTTCTTTGGTGTAGAAAACATGCAGCTGGCAGGGCAGTGTGCAGAGGGGGACATGTGCTAAAAATAGCATTTTAGGAAAATGATCTTTGCAGCTTTGTCCCAGGGATTGATGCCCACAGAGGGAGCCTGGATGGATCAGAACCAGGCCAGGGGGTGTTGAGGCAACTGCAAGGATCAAAGCTCTGGCAAGAATTGATGGGAAATTTCAGAAATGCAGCTTTAGGGATGGATGTGAGGGCCTAGGAGCAGCCAAGGAATTCCAGGTGATGTCCAGGTTCCAGAGCTGAAGGATTTTTTTTCAGGAGATTTGCCTGGATTTTTTTTTTTTGGGGTGGTTTTTTTTTGGGTTTTTTTTTTGTTTTTTTTTGGGTTTTTTTGTTTGTTTGTTTTGTTTTGTTTTGTTTTGTGTTTTTTTTGTTTGTTTGTTNATTTTCTGATAATTAACACTGATCAATTTCAATTGATAACCAATATCAATTCTGGACAGAAACCGTTTGGAAAACTCTGTAGATTTGGGTGTTACATCCACAGAATTCCATGGTCACTGAGTGAACTCTGTTGTAAAAATCCAGCAAGCAGAGGAATGTCAGACAAAAACCTGGAAGTTTCATTTTTCCTGTTCTCAGGAGCCACAGAGTTCGAGACTGAGCAAGGAAAGGTTTTTTTGGGCTGAATTCTGTGCTTGGAAAACTCTTTCCAGGGTTATTCAGGGATATGCAGCAGACTGGACAGAAGGATTCTGCATTTTTAGACTCAGCTGTGCTCTGGAGTAGTGAGGCCACAGTTTGGGTTTTTGTTTTTTTAATTTTAATTTAATTTAATTTAATTTAATTTAATTTAATTTTATTTTATTTTATTTTATTTTATTGTTTGTGTTTTGGTTTTTTGGTTTTTTGTTTTTGTTTTTTTTTTGTTTGTTTTTTTTGTTTTGTTTTGTTTTTTGGGGGGGTTTTGGGGTTTTTTTTGTTTTTTTGTGTTGTTTTTTTTTTGTTTGGTTTTTTTTGTTTGTATTTTTTTGTTTTGTTTTGCTTTTTGTTTTTTGTTTTTGTGGGGGGGGTAGTTATTGCAACACAGATTTTAATGAGGTATTTTTGCTGGTGTTTTTAAGGAGACCCTCTCAAGACTAAAGAGCCACATGAAAGGATGCCTCCCTCCATCCTTGTTTGAAAACTGAGCAAGCAGGTGACAGAGGCTGATATAGGTCAGTTACAGGTAGGAGTTTGTCTTTCTTGAAACAGAATAAAATAAAATAAAAATAAAACCAAAGCAAGTGGTTCTTTGGTGTAGAAAACATGCAGCTGGCAGGGCAGTGTGCAGAGGGGGACATGTGCTAAAAATAGCATTTTAGGAAAATGATCTTTGCAGCTTTGTCCCAGGGATTGATGCCCACAGAGGGAGCCTGGATGGATCAGAACCAGGCCAGGGGGTGTTGAGGCAACTGCAAGGATCAAAGCTCTGGCAAGAATTGATGGGAAATTTCAGAAATGCAGCTTTAGGGATGGATGTGAGGGCCTAGGAGCAGCCAAGGAATTCCAGGTGATGTCCAGGTTCCAGAGCTGAAGGATTTTTTTTCAGGAGATTTGCCTGGATTTTTTTTTTTTGGGGGGGTTTTTTTTTGGGTTTTTTTGTTTGTTTGTTTGTTTTGGTTTTTTTTTTTTTTTTTTTGGGTTTTTTTGTTTGTTTGTTTGTTTTGGTTTTTTTTTTTTTTTTTTTGGGTTTTTTTGTTTGTTTGTTTGTTTTGGTTTTTTTTTTTTTTTTTTTGGGTTTTTTTGTTTGTTTGTTTGTTTTGGTTTTTTTTTTTTTTTTTTTGGGTTTTTTTGTTTGTTTGTTTGTTTTGGTTTTTTTTTTTTTTTTTTTGGTTTTTTGTTTTGTTTTGTTTTGTTTGTTTTTGTTTGTTTTTGGGGAAATCCTGGAACCTTTGGCACTGAAATAGGATCAAGGTGATGGTGACAAAGC
The DNA here is from genome assembly GCA_013397075.1 of Rhabdornis inornatus. Taxonomy (NCBI): domain Eukaryota; kingdom Metazoa; phylum Chordata; class Aves; order Passeriformes; family Rhabdornithidae; genus Rhabdornis; species Rhabdornis inornatus. Next base: position 780,237 of record VWZS01001364.1, read on the forward strand.
AGCCATGGAGAATTTCCTGCTCTGGGCTTGTTTTCCCTGTCTCCTCCTCCTCCTCATTTTGTCTCTTTTACCCTCAGTGTTATGGAGGGAGCAGGGTGTTTTTAGGAGAGTGAGGAAGTATTTCCATGAGGGCAGAACGAATAAAAACAGCTTTTCTGAGGATTCATGTCCTCTCAGTGCTTACCTGCTGTATTTTCCCTGTTCTCTCATCACTGAGTAGTTCAGACACTGAGAAAAATACAATTTATTTGGACACAGGTTGGGCCTTCAACTACTCCTTCAACCTCACAATTTACCATACAAATTTACCTTTGCAAATGCCCCTTTACTGAAAAAATAAATACACATTTACTGAAAATATCTTTTGGCCAGCAGCAGATGGAGCAACAAGTGGGTTTCTTGTAAAAGGGGTTTTTTTTTTGGTTTGTTTTTTTTTTTCCTCTTTTTTTGGCCAGGTTTGGCTGGCTGGAGGCTGGAAGGGAATGATGGATTGTGCAAGAGCCCAAGTGGCTCCAGGTCAGGCTGGGACAGCTGCTCTGGGGTGTAAACAGGCAGGGCTGGCCCAGGGGTGACATCCACCACCCTTGTCCCCTGCCCTGCCAGCCCTGCAGGGCTGGCACTGATCCAGCACCTGCTGAACTCACTGAGGGGCTTTTTTTTTTTCAAATACATTGAATTTTGAGCCATTTTCTGGCTCGTGTTCTGTCACTCACTTGCAGTGAGCACAGTGGGAGGAGAAAGCTTTTTATGGAAAAAAAAGTTTTAATTTTTACTCAAAACCCCACAGATGGTTGAGTAGATTTAGTTGTAAAGATATTTAATTTTTATTAATTCTTTGAGACAGCTCCTAAACCTGAGGCTGGTGGCTCTGGCTGTGCAGCTCAGTGGCTTTTCCAGCTTTTATTTTACACGCTTGCTCAGCTTGGAAAAGATCCTTAAAATCATGGGGTCCAACTTTTAACCAGCACTGGGGAGTGCATCATGAACCCCATCCCTAAGTGGCCTTAAATCCCCAGCTTGATTCAATCCAACAAATCTGCAATAACAGCCTGAAAATTGGGATTATTAAGAGCAGGTGCCAGGCCTGAGTCCCTGGATCATCAGCACTCAAGGGGAATTCAGGCTCCAAGGGAAAGTTTCATACCTGCAGAAACTTGGGGAGCTGTTACTGGTGAGGAAAAAAGGAAAAAAAAAAAGGTATGTAATGGATTGTGGTGTAATTAAAGCACTGAATTCAGACTTGGAAATACAAAATAAATTGTGTTTAGGCTTGGCCTCAGCAAAATACTTGGGCACAGTGAATTGAGGTCTGTGCCTGCTCCTAACAGCTTTTATTTCTCCTTTCTTTTTGCCATTTTCTCCCTGAAATATGTAAACTTTCTAATTCTGTTTATCCAACATCCAGCACTGTGGTGCTTTTGTGCTTGCTGACATCAGAAAGCACCATTGTAATCCAAATAATAAAAACCAAACACAAAAACCCCAGAGCTCAGCCTTTGCAGCCACACCAGGCTGACACATATTTTATTTTACCAAGCTCATTCTGATACCTGTCTGCAGTACAAGCCACTGCTTATTTTAATGTCCCAGCTGTAATGTAATCTAAATATTTAAAAGGATTTTTTTTTTTTCCTGCTGGAACCTGAGCCCTGCTCTGCTCTGAGGGTGGAGTGTGGTACATTTATTAAAAGCTAACTCAATGAAAACATGCTCAAGGGATCCATCAGGTTTGCTTTGCTTCCTGTGCCTGCTGATCTGCAGTGGGACAAGTTAGAAAAACAAGTTTACTTCTGTTCATTTAATGAGCACCTCCTCAGAGTGGATGCAGGGTTTTGTTTTTTTTTTTTTTTCTTTTGTTTATTTTTTTCCTTTCCCAGTGCTCTGTTTGGGTTTAAGAATCCCCACCCAGCTCCTGGAAATATTAAGGATTCAAGTTCAGCAATTTATCCATAGGCTGGCTATATCTCTAATTAAAATTTGCCTGTGAAGGAGGTTGAATTAAGTGGGATTTATTTAATAATAATTTTTGAAGGATTATCTCCATCCCAGCCTGCCATGGGAGAGCAAGCAGGAGGAGATCCAGATGCTCCAGGAGATCCACATGTAGGGAGCTTTGAAAGCCCCCCTAAATAGCTGCAGAAGAGATTAAAACATTGAATTAAGGAGTTAATTTACATGCAGTAATAAAGGCAGTGCAGATTTCAGTGGTGTCACAGATTAGTGGCAGCAGACTCCCTTCACTGGGCTCCTGCATCAGCATGAGGCTGTTTGCAAAAATAACATTTTAGTTCCATTTAAATGCAGCTGGGAGGTGTTGCCATGGCTTTGCACAACCTGGCCAATTCCAATTCTCACTCTGATTTTAAGGAATTTATTTCAGCTCTTTTGCCCCCAGTGTCAGGTGATGTTTGGGTGAACACAGGGATTTTCCTGAGTGGCATCACTCACATTCTCCTCTCTTTATTCCTCTGTCTTCATCTCCTTCAGGACTCATGGTATGGTTCAGTTTGGATGTTTTGATAATTGAAATTCAATTTTGAGAATTAATTTGCACCTCCTTTCTCTTTTTTTCCCCCACAATGATGGTCCTGGATGTTTGACTGATATGTTGTGCTTGATATGATCAACAGCAGATTTTCCTGCTAATTTAATCTCTATGTATGTGAAATTTTGTGATTTCCTGAAATTCTGGCTCATTCTCACTCTCTTTTCTGTGTTCCTCTCATGTTTTCCTTCCAAAGATCACTGAAATCCAATATTTTAAAGTCACCAAACCCTGCCCTTCCTCTCCTTAGCAGGTGTCTCCCTCCTGTGCCTCACTTTATGGGAGGAGAAATGAATTAATTAAGAATCAGCTGATTGTTCCAATTAATGATGCTGACTCAAAACACATCTACAACACATGAATTAATCTAATTTATATAAAACCCACTCTTTGCAGCTGTATTATTGTAGTTTATTCTGCAATAATAAAGATTAAGGTTTAAATGAAAGGTTTATGCTGAGATTTCTGGGTTTCATTTGGAAAAAAATTTGGAAAAAAGAAAGAGAGGAAGTAAAGGGTAAGGGCAATATCTAGGAGAGTTTTATTCATGTTTTTCCTTGGGAATAGGAAGATAATTTGGAATTTCTGGGTGACTTGACCTCTCTTTTGGGAGTCCTGGAGGTAAAATCAGCTTTTGTCCATGACATCAGGCAGAGGGGAATGAGTTTGAGTTGGGATGGTCACTGTTAAATTTTGATTCCTGAGCTGAGCAAAGCAGTGCTGGGCATTCCTGAAAACCCAAAAATCCTGGAGAAGGAGGCTCAGAACAGGGACAGTGCCCTGAGATATTTAATTTATTTTTTTTTTTCCTTGAAATCCAGCTTTGCTCTTGTGCCCACAGGATTCTGGTGGCTCAGGAGTGTTTGGGGCAGGCTGAATACAGGAGATCCTTTCTGAATGGACACAGATTAATATTAATTTATCCTACTCTTATTTTTAAAAACTCTGCTCATGGTTACTCTCCATTTACCCCTTTGTTTACATTCCTTTGCCTGAGGATTAATTAATTAATTTCCCCTAGTTTACCAAAACAATTCTGCATTGTATTGAACAGAAATTTCTGTTGCAGTTTAATTCCTTCATATCCAGGATTGCATTTTGTCCCTGGCTGTGTTATTTAGAAAAAAGCAGGTGCCTCATCTTCTGCTGAATGTCTATTTTCTGTGCTCTAATTGTGCTATTATGTGCTGATAATTAAGAGTTCTGCAAGGGCTGTGTGTGTGAGCTGCAAATGAATCTTTTCTGCTAATCTGGAGTCATGGCAGAGCATCCTGGCTTCAGCAGGCAGCATTTTGAAACCCTTCTTTTAAAAAAAAAAATAAGTAAATTATTAAAAAAAAGTAAATTCTTAAAGAAGTACATTCCTTAAAAAAAACCAAAAAAACAAGTAAATGCTTAAAAGAAGTACATTCTTTAAAAAAAGCAGTAAATGCTTTTTAAAAAAAGAAAGTACATTCTAAAAAATTCAGTTTAAGTGCAGCTATTTCTTAAGGATTTGGCAAAATACACAACCCCAGTTCCAAAGAATTGTTTGCAGGCAAGATCCACTGAAAAGTTCAGCTGGGAAAATGAAAATGGGGAATGAAGCATTCCTGACTAATAGCAGTTTTTACTGTTTGTTTAATCTCTGCTTTTATTCACTTGGTTGGGATGCTGGAGCTGGGCTGATGATTAAACTCATCTGTTTTTCTTGTCTCAGCAATTGTTTATTTGTCACTATTTAGGGCAGGTCTGACTGTAATTCCAGTGAAATTAGAGGAAAACCACTCCTGAAAATCTCCAAATTCTCAGTTTTGCCTCTCCGAGAGTTCAGATTGGTTTTTTTCCCTTTTTTTTTTTTCTGGTCAAAGATTTATCACTGAATATAAACAATGTTGCTTTTAAATTACTCTGCATTGTTACTTTAAGTCACAAATCTGCTACTGCAGCTGGAAATGTAATTTGAATTAAATCAAAATGTCTGCTTAAGGGGATGTTGCTGACAGGGAAATCATGGAAATTATAATTACATCTTCCAATGCCATGACACAGATTTCTCCAAGGTTGCTTTGGAACATGCTGACACATCCTACATGTTACAGTCCCTAAATATCCACTTAAAGTATTTTGGGAGATATCTTTTTCTCCTCACGATTTTAATCAGCCTAAAAATCAAAGTTTTAAGGCAAATTCATAGAGACATTCTTGAGGAAGCAGCATCTGTTGACAATAACATCTCATTTTTATTTCCCCCACTGAGTTCATGGCAGCTCCCACTGTTTCCTGAGCCTCTTTTGCTTTGAGAGAACACAAAAATGAAAATTCCTGGCTTTACACACCCTCCCAGAACTGGCAGGGAGATGAGCCTTTTCTGGAGGAAAAAATGAAGAGGTCACAAACCTGCAAAGCTCAGAGCTGCACCCACCCAGCTCCTTTTAAATTCTGAATTTTTGGTGTTTTCCCAAACGTGCTCATGGCCTTGAGTTGAAAGGCAGCCCTTGGACTGAAACCCGAGTGTTTGGGGCTGGGCACTTGTTGTTTCTAGCAGAAATACAGAGTTTTTTCAAAGTGCACAANATTTGGTGACACACGGAGCTTTTAAAGCCTAATTTGATTAATTTAATCCAATTCACGAATGCTTTTTTATTTATGCTAAATCTCAGAAGCAAATCCATCCAAATATTTAATTATATGCTTACACAGATGTTTACTCCTTGCTCTCAGTTCCCAAAGGGTTTGATACAAACCCTTCAGTAATTAATAATTAATTCTGATTATTCTGACCAATATATTTGTCAAGATTTTGGATAAGACAAATCTTTTTTTGTCAAGAATTGTAGGATACCAACAATCCCTTTTGTGGGGATGACAATTTGAGATGCAAGACCCCAGAATTTGGGTATAAATGTGTTTAATAAATAAATTACACCAGATTTGGAGGCTTTTTGCCATAAGAAAATGCTTGGGGAGAGGAGCTGGAATGTGGAGAATTTCTGTTTTTCAGGGGAGGATGGTTGGATCTCCTTTAGCCTTCAGCTCTTCCAGCACCAAGAGAAAACAATTTCCATCTCCATCCTATTTATGCATGGAAAGCTTTGATATCCAAGCTCTGCTTTTTCCCATCTTTTCACTCCTTGATTTTAGCAAAAAGCAANGCCATTTTTTACTTGTGCCTACAGAGAAAAAAAAAAGATTGTTATAACAATCTTTATTTTTATGGGATGTTTTGATCTGGTTGTTTTATCCTCTACATGTGTGAGAATTTAACCTAGTGAATATTCTCTTAATCTAGAACTGAATCTAGTGAAATTTCTCTTAATCTAGAATTTAACCTGGTGAAAAAATTCTCTTAATCTAGAACTGAATCTAGTGAAATTTCTCTTAATCTAGAATTTAACCTGGTGAAAAAATTCTCTTAATCTAGGATTTAACCTGGTGAAATTTCTCTTAATCTAGGATTTAACCTGGTGAAAATGCCCCCTCATTTGTGCTGAAAAATAGAGAATTTCCAGCCTTTGACCTCCCAAGGTGCTTTGTCATTTTGGGGTGCACTGTTCAGGGTATTCAATATTGAGGAATCTGCTCATTTTGCTGCTGCTGTTTCATCTGGTGGTTGTTTTTTAGCAATAATTGAAATATTTGTGGGTTTTTTTGGAGCCAGGGGATGGGAGCAGGGGCTGCCCCATTGCTGTGGTGTCCAAGCAGTTTGTGGAATTTGGTGACACACGGAGCTTTTAAAGCCTAATTTGATTAATTTAATCCAATTCACGAATGCTTTTTTATTTATGCTAAATCTCAGAAGCAAATCCATCCAAATATTTAATTATATGCTTACACAGATGTTTACTCCTTGCTCTCAGTTCCCAAAGGGTTTGATACAAACCCTTCAGTAATTAATAATTAATTCTGATTATTCTGACCAATATATTTGTCAAGATTTTGGATAAGACAAATCTTTTTTTGTCAAGAATTGTAGGATACCAACAATCCCTTTTGTGGGGATGACAATTTGAGATGCAAGACCCCAGAATTTGGGTATAAATGTGTTTAATAAATAAATTACACCAGATTTGGAGGCTTTTTGCCATAAGAAAATGCTTGGGGAGAGGAGCTGGAATGTGGAGAATTTCTGTTTTTCAGGGGAGCATGGTTGGATCTCCTTTAGCCTTCAGCTCTTCCAGCACCAAGAGAAAACAATTTCCATCTCCATCCTATTTATGCATGGAAAGCTTTGATATCCAAGCTCTGCTTTTTCCCATCTTTTCACTCCTTGATTTTAGCAAAAAGCAAATTTGGGTTGCCCTGCCACTGGAATGCCATTTTTTAGAGTAATTAATGATTTAATGAGTGTGTTGAGGTGAATTTTGCTGGTTTGGAGGTCCCAGCTCTCAGAGGAGGCTGCTGGAGAATTCTGCAATTCCTGCAGCAGAGTTTAATCAGTTCAGACAAGCTGAGCAAATACAGAGGAATTCTCAGAGCTGGGGAAGGAACGACCTAAATAATTACCCTGTGATTCTGTTGTGGTTTATTTCCATGTGGAATGGGAGGAACTGAGGGAATAACCATCATTTTTTGGTTCTTTCAGTGGCCTTGGTAAGATAAAGTATGGAATTAATGTGGGAGGATATTCAAAATATCTCTGATTTTGGATGGAGTGTCCTATAAAAGCTCTTTAGCAATTTGGGAGGAGCAGGTCTAAAAGAACCCTCCAGATTTTTGATTTATATATATATATACATATAAAATATATAAACTTACTTATTTTAAACCTGCCTGTGGATTTCTGAGCACTGAGGTGTGGAAACATTTGGAAAATCCTTCCTAGGTGTGCAAATAGTGTTTGTTAAAACCTGTCTTACTGTGGGGAACCGGGGCAACAGTTTGTGGTTTTGCTTTTCAAACCAAGAATTCATCCTCCAGAGTTGGAGAGGAGCAAATAGGTTTGAAAATTGTCTCAAAATAAGAGTTTTTTTAGTTAAATCTTACCTGAAACCAACAATATTGAAAGAATTTTGCTCTGCTTCCCCTCTGGAATGTGAAGAAGGACTCTGTGGTTTGGGATTTGTGATTTGGGTTCAATTTTCCCTCTTCCAGCTACTCTGATTTTGATCTTGACTGAGTGATTTAATCCCTGAGATTACAATTTGAGTTAAATTTGTGATTATCCTGATTTATGTCCAGGAGCTGTGCCCTTGGAGGGAGTTTGTGAACATATTAAAATTAAATGTCTGCTGCCGTTGCTTTTTGGCAGAAATTCTCTTTAGTGATCAACTTATGATCCATTTCTACCCCTTTTCCATGGATTTCACTGTTGTGGTTGAATATTTAAAATTATATCAATAAAATAATTTGCCAACACAGAAAGAACCAGTTAAAAACCCCATGTATTTGCAAGACATCTTGGGGCTAATTTTAAAATACTTTTATTTCCAGTTGTCATTTATCATCTGTTTTATTATAGGCCCAAATTAAAAAAAAAAGTACGGTGAGTGGAATGAAATGAAAGTGAGTGGAATGAAATGAAAGTAAATGGAATGAAATGAAAGTAAATGGAATCAGTTGAAGCCAGAGCCTTGGCTGGTGCAGAGATGAGGTGAGAAAATGGAAGCATGAGAAGAAAAAAATATGCAAAGAAGCGATGGCAGGGTAGGAGTGGTGCAGAAAAGATGAATATTCAGGAATGTGTGGCCCAGGCATGGTGGTTAAACGCTGGATTCCAGGGAGAGGTTGGATTTCTGATGTCATGTGGGGATTCTTAGTCACTGCAGAGTTGAGCAAGGGCAGGACACGCTGGGCGAGTTCCTGATTTCAGATTGCAGAAATCCTCCCTGGCTCCAGCTAATCCTGGCAGGGGACAGCCTGTGCCTTCCCAGGGCTGGCAGCATGGGGAGGAAAGGTAAATTCTGAGCTGGCCCTGCCACCTGCAGCCTTGGGAAGAGCTTTTTTTTTTTTTGGTGATGGATGGTTTCACAACGGCTCAGGTGTGTCCTGAGAGAAGAGAAATGGGAATTTTCCAGCCAAGTTTGCAGTGCAGGCTGAATTGATGTGTTCTGTTTGAGGTCTGTGGCTGGTGAAAATCACCTGCAGGGAATGTGGAAGTGCTGTGCTATCAGCTGCATGCATCTGAAGCAAAGCAATCAAATAGTTAATATTAAAAAACTCTGCCTTTCTGCCTTTCAAATTGTCACAGCAGGGGTTGCATTTCATGGTTGACATTAGCCAGGCTGTTCCAGCTCCTGCTTCTTTCACATCCTGCTTTTCATCCCTCCTCCCTCCTTAACGTTTTTTTTTTTTTTAAATGCAGCTCATATTCAGTGTGGCTAATAAGCAAATTTGTCATCTGCTTATTTTTGTCTTTGCTAACCCTCCCCCAGCCCTCCCTCCTGCTCAGCCCAAATTACCACTAAGCCCAGGAATTGCAGATAATGCTCCTGTGAATTATCCTTTGCTGCAGGGCAGCTCTGCAGTCCCTGTGCCAAGCTGACTTCACTGGTGTGACTAACAAAAAAAAAAACAACAAACTGGGAATTTGGGATGTTGGAGGGTACAAAGTGAGGTTTAAGAGGCATCTCCTTACAGGGAATTTTTTGGGGGATATTTTATATAAACTGGTAAAAAAAATGTCAGGGATAAATACAACAGGTTTGCTCAGTAGAGGTGGGTGTTTTGTAAGAAAACAAATCCTTGCTCTGGAGAATTCACATTGAACCTAAATAAAAATAAAACATCATAAGGACAGAAAAAAAATGGAGGGGTTTGGGGTTTTTTGAATGGGAAGATGATGGAACAGCAAATAACGGGTTTAAAAGTAAAACTTGGTGAAAAGAAAGAGGTTTGATGCCCCCCTTTGCACGTTTGCATCTTTCTTTTCCTGAAATAAAAGTGAAAGTAATAGCAAATGAGTGAGTGGAAGTTCAGAATCACTCTGTGCCCACGGCCTGGGATACAAGAACAAATTCATGATAAAATTCTTTAGCCAAGCCTGGCAAACTGACTGAAGGTTGCTTGCAGTGATTGCTCCTGGATGGAATTGGTTTTGACAACCTTGAGGCTATCACTGTCATTCCAATAAAATGTGCTGCTTCAAATTAAACAAAAATAAGACTCTTCTTCTTTTTTCCAGTCCTAGAAACTCTTGGGTGTTATTGTTCCCTTCTCCCTTTCTCCCCAGGGTTTCTTGCAGTGCTGATTTGTCCCAGGCTCCCAAAGTGAGGAGAAGCTTTAGGAGATGCCAGTTAATAACTGGGGCACTGGGAACTCTCAGAGCAGCCTGAATAATCATCATTAGAACTCTCTGGGTTTTGATTCCTTTGCAGTAATGTCATCCAAATCAGGAAATGGATTTATAACTGTGCACAAGTGGGATGTTCTTGGCAGCTTTTGTGACTGTGGGGACCCTGTAAGGTTAAGTGGTGCTGGAACAGCACTAAGTGGTGTCAGCCCTTGGAAAACCTGGCTCTTAAAAACAGCATTTGCTTAAAAGTTCATTTAAAGCAGTCCTAGAATTAGCTTGACTTGTCCTTGCAGATTTCTCACATTCACATGTTCCTGGTTTTTAAGGTGTTTTCATTTCATGTGCAACAGCCAAGTAAAATAAATAAAACCAGTAGAGATGTGCACATCTGGCAGCTCGTGGAGTCCTTAGGCATCCTTTTCTCTGAGGGTAGCAGGTATAGAAATTTAAATGCAAAACAAAATGCTCTTGCAAATGTATTATTCCTCTCAAAATGTGATTTACTCTCCCAAGTGTTCAGCTGTCAGGGCAGATGTCAGATGCCATCACAAAGGGTGTTCTGTGAGGCAAGATACAAAATTTGAACTTTTATTAAACCTGAGTTTTCTTAGGGACAGATTTCCTTGGGAAAACAGTGGCTCAGGACATGGGCAGGAGGTGATACCTGAATTAGGAAATTCAGACATACTGAATTTGGACTAAACTCTTGGAGATCCTGTGAGACAGATGTGTGTTTGTGATTTCCCCACCACACTGACTTTTTAAAGGGATTTTTGGTGGCTGGCTTTAAACAGCAAGACCTTTTCCTGAGGATGAGGCACTCAGGATGTCTTTGGGCTAAATTCAACAACTGTTTTGTGTCAAATTCCCACCCCCAGCACCCCCCTGCCCTCCTCCTCATCCTTGCTGTCTCCCTTTAACAGCTTCTGTTGCTCTCTTCAGGCTCCAGGGATCAGTAATTGAGAAATCAGCCCCTGGATAACCACTGGGAAGTGCTGCTGGTAAAGCTGCTGCTCTTGCCCAGCCTCTGACAGAAAATGAGTAAAGACAGGAGCAGAGCTGTAATAAAGAATGGCCAGATTACAAAACCACTGGGATTGGAGCTCTCCTTATCTGGCTGTGCCAAGGAACAGGATAAATGGCTCAATAAACTCAGAATTAGGAAGTGACAAAGTGGAGTTTCACTCTTGAGAGGTGCTATTGGTGTCCTGCAAAAAGTAGGATTTAGGAAGCTGTGGGGGATTAAGGGGTGGATTGGCTGAGTTGGAGATGTTGTGCACTGTGTTTGGAAGAAAAAGCAGCGAGAAAATCAAACTTTAGGGTTTACCTGTTCCAGTGTTAGCCCAGCTTGAGTCAGTTCAGAGCATGATTGCTGAAAAACTGCTCTGATTCCTGAAAAAACTGCTCTGATTCCTAAACCACTGCTCTGGGTCCTTAAAACACTGCTCTGGGTCCTTAAAACACTGCTCTGGGTCCTTAAAACACTGCTCTGGGTCCTTAAAACACTGCTCTGATTCCTTAAAACACTGCTCTGATTCCTGAAAAAACTGCTCTGATTCCTAAAAAAATTGCTCTGAGTCCTAAAGGACTGCTCTGAGTCCTAAAAAAACTGCTCTGATTCCTGAAAAACTGCTCTGATTCCTAAAAAACTGCTCTGATTCCTTAAAAACTGCTCTGGGTCCTTAAAACACTGCTCTGATTGCTAAAAAACTGTTCTGATTCCTTAAAAACTGCTGTGATACCTAAAAACCTGCTTTGATTGCTAAAAACTGCTCCTGGTCTGAATTGTTGCTTTGGAGATTTTGGTGCTTGTCAGCACAATGAGTTTGGGATCTTCTCATTGTTTTGAAGTTGATGTGGCAAAAAGCTTTTGCTTCTCTGATAGGATTTGGGAGGAATGTTTTGCAGCCCTGCTGTGTCCCAGGCTGAGTGTGACACAGAAATACAGAGAGAAATGCAGCTGATGTCCAGAAATGTAGCCTGATATCAAAAAATGCAGCAGGTATCCAGAAATGCAGCCTGATATCCAGAAATCCAGCCTGGGACACAGAAATCCAGCCTGGGAGACAGAAATCCAAACTGGGACACAGAAATCCAGCCTGGGACACAGAACTCCAGACTGGGCACAGAAATCCAGCTTGGGACACAGAAATCCAAACTGGGA
>VWZS01001365.1:325-28209 GCA_013397075.1 Rhabdornis inornatus
GCCTGGGGCACGGCGTGGGAGGCTTGCCGTCCTTTTGCTTATTTGCCGTCCTTGCTGCAGAGGACCCATCCCCGAGCGCCGACTCTTCCGTGGCTATCGCGGTTCCTATGTCCCTGTTCGGGCGCCATTTGATGAGTCGGCAGGAGACAAACAGCACTCAATATGAGTGATCAGCAAGTCTCATTTATAGCAATCTTTGGTTCATTATATACCATCACTAATTAAGCTCATACATACTGCAAAAGCAAGCTCACTATTGGACAGCATTTTAAGTGTTAACCCCTCCCTGTTCCACATTCCTGTGGTCGTCCAGCTGCAAAGTTTCTTCTTTCTCTAACCGCAACACTCTGTTGTTGTAAAACCCCCTTTCTGATAAGGAGATGATGACCTTGCCAATTAATCACACCAGCTGCACTTTGTTTTTGCTGCACTGTGCGAATTCAGCTATCTGCTGCATGGGAACATGGCCTTTATCGGCTAGCCATTCCTCTACACCAGTCAACTGCCCTGGAGCCATTCACCAGAATCTGGCATGTCCCAGGAATCAATTCCTGACTGCTGAAGTGCATTAAAAGAACTAAAAATACAGAAATCTTCCCTACTTTTTTCCATGTAGGCAGCTGCTGAAGCTGCCAAGGAATGTATTATTCAGTCTCAGATGAGTTGGAGGGGGTACGTGAGATCACACAAGAGACAAAGCATTCCTAACATGGGATCTACATTAAGATGTAATCCATGCACTTAAGAAAAAAATAACAGTAACAAGCATTTTCTAATGCAGTGCCAGCCATAGGCCATAGAAAGAAACACTCCCAAAATAGCTCTCCTGCTGAAATCCAAACCAAAACAAGCTCTTTTGGGATAACAAAATGCAACAGCTTTAAACCCAACTTAGTTGTCTCATCCCTGGAAGTGTCCAGGACCAGGTTAGACAGGGCTTGGAGCAATGTGGTTTAGTGGAGGGTGTCCCTGCCCATGACAGGAGGATGGAACTGGATGGTCTTCAAGATCCCTTCCAACCCAAACAATTCCATGATTCTACAATTCTGTGTGTTTTCTTTCCCACCCTCATTAATCACTGCTGGCTCTAGTTATTTCCTTAATAAGTCACCCACATAAACCAGCCCACCAGGTTTTACCTTCTGTTCACAGCAGCTTCACTTCCTCATTGTATCACAGCTGCTTTTCAGCAGGAGAACATCTGGATCTAGATCTCTGTTGTATCAGAGATCAGCTGAGTGACCCTGCACCCACCTATGCTGTACCTCAGCTCCCCCAGCCATCAGCTCAAAAGCCCAATTCATCATGATTTTTGGGACCGTTCTAAATACTCTTAGATGCTCCCACCAGCTCCCAGTCAGCTCAGATGTGTCTCCCTCCATTGCCCAGGAGGTGTTGGGGCTTCTGTTTGCTGGTTTTATTGCAGAAAAAAGTTAGCCTGAGCTATTTATAATTCCTGTTGCTCTCCTAGGCCTGGTAGAGGAGGGAATGAGTTGGAACGGGGTTTGGCTCACACACACTCAACAGCCAGAGCACTAAAAAACTGCCTGGCCAGAGAGGCTTTCAAGTTGGGAATAGCTGGGAAAAAGTCAATTATCTCCTTGAGCCCTTCATCACTGAATTTTCTTTCAGAGAGACTGAATAGTGGATTATATTCGTTTTGCATGGAGCACCCTTCACCTTGCATTCTTTCCAAGAGCTGCTTCTAGTTCTTCTGCCCAAAGAACTGCCTTAAAACTGCCCCAAAGAAACTGTTCCCAAGAACTGCCAGTATTGGAATTCAGGGTTTTGTTGCAGACACAAAGCCCAACACTTCTACATAACCTGCCACTGACCTGGGTCCAGAGGGATTCAACTCTGAGAACATTTCATTTTCTTCCCTCTGCAGAAAGGGTTGCCCCAAAACTCACTTCTACCTTCACTGGGCATGGTCCCAACTTCAAGTTCACTACAACCTTGACCTGGCTTCTGTTGAGGTTTGCAGAGCATTTCTCTGAAGTCTGAGAGCAGCAGAACAGAACCAGTGTCTGAGATCAAGGCCATGGATTTAAGAAGGTTCTAAAGCCTGGAATGTTGTCTCTCCCTGCTCCTGGCTTTGCTGACAGCTCTTGCATCCATCACAAACACTGTGTGTGAAGCTGTGGGACTCCCAGGACCCATGAGTGATGGCCAAGCCACCCCTGAAGTGCAGACCAGACACTCAGACCAGAGGATTCCCCTGCCCTGCTCCACTGTGTTCTCCACTTCTGACTCCCCAGAACCATCTGCTCAGCTGACAAGCCAGAACAAGCTCCCTCCCAACTGCCAGCAACAAACCGTTCAGTTAGCTGCAGGTAAGAAAAACTGAGAATGTTCCTCCTCCTTCATATTTACAAAAAACCTCTTCCCCTGCACCCTCAGGAGGGCATTAATGCTGGAACATGAGCTCCCACCACTGCAACAGGTCCATGGCACTGTCTGGATTTCTCATTCCTGACCACTGTCCACAGGAGCCCTGAGAACCAGCTAAGTGAGCCAAACCAAACAGGATGTTTTAAAATGTGTTTGGGCTTATGACTGCACTCAGAGGGCAGGAAAAGGTGAGTTTTGAGCTGAGCTGGGTGTTTGCAAAGAGCTTTGGGAGCCAGGGGTTAATGCTGCAAAGTAGAGGTGATATAATAAACACCCAGCTGGTTCTTTTAGTGCTCCAAGACTAAGCAGTCAAAACACAGCTATTCATCCTTCAAACTCTAAATGAATGTGGATAATCCCTGCTCTCTCCCCATCTCAGGCTCTCAAGGAGCCTTCCTACAGATGCTGCAGCACACTGTACAACAGCTCCTTTGGAGAAACAAGAGCCAGTAACCCCCTTCACACACAGACAGAGCAGTGGGATACTGAGACCTGCCCAGGATGAGCCTAAATATAATTGCCAGTAATCCTGAAGCTACTCCCATCTCTGAATAACACAGGAGGCAGATTCAGGAATAACAGCTCTCCATTTCCTGCCTCAATCCACAAAGCATCACAGACTCATTTCCAACCAGAAGGTTGAAAAAGACATCTAAGGTCACTGAATCCAACCTAATGCTCAAAGAAAGTGAAAAATCACATTTCTGAGGCATTTGGCAGGTTTAGGAAAAATCACCTGTTGCAGAGTGGTAACAAAGGGTCACAGTGGTGAGATTGCTTATTATTGTTTATACGAGCCACATGATGCTGCCAAAGCTGAGCCAGAGTAAGAATCAAGACACCCACCCCAAATGGCAGCAATTTCCCTTAGATCGCAGCCCAGTTCACGTTCTTGGCAGGAAAGGGGCTGGCACACAGTAAGTACTGCCAGGAGCAATCCAACAGACCTCACCAACCAGGAGCTGATTGCCTCTCTCACCACAACAAGCCCTGCGAGGGGCTCTGTGAACCCAATTCCACTGAGCCAAAAAGCACTTACAGCAATTTAATGATGGCAGTAACGTTCCTGATACTGCTGGCACGAGAACAGCACACAAATGTCCTAAGAGGAATCAGCTGCTCTCTCAAGAACTTGTATTAACAGGAAAACAGGCACAAACCCTGCTCTGGAGAAACTGCAGTCTAATTTTCCCCTTGGGATCATTGCTTTTGGAAGCACATGGGTGGATGCAGTGACAGCTGGGGAAGGATAGTGATGGTAAGGAATTGGGATATGAGACTCTTACTCTTTGCAATGACATAAACTCACTGATTTCCCCTCTCTCTGCTCTCTTCTCCCACTTCTAGACCATGGCCGATTTCTGGCTTCCAGGAGTTGGAAGAAACAAAATCCATTCCCATGTGCCAGGAGCTCTGAGACCCGTGGATGACACGGCTGACATGGGGCAGCCCCCAGCGTGGTTTAGTCACCCAACAGGTTTGCATCACGCTACTCCCAGCCCAGCTTCCCTGGAAACTCGGGAGCAAGTGGCAGCCGGGAAGAGTCTCTCAGCCCAAAGCCCTCGCATGCATCGAAGCAAGAAGCTGCAGTGCCCAGGCAGAGCTGCTGCAGGGCCGTACGTACCCAGCGAGGGGCGAGGAGGAGCAAGAACAGGGTCCGGGTCACTGTCCCCAGGCTGCCAGACATCCCGAGTACTGGGAAGGGCAAGGACCTGGGCTACCGCCTCCTCCTCCTCCCCCCCCCTCCTCCGAAGTTTCCCATCTCTCTGAAGCAAACCGTACACCAGCTTCTCTTTAAATGTCCTCTGCAAGGGGCGGGCCCCGCGCTGAGTGACAGGCTGGAACCGAGCCCAAAAGGCTGCAACAAAAAATGCCCAAGTTCCAGGGAACACCAGTGGGTTCTTGAGGCTCCGGCGGTTTTGGAGCTGCCACCGCTGCCTGCAGCTTGGTTACTTTCCAGGTGGGTAAATCAAACCCCAGCAAAAGCAGGATTATTATTTTTTAATTTTTCCTCTTTCTACCTCCTAATATCAAGCCTGGCACAGCTTTCCTGATACAGACTCCCGTTCCCTACCTACGACCGTTCCTGTTCGGCTGCAAGAGCTGAGGAGTGATTGAACAGAGATTTGTGGTGTTCAGAGTCTCAGGAGGGAGGGATGGATAGTTCGGTGCTGTCAGGTACCGCGTCTGACTGCATCACCTGTCAGCTCCGGGGAATTAAAGTTTCATTACTAGAACGACGAGCTGCATATTTTACAAGGCAATGAAAAGCTCCTGGATGAAAGCTTTTCATAAAGGACAGCAGTTCCCCAAAGTGCTTTGGGATGGATGCAGGATCTCACACATCTTTATCTCGGGTCATGATCCTTTCTGTTTTCTGCTGAAATACAGCAGTAGGCTTGTGCACAGCCAGTACGGCAGACCTTTAGAAGATGAAGGAGTTGTTTTGTGTGTTAAAGAGTTGTTTTGTTTATTCCCGAAGAGCATGCAGAGCACTGCCAGGGAAGGAGGAGAAGTGCAGCAGAGGGCACTCTTAGTCCTCGCTGGCCAGGGCAGGACAGTTGGGTACTGGACAGGAGCCTCTGTACACATGGAGTGACTTTAGAAAGATGGAGCCATTCCTTAGGGTCAGGGAGCTTTCCTGGGGAGAAATGGTGCGAGGGATGGTACCTTCTTTGGCCCAATACAAAGCTGGGCCAGGAGCCCAGGCACTGTGCAATGCAGCCCCAGCATATCTCCGTCCCAGCTGAGTGCTGGGAAACATGACAAGATGAAAAAAACCACAGGGAGTGTGTTGTGGCTTATTTATTATTCAGCCTCCTTCTTTCCTGCCTCCAAGGTAGGGCAGTTTAGCTGGGAATCAATCCCTGCAATTCATCCAGGTCCTTTCAGGTTCCTGTGCAACACTAGATCAGCCTCCATGCTCCCTGTGTGTCCACTACTGGAAATAGAAAACTTTGACTCTTAATTAATTAGCATTTGGAAATCCCCTTGGGGTTTGGGGCTGGAGAGCATTAGCATAGTGCAAACCACCCCAGATGCACCTTCTTCTCCTCTTCCATGAGACGGGAGATTTTGCAATCACTTCCATTACAGCCACCTGTGCTCACTGCACGCCAGAGGATTATGTCTGCACACAAAAGATTTCGTGTTCTGGAGATGGCATAAACATCCACTGCCCTCAGGCACTTTGAAGCTCCAGGCAGTCTGGCTGGAGATACATTCTTCCTCCTTTTGGAGAGCCTGAACTGTGTTATCACCTAAAATCAGCTGCTCACATTTCCCAGGACATTCTCCTGCTGCTTCTAAATAAGACAGGGATAAAGTGCTTCACACTTCTGGTCTCATTTTCTCACATGGCAAGAATATAAACCCCAATTGAATTCTGAGCTCTCCAGGGCCTCTGAAGATGGGAAGATGGCATATTTGTAGCTTTTTAAAAGGACAGTGTGTAATGTGTTGCTCAGTTGATTCCTTCTTCTGCAAGAATAAGACATCCGCCTTTGTCCATCGATGGGACAAGGAGGAACGGCTTTAAGCTGTAAGAGGACAAGTTTAGATTAGGTAATTAGGAAGAAATCCTCCCCTGTGAGGCTGGTGAGACCCTGGCACAGGTTGTCCAGACAAGCTGTAGTTGCCCTATCCCTGGAAGGCCAGGCTGGACAGGGCTTGGAGGAACCTGGGATGGTGGAAGGGAGTGGGACTGGATGAACTTTAAGTTCCCTTCCAACCCAAACTATGTTTCTCTGATCCTATAAGAAGCAGCAGCTGCACCTCAAACTGTGATCTCCCAAATTCTGCTTTACCATAAACCTGCTATGTGACCTTGGATGAACAGTTTAGCCAAAATCCCAATGTCACTCACTCGTCAGGTGTTCCATGGGGAATATTCAGCACTAAGCCAGCATTATGATGGCTGGTTAAGTTTTCAACCTACAACAAAAGTAAAGAATAATTCAATTATAAACCATCCTTTCCAAGCTTCTCATCATCATCCACCTGAATGCTTCCACCTTGCCAGGGCAGTAAAACATACCAACTTCAGTCCTATTCATCCTTCAAGCCGCCTCTTGAATTGTAGGAGCAGGATGTGAAGAAGCATCACTTGTAGATCCCTTGATTTTGGGAGCTCACTCCACCCATAGTTCAAGATTTTCATAGGGCACTGGCACAACCAAAACTACCCCTCATGCTAGAACTGAGCTGCTAACCAGGCTGGACATGCCAGGAGGTAAAAGAAGAACATGATGGTTGAGTGACTCAGAATGATCAAAGGCAGGAAACACCCAAGTTAGCACCAATTTTTATCTCTTCCTTTTGCCTGAGCTGCCTCGAGTGAAGGGATAAAGATGTCAACCCTGCTTAAAATCTCCCCCAGGCAAAGAATAGTGGGTGTTTAATATACCTTATTATGTTCTGGGTTCAATCACCATGCCCAACCAGCAGCTTCACTGGATTTATAGTTGTTTGAAAAGCAGACATTTAAATAATTGCTAAAAATCATGTCAGGCCAAAGAATAAAATGAAAGCGAGCACACACAGAGTTTTTTTGGCTCAGTAGGATCTGTTCCCATGGCCTTCTGCCTGCAGAGGCCAAAATAAAAGCTGCTACAAGCAGCATGGTGCAGAGAATTGTGCTCACCCGGTCCTCAGTGACTTCAGAACTGTCCCCTGTCCCAAAGCTGCTTGGTCACCCCCAGAACACACTGGTGGCCTCTGGAGCCTTGCAGCAGGTTTGTGTTCTCACAGCTGGTCAGTCCTGGCTAAAGTTACTTCTGGAGTGGATGACAGGCCCTCATTCCCATTTGGGACTCCTTCAACCTGATGATATCAAACTCTTTTAACATGATGACACCAAATATGAACTTGGCCCATTAGAGGTGGTGAGATCCATCCAACTCAATGGTTGGAAACACAGAGGTTCCATTTCCTTGGTCATTACCCAACCACTGCTGCCTGCTTGATGCATCCTGCTCCCATACTCAGCCTGGTCACAAGTGCCAGATCCAGGGCCATGGAGGAGTCCCTTCCCTGCTTTTTGTTCCAGTCTGAGGATACAATGCAATTCTTAAGTTGGGCTGGGCCCTTTCACTTCTCCCCTGCTGGTACAGGGCTATGGCACTCAAGTCCACTGGTGGTTTCTCCAGCTGTGATTTATTACTTGTAACAGAACAAAACCCACTAATGTCTCTCAAAGCCCTGTGTTTGCTGCAAGGCTGGAAAGGAGTTCTGCTGGTCCATGTGCCTTGGGGCAAGACAGATGAACAGCCCTGGATATTTTGGGGGCTCAACATGGTTCCCAGAGAATTAACAGCTGAGAAGGGCTCTTTTAGACCAGAGTTTGAGTTCAAGTTCTACGCTAATTCAGTGTGTCTAGAGGAACATTTAGGGTCAGATTCATGCTATCTAATTGATAGACAATTAATTAAGGCATCTCTATTTGTGGCCTAATCTCTCTAGGCTCCCTTTAATAAGTGGTGAAGAGCTGGGGCTCCTGAGGTCACTAGCCTCCTGAGGTCACTAGCTCTGTTGTCTAAGTGCATCAGCTGGGACACCACATTAGTGGCTGTAAATTGTCAAAAGAAAGTGCCACAGAAATGCATCACCAGAGCTCAGCAAAGGCTCAATGCTTCACCTTGTCTAACTCCAACCTGGGTGCAAAGGCTTCCCTTCTCTATGGATGAAAAGGGCAGGAAAACAACCACCTCCTTACTCCAGCACAGCCCTAGGATGAAATGCCGACTACAGGGAAACACCCGCTGGCTCCAACAGAGCTGGGATTCCCTCTGCCTAGTTTTCCAGATACATAGCCCTGAGACCACACTGCTGTGCCCATAGCATAAAGGATGTCAGGCAGGGGGCAAATTTTGTCTGTGGTTGTGGAGTCGACTTGTGAAATCCACGCTTATATTAGTTCTGGGAGGAACTATTGTATTTGAGGATTTATTGTGACATTGAAGTTTATCAAGAGATGTGACACTTGGGATGGGTGAGGTGGCTGCTGATGCTTTTGTAAATATATTATATACATAAAAACAATCTTAACATCGTAAGTTCAGAAAGAGATGATGCTCTGACACAGCTGGCCAGCAAAAGCACATTTTCTCTTCTAGGAAAAAAATAAATGCAACTCTGATGCCTGATCTTGGCAGGATGTAAACCTCAGGTCTACAGTATCAGAGTTACATCCCGGAGTACCCAGGGGAAAGACACCAAACCCCAGTTATCAAAGCATGAGACTCTTGTTTCAGAACAGGTGAACAGTGAGAAACTCAGCACTTCCAAGGACATCCATGCAACAAGACTGGTATGACAGCAGGTGATCCCCTGAGACCCTTAACAACTGCAAAATTTGGGTGTTTAGATACAAGTGTGATTCACCATCATGGCCAAGAGCATTTGTGCCAAGGCACGGGCTTGCACAGAACTGCAGGAGAACAAGCCCTGGGAGGAAACAGCTGCACCCACCTGTGAAACAGATGCTTCCTCAGGTTTTTCCACTTCTTAACTTACCGAATGCTTAATTATCCCAAAGGAAAACTACAGGGAGGGAGGGCATGTTTAAGGTGTACTTGGACAGGATCATTTAAGGAGGCTACCAGTGCCATAGGACTCCTCTGGAGCACAGCTCCGGTGTCTGTGACCATTCTGTATCTTGGGGGAGTTTGGTCCTCAACACGTGCACAGGCAAGGCACAACAGGATGTGCTGGAGGTAACATGGCTTGGGAAAGAGAGGGGACAAAGGGACATCTCTCCAGTTATGGGCTATGAAATAACATTACTGATTCTCCCTATACATGCTGCATTTTCTCATCCCGTTTTATGGACACTGGGATCTGCCACCTCCTGAAGAAGCTGCAGCTCTGCCATAAGGACCAAGAGCCTCCTCTAGTGCCTGTGTCTACACAGCTCTACCCAAAATGGTGCAAGGGGGAATCCTCTGGATCCCATCCCTTCAAGGACCTCTAGCATCACCTAAGATCTCAGCACTACAATCCAGGACTCAGACAAAACAGCTCTGACATAGTTCTGTAATTCACACCAGCTGCACATCTCAGGAGCCTCAACAGGCAGCAACAGGTCCCTGAGCTCTGGCAGCCTGGGGGGACCTGGAGGGGTGGGTGGCCTCTGAGGACTTGTGCATAACTTTCGTTAGGGGTTTGAGATTCCAACAGGAGCCTGCCCACACCTTTCCCATCCATGTTTTGGAATGATTCCAGCTCATTATGTGGAATTAGTGAATAATGTAAATTGGAAGGACCCTCGGGTCATGTGGTCCTCCTGCAGCCCAACCCGGCCCTGAGGATAGAGAAGAGGGGTAGATTTCAGAGACCAGGCAAGACAAGCAGGTCAGTGGGGTCCCCAGCTCAGCCAGCTACTGCTCTGCCAGCCTTTCCTCTACACAGGAATCTCAGCACAGCAATCCTTGATTAGCTTCCAGCCCCCCTGAAACAAAAGGCTGGCAGCTTTGGAGTGGCAGGGACTTCTCCCAGCCGAAGGGATTGTTAACCTTGGAATGTAACACAGACACCTCCAAAATCAGCTGCAAACCTGCTGATTAACGAGCGGCATCTTCCTCCAAAGGACTGCACAAAGTGAGTTTGTGCACAAACCTTAAAAATTATTTGGGAAATCTTAAGTGTGAGACTTTCACTTGCCTGTTCTTAATTCTTTTTATTGTTGTGGTTACAGACAGACATCTATGAGGTTGGTCTTTCTTTTTTTTTTTTGTCATTTGTTTCCTTACTAGTAGATTTTTTGAACTTTCACATCACAAATGTTTAAGAAAAGGTAAGTCCCAAGCTCCATAAAGAGCCTTGTTATAGGAAATATGGGATTTTACACACATGGATAAGGAAATCGTCTGTGGTTGGAGCCATCATTGCCTTCAGAAAGACTAAATTCACACAAGCTGAGTTTGACTCTCCTCCAGAGAGGACTCTTCCTACACAATTCCTCTGGCTCACTTTCCCAGAAACTTGTGTGGTGGTAGAAACCCCCTTGATATATTTAGAGGTGACAGTTTTATTAGTAGTAGTGGAAAGTTATTACAAATGCTGGGTTTTTTCCTACCATTTTATGTACAGCAGCGTTATGTTAAGCAGTGTTAACCTGCTTAAAACACTTTAAACTCAGAACCTCTGTTTTCAGTACAGCTTTTGCCACACTGTCGTTTAAATTCCCAATCACTGTAAAGCAACCACTGAAAGACTACTTAAACTTTTACAGTTTGGGCCATTTGACTTCAGATATGAAATAATAGATATTTTCAAAACAGTTTTCCAAAGCCTCAGTCTGTTATTTTTGCTGTTTTAAAGAAGTTATTTGAACCAATAATTTGCATCTCTATATTTTAAATTGTTTCTCCCTCAGAAACATGATGTCATCTGGCAACAGAGGTGCACGAGATGGGTTTGAAGGCAGACTTTAGGTGAATAACAGTCACTTTGTTTTTTTCCAATCTGATCTCTGCAATATGGCCATGAGTAAAAGCTGTAGCTTGTTCCATTTCTTGGCCAAGCAAATAGCCCCAAATCATCTTTACTCCAATGCCTCTTCATGCACAGTCATTTCACAATATTCTCTCTTGTGTATTAGACTGGAAGTCGATGACTTGCCTGGCAGAGACAGACAAGTCTGCAAGGTCAAGATGCTTTGTTAAAAAAGGAAGTTTTGGGGGATTTTCAGATTTTTACAAAGTTGGTCCCAAGATGGCCTAACCTCACAAAAATGGGATGGGGGAGATGAAAACTGTGGGGCCAGGCTCTGTTTCAAGGACATTAGGCAAAAAGGCTTTTCCTGCTAGGGCAGCTGTTTGTCACTTGGCACTCAGCACCTTCAGAACCCACCGAAATGTTCTTGGCTCTGGCATTAAATGCTAGGGCTCTATGTGTGTCCCCTGAAACATTCTGCCTGGCTGGACAGTGCAGCTCCTGTTTTAGCTGTAGTGGAAAAGCTGGTATTCTCCTGGCAGGATTTGGGCTTTCCCCAGGGCATGGGAGGGAGGGTGATAGCCTTTCTCCTGCCCTTTCCTTGCAGAACAGAGAGGCAGCCAGGATCTGTCCCTGCTATTCCAGTCCCAGATAAGTGAAATAATCATAAAACTGTGTGTATGAAAGGTGAGAGAATGTGAGGGAGGGTCGGGCTCTACAGTGGTTGCATCATCCTTCCACATCCTTTACAGGACGACATTCACTCCATGAATACACTGGACTGTGGTGGGCCCCGGAGTTCATATGGAGTTTAACAGACTGTGCTCAGTGCACAGGGATGGGCTCCTTTCCCTTCCCAGAGGGAAGCTGCTCTACCTTCTGCAGAGTCAGGGAGCTCTGTGGCTCCCCAGAGCCAGAGTTTTGAAATCCCCATTTCAAAACAGTGCTAGTGTGTTTCAAGAGGAAAAGAAGACATCATCCATTATCAGAGAATCTGGCATTTCTTTGTGGGTGCTACAGGAACCTGAGGTCTGGAGAGGGGTAAAAAACCTGGATCAGAGGTAGGACCCAAGAGGGCCACAGCAGTTTACACCAGTTGAACATCTGACCTCGATTCCCTCTTAGCACTCAGGGTGATCTTGGAAATAATTCTTAGCATATGCCTGCACTGCAGACCCCCCAGCTACCTCCAGCTCAAGACTGGATCTCGATTCCTTCTGGGCAGTTGGGCTTGTTTTGATCAAGTTCCTGCTCTGCCCGAGGGCCCTGAGCCAGCAGAGAAGCTGCTGTCAGCATTCCCAAAGCTCAACTCTCATGCTAGAACATCCTGCTCCTCCACGTTCCCATGGGATGCACATGGAGCTTCTGTGCCATGGCAGGAGGAATCCTCAGTTACACCACAACAGGAACTGTCCCTCTGCCATTCCTGTGGCATTAATCCACGCGCTTCCTCCAAGGGCTCCTTCTTTGTTTACAAACTAAAGAAACACAAAATCTTGCATTACTGAGAATTTATGCTGAGCTCTATGTCAAATTTTAAGAATCTTGTTTTTCTTTCCAAGTAACAAATGTTTGTTTTGCTGAAGAGAAGGGGTGTGAACCTGTTCCACTCAAATGGGTGTAAATCAGGAGTAATTCCACTGAATCCCAAAGGCCAGGAGCAGGGAAAACCCAGCATGAAGAGTGTATCCTGTCCATTTCCATGAGCATATGAAATCCACATTGTTCATTGCTTCTTTTACCCCCTCATTGCTTTTGTTCTTTTCCCACCCTTACCCAGTCTACCAGCTAGAAAGAATGTCATGACCAGGATGTCAGAGTAGTTCTTACTGGATGTTTGGGTATTTTAGTAAATGATGTTCTCCAGATGCTCAAGATCTGAGAGGGCTTCAGATGCTTGCCCCTGCTCTCGTTCACACAACTATAAATTCCAAGTCGCTCCACTTCTTCACCAGGCTCATGCCAGATGCAAGCAGAGGAACCAGATCAGCATCCAGCATGGACCTACTAAAAACAAACTGGCCAATGGCATTTATTAGGGAAAGGCTCTTCCGGTGATTAATGATAGACAGACAAGCAATAGAGGAGCCTTGGGACACATTTCTCTAAGTCACAGCAATTTTCAGCTAAGCAACTGGGAAGTTTTTAGCCTAAAACAAGAGAGAAAATTATTTGCTGTGTCCAGCTTACCCAGTTTATTTGTTTTTCTCTTTAAGAAGAAGTGGCCTTACTGGGAATATGAATGGAAAGATCCTGTTCACAACTTGCCTGAAGTAAAAGTCACTTAGGTTTAAGTCAACATGAGTCAGGCAAAAAGAATGGTTCCTACAGCCCCAGATCAGGAATTTAGGGATTCTGGATGTACTTTAATACACCTGCTGTTGCTCCTATGGATTCCAGAAGTGCAGGCAGAGTCAGAAGAGCTTTTCTAAACCAGGATCAGGTGTGGCTATTTTACTTTAGTTTCAGTGGGCCATTTGTGTTGGAAGTTCGGGATCTAATGAGCACTGATGGGAAAAAGTCTTGCAGGAAAGGCCTTGTGATCGTCCCAAAGGAGGGCTGAGAAGCAGATTTCCGTGCAGAATGTTTGTCTTTGCACACTCACCCAGGTTCTCACAATTGAGAAGTGTTTGGCCAATGCTCTCAGGCACATGGTGGTGTTGTCCTGGGCAGGGCCAGGAGCTGGATCCATCCAACTCAGGGCATTCTATGATTCCATGAACTGCAAGATCGCTTGCACACTTATCCTGACTAACTTAGGTTTGACACGTAGTTAAGTCTCCTGTTTATGTCACTTCTGAATTGAATTATAGATACTTGTGTTGATCCAAATTTACGGACAAAGTTATTTGGTTCTTCAAATAGTTCCTAGATCCTGTTTATAAATTCTTGGATACTTTGGATCAGGTGTGTCAGCAGGAGCCAGGACACCTTTCCCTTTTCTGGTAGTTCAAAGCAAGCGTAAACCGGGTTTAGCTGGCCAGTTAAAGTGAATTTACTGGTGCTTTGGACTTGAAGCTGCTCAGAGTGTATCAGTGAATATTTGTCTGCATCTGGTACATTTCAGATGGATCCTTACAAAAATACATACTTTCCTCAAAGAGAGGTTTTTGACACTATGGTCTCTTCCTTCCATAAACATAGCTCGTTTTGTTGAAAACAGCTGGATTTGCACCAGTGTCACAGAGATGATGATCTGTGCTGGGCTTGTCCTGACAATTACAAGTGTCAAAGAGGATTGTTAAAGGACTGTTTCATTTGAAGGTATAAATTAGATGTGGGAAAACCCCTGCATTTTAAGCACACATTCAGTCTCTTATATCAGAGTGTCTGGGCATGTTAAAATCTTTTTCACATGGCTTAGTGTTCCCTGGTGGACAGCCCCAGTGCAGCTGTTGGGCTCATTAGCTCTCAGACATGAAGAATATTTGTGCTGGGAACAGTATTTATAACCTTCAGAGGCAAACCAGAGACAAGAGATTTCAAAACACAGTTTGTACTGGAGTGATAACTCTGCTCCCAAATATCCCACTACAAAGGTTTCTATCCAGTTACTGGGATTACCAAGACAGCAGGGAATCTGATGGCAAAAGTGTATTCTAGACTTTGTAGGCCAATCTTGCTTTTGGTAAAGGTAAAGAAAGAATTAGTTCCTTCAAGTGACAGATCTGTGGTGTTTCCTGGCCAAGGCAAAATAAGAAAGTTCCCATTCCTCTTTAATGAGAAGGAAGTTTGTGCAGAAAGAGAGTGAGGATGGACTGTTTCTAGTGCAGTCTTTTATGGAAAGAGTTTAGGGAAGGTCCATGTGGGGGTTTCTAAAACGTTTAAGTGCTGCAGGCTTTCATAGAATCATAGAATATCCCAACTTGGAAGGGACCCCCAGGGGTCATGGAGTCCAGCTCCTGTCCCTGCCCAGACCCTCCAACAACCTCCCCTGTCCATCCCTGGAGCGTTGTCCAAATGCTCCTGGAGCTCTGGCAGCCTCGGGGCCGTGCCCGTTCCCTGGGGAGCCTGGGCAGTGCCCAGCACCCTCTGGCTGAGGGAAGAACCTTTCCCTCATCTCCAGCCTCTTAGAACCACCTAAGTCATTCAGGTCTTACCAATACAAACCTACAAACCAAGATAGAGAAGAGAAGGATTTCCTGCAGAACCACTTCCTTATATTTCCCTTGCATTCTTTGAGATCTATGTGTTTCAAACCTTACAGCCCAAAGGAGAACTGGTTTCATATAAACAAATAAGTATCTATTTGGAGGTCTCCTGGCGAGATTTACGGTATCACAGGGTTTCTTAGGAAGTTTTTCAGTGCCTGTGAGAACATATTTTCTTTCCCTGCAGAAAAACTGCAACTATGTGACATTCTGCTGCTCCACGTGCAGTTCCTGCTGCACTAGCACCATAGCTCTGGATGATGGATTGCTGTGACCAGCACTGTTCAAACAAAGGGAGCCTCCAGGATTTCTCAGAAATATAAAATGGTCACTTTCAAGAATGAGAAGACTCAGAAGATAAAATAACTATGCTACAGTGAATCAGGTACAGTCACTTCCATGAGATAATTCCTACTGAATATTCCTAGCTTGATTTCCAATCACGTTAAACCGTCCAGTCTCTTCTCCTTGGCCTCACACATTTTTCGTTTGGTGCTTTCTGACGTGTTAACTACACGTGAGATTTTAACTCAATTGTAACACTTCAGGATTAGCAGGAATGGGATCAGATGGGAACAATCTGCTACTACTTCCTCAGGAGGGATGTGAGTTGTACCGAGGCTGGGACTAGAAGCCATGATGAATTATAAAATAGATAGGTTATAAATTCCAACGAGAGATGCTGTAAAAGCCTCAAGAAGGAATAAAATAAGCAGAAGAGAAAAGTCTGTTTTGAGAAAGAGCTGGATCCAGCTTTTTATGTTTGTGGAGGCCATATGTGGTCTGTATATTTTCACATAAGCACTTGTCCAAGATTCATTCCCTCCTCCTAGATGCCCCATCCATAGGAAATTTCCACGCATACACAAACTGACAGCTTAAACAAAAATTCTTTGCAGTGTCCCTGGGATGCCCCTAAACCACAAAAGAAGATTTCAGAGCATGGCTAGAAAATCTTGTCTCTTTCCAGACTAGTCTGTAGTGTTTAGGTGTAACAGGAATGATATGGTTGCTTTCCATAGTCCTGCTGAGAATTACATCCCAAGATTTTTGTAGGTTTAGTCTCTGTTTAGCAGGTTCATTCTTATGATGGGACAATCAATTGGCTGCATTGGATGTGGATAAATCTGAAAGGGGAAGAAAACAACACCATGCCCTTAAATTCAAGACTCTGACCGTTATTTCCACCTTCTGCCTCACTTTCATTTCTCTGAAAGGAAGGAAGTCCATGAATCCAAGGAAACAAGTATTTATTCCTTATCTAGATGCCATGAGACTTGACAGCAATGTGCAGAAAGGAGTAGGAAGGGAGCACCTGATACAGCACAGCCTGACCTGACTCCTCCTTTCATGTCTTGAATGCTGAATTCCCTGCTCCTTTCACACATTGGAGCCACACTGAGTTCTTCAGTCCTGCCCCAGCCACCTCCCACAGCTATCACTGTGCCTGAACAGGAGTCATCTTGTAACAATGTCTTGTTTTCAGATGAGAAAAGGTTAATTTCTCCACTACACAGAGCCAAAAAGCTGAGCTCACGATACAGCAAAATGAGAGAAAAGCATTTAATGTGAGAGAGGCCAAGCCTGATCCAGTGTCACCTTGATCATACCCAGCCTCTTTATCTCTTTGCAGCATTTCTCATTCTCACTGGTGGAAAAAAAAATGGTCTTGTAACAAGCTGAGCTTTTGGTGAGCCCCTGCTCATCTTTGAGGATGTAAATAATTAGACCAATATTGAACATTTACTTATTCTGAGCACAGTCCCTTCCAGTTTCATCTCACAGAGTTTAAAAGCCTGGTCAAGAATCCCCAGGGAAGCAGCTCCCTATCCCTGACCTCACCACACACAGAAGGATCTACAGTGCAAAGGAAGAGCTTGCTGGAGGCCACAGAGCCTGGGCATGGCCAAGCCAGGAGCACCGGGCAGTTCTGCTCAGTCTGCCGTGTTTCCATTGGCATGGATAGGACTCATATTCCAGTGATTTCAGAGAACAGAGGGCCCTCTCTGAACTGCCATGTACTGCCATGTGTTTCCCTGCTGTCAGTGATTATCCATGGGATTCCCAACAAGGGCCTACAGTTACTGACAACATCTGCTGCAGGGCTTCTAAAGGGGGCTGAGGACAAGCTGGTTTTAGCCTTTTGTTTATTTTAACAAGTTCACTGCTTGCCAGAAAAGCTCCCCTCCAAACTCCCATGCTTTCCTGAGCCAGAAGGCAAGGCACTTCAATCCCACACAGGCTGCCCTGTCCAACCAGCTCCTTGGGAGGCTGTTCCTCCCTTCTCCCAGCTGCTGAAAGTAGCACTGAGCTCAGACAAGAGATTTCACCCGCCATCTGGGCTGGGGAACACCAGGGTAGCTGTCCCAAAGCCTGGCAAACCCACCATACTGCTCCTGGCAGGAACCATTTGCCTGTGGCAAATGGATGCCACATCCCCTTCCACAGATGGATCTTGCTGGCCATGCAAGGCCTGATGCAGTAGGTGGATAAAGGTTTCTTTTCCATGCAGCCAACTGAGTTCCTGCTGTCCATTTGTGTCCCAAAACTCCCAAATACTGGTTTCAGATAGAGCCAAGGTGATGTGCTCAGAGTTGAACCAGTTCTGGAGATTCCACATGACCAAAGAGAGCAAAGACCTGAATTCAGAGATGTTGCAGGATGTTGGAAAAGCCCCAGATCAAGAGGTGGATGTTCAATACAGATCAAACAGGACTTGTTCTGTCTGGAACTGTGGGATCACTGTTGTCATTCAGAGGCACTTCCAGGGTGGGATGGGGTAGTGTGCTGGGCTGTCAGCCCTGTTCAGGGTCTGTGACAAGATCCAGTTCTCCTTCCACAAGGGACCGTAGGATAAGGCTGCGGTAGAAATCAAGGAGAGCGTACAACACTTGGTCTTTTTCACTCTGCTCCAAAGCTGCCCTAGTGTTCTTTGATCTTCATTGCTGCAGTTACCAGCAAAGAAATTAGTTCAACAGCAGCAGAGAAAATGTAGCTCTGTGAAAAAACTCAAATGATCATTTCACGGGTCTCAAGGGAACTCAAAAGCCTTGTTTCCCTCTCATCTGCTTACCAGTTTAAAGGGGATGCATTTACCCCCCCAACTAAACTATTCTGATTCACAGGTTTAGCTCTGGGAACAACCTATTTTGGAGATTTAGGGATGTCTTGAGGTGCTGAAGTTGGCATCCAAACATCTCCAACTCATTGAGCAAACACATGCAGTATTTGTGCAGTAATCCATAATTAGGGAGCACTGCTTTGCCCACACTCCGTATGAGAAGGCTGGCTGCTGTTACATGTATTCCAGGAACATTTACAATTCTAAGCCTTGTCACATTGGGTGGGACCTTAACTGCTAACACTTGACTGGGGGTAAGCAGCCAACAGACGGATCCAAAATCTGACCCCTATGGACCACGTGCCAAAGGGTTTGGTGCTGCCAGTTTATTTCCAGTGACTTCCCGGTCAGTCTCAGTGACTATGGCATTGAGGCTGCCAGGCCAGGGCAGGCTCCAGGGTTCTCAGGTTGACACTGCTGTTGAGAGTGAACCAAAGGTCAGCAGCAATGTCAGGGGAAAGGAAACCTTGTTAGGGGTTGAGTTTGGTCCCAGGAGGGAGGTAGAGTTGCTCTCTCAGGCACTATGAAATCAACAAAAAAGAGGGATCCAGCCTGATCACAAGGAAAGAGTATCTTTGATCCCCCCTTCCCAAGTGCTATGAGCCCACACAGAGAGAGGGAGGGTGAGCAAAGCCAGAGCACAGACCAGGCACCCTGTCAAGAGATCTGGGGGATCCAGACCAAGAGAGCAACCCGAGTTGTGTTCACATCCTTCAGAAATACCCTGACTCTGCACTGGAAACCAGAGCACTTTCTTCTCAGGGTGGGCATTAAGAGTTTGTGCTCTGCTGTGGCTGTTCTGCGTGACAAACACAAAGCCTACAGTAAGTGAAATTACATGTTTTGCTTGTTTTTAAAAGCATTAACATTTATGGAAAACTAGGAACTCATACAAGTTTGGCCTAAATCTGAACAACAGAGAAAATAAATCAGACCAGGCTTCATGTGCATACTTTTCTATGAAGAAAGTTGTCCACAACACATATTACAGTCCAGAATAAATCTGGGATAAACAAAGTTGAACTTTTAAGCCTCTCAGTCCTTCTTCCTGCGAAAAAAAACTTTTCAAGAGAGAACCAGCCCTCCATCTATTCACTCCGCCATGTTTAACTCCTTGTGAGGATCAGTGCAGATATCATGGAGGACAGAATGCTCCCCATCCTGCACATTACTTGGCTGCATGAATGTTTCTCAACACTCCTTCCCTTGCTTTGCTAGGCAAAATAACACCTTTCTCCAAAGGCAGCAGAACAGCTTGCCTGTGTGCCAGCTCCAGATCCCTTCTGGCAAGCACCAAGCACCAGCAACTCCAGCAGGAAGCAGGAGAAGATGGAATCATTAGTTTGCAGGAAGGGCTTAGCACTTTAAAAACCAGAACTTTTCTTCCCTGTGTCTGAATCCTTGTGCTGCAGAGGTTTTATAAGAACACCTTTTAAAGGTCCCCAGTAGCCATCAAAACATCATCTGTTGTACCATCAGATACATCCAATATCCCACCCTGAATAATGACCAGTTCCTTACCTAAATTAGCACACAGAGAGGTGCCATTTAAACAATGAAAAGTCACACACAAATATTTGAACTTGCAGGACTCAGAAAGTCACGTTCCTGAAATGTAGGGAACCTAGCATTTTCCAGTCCCCACATCACCTTTTTTTGCCTGCAAACCCAGAGCCAGCCTGGGAGCTTGCTGGCCATGGCACAGCTTTTATACGCAACAAACACCACTTCCTACTTTTATACCCAACAAGCACTTTCTACTCAGTGACCAAACACCAAAGACACAAACTGTCTCCTTTGACACAAACACCAAACCACACACATGTGCCTTGCAACCAAGACTCACTTTGAGGTCTTCGTGACTCAAAGAGGAGCACAAGGGAGATCCATTTTGTCTCGCTCAGTCTCCAGTCACACAAGCTCCTGTGTTTCTACTCCTTGTCACCTTCTCACTGTCTCCACAACTTTTTTTCTGCAGCTGAAATATGGATTAGGAAACTGACCTGAAATAAAAATAACCTAACAGGATGAAAAAAAACAAAAAACAAAGGGGATTTTGTCCTGGTTTTCTTTTGGAATTGAGGTAATTCCAAAAGCCAGGCCATCACATAGCCATGCAAATGGTACAATAGGATGGGAGAGGGGAACAGTGGTGGTGCAGAAGGGACCAGTCACAGAAAGGAGAATTTGCCTGGCTTCTGGAACAATCAGCCATACCAAGGAGAAAATGTCTGGGTTTGGGAAAAATCAGCTGCAACAACGAGAATGTGACTGGGGTTCTGGAAATGCACTGCTGCTGTAAAGAAATGCTTGTGAAACCCAATCTTGTCTCAGTTTGGAGCAATTTGTTTTTCACTGGAGACCTGAGAGCCTGTCCACTGCTAACTGAGAGCCTGCCACACAGACAAATCCCACATGGCTGCCCATTAGTGACAAGGGATCATTGTCCTGCAGGACCACAACATTCTTGAGTCCATCTCTGATACTTTGAATAAAAACAACCTGAAAATCTCAATTGAATAACTTGGTTGACAGAAGAAGAAAAACACAAACGTGTTAATCCAACTGGTGCTATTAATAACCTTTAAAACCCCCTGCTGAAAGCTGGGTAAAGCCCACAGGAAGGCGAGAGATGAGCTCCAGGTCTTTGTGGTTCAGGAGAAGTTCCTGTCTCGCCAGGACATGTTTCCTCTGATCCAGGGAGGGAGGGATGGTGTCCAAGGCCATTCCTTTCACTCACCGACCATGACATGTCTGCAGGAAGGGGTGGCTGAGCAGTTTTAATGCTGACAGATGGTGACTTAGGAATTGAATGACTGGGAGAGATGAGCCAAGTAGGATTCGGGCCTTGGGGATACTGGGGTAACTCCAGTGAGGCTACACAAATTAGCTCTGCTCCTTTCCTGAGGGAGCTGTTCCAGCAGGGCCTGTCTGTACCCACCAGAGACCATCCATTGCGTGAACGACCTGGGCTGACCATTCCCCACCTCTGGAGAGCCGCAGTGGAGGCTGCAAGGTTCACACCTCACTGCTGGGAGCAGGGAGCTCCTGTGGAATGCGCCAAGGCAAATGGCAGGATCCCAGTGGGAGGAGTCCCATGATCCTTCTGTTTTCATAGTCCAGAGAGAAAACACTCCCCATCATGTTCTTTTCACCAGCAGACAGACCTCTGGAAATCAGACCCTTTCCAATTAGATGGCCACACGTGGATTTAGGAATCTGAGCAATCAGGTTGTTCAGTGTTTAGTGCAGGGTTTTGCAAAAGCAGATAAAGCACATCCTTGTTGAAAATCCCTCATCTTGCAGTAACATATGCAAGGTGCTGTGGCAATGTTCTTTAATTAGTGCATGCACTTTGCGAGGTGGGATTCTTTTCTTAGCCCTGTTTTATGGCTGGGAAAGCCAAGGTACAAATGAGACAGCATTTCCCAAGGCTGCATTGCGTGCTAGTGCCCAAGCCAGAAACAGACCCTATTACTTCTGACTCCCAGTTCCTGCTCTAATTACCAGAAAATTCCTCTCCTCTATGGCACAGCCAACTGGTTCCAATAATAAATCCAAGCTGTTGCAAAGATCAAGTCCATTTTTTCACTGTTTAACCCAGAAAAAGTTTAATTTTCAAAACACAGGTTTGGCTTTTCACCAGAGAAAGGATTTGTTTTTCGTTATTCATCTGGTTTTTCATTTTTTTCTCTCTCTCTCTTTTTAAAAGCCAAGCATTCAATCACCCTGTTCGATATAGGTATCCTAGGCCAGGAGCACTGCAACTATTGTTACCCTGTAAATCTTCATTATTCTTACTATGGATACACTTCTGTATTTTTCATTTTGTTATTTTTATGACTAAAAATGGCACCTTTAGCAAACCTCTAAGTGCTTTCCAGAATTAAGAACTCTGAATCAAATCCTGTAGCCCTGACTTCTGAGAAGAAACACTTATTTTTAAAAAAATGTAACATTTCTTGATTTCTGTCCAAAGCAAGAATATTGACCTATAGCTTTCCAACACTGCTTTAATTATGCCAGTCTGTGGTGGTAAAGATAATGTTGTCTTACTTAGACACAGTCAGATTGTCATAATGGTATCTTATGTTATCTATTCCTATATGGAACTATTCCAAATCAGGATAAAAATATATATTTTTTTAAACTGTGCCCACTCAAGCTATGTCAGAACAAAAGATTTGTGAAGGAGCTTTAATGTTAACAGGTACTTCTATCACATACAGTAATCACTGCTGGGCTGAAAATGAATACAAATGCACACAAAAATGACATTTGTCCTATAAAAGTAGCAGAATATTATTTCTAGCTTTTCTTTTTATATATTTGTTTTCTTAACCTGGAAGTTCAGATTCTGTGGAGGCTGGAAGATTCTCAGATGAGTAGAAAGTAACTGAAAATGGTTTTATCACCAAGTTTATGAGTGTAAAGACTGGTCTGTTGAAAGGAGAAGCAAATGCTAATTAGATCCTTAATTCTGTTTTCCATTCCTCATTCAGCACAAATGAGTACTAAGTTTGCAGAGAAAGGATGTTTTTGTTGAAGAACTGAATCACAGCAGACTCCCGTTTAAATCCC
The DNA here is from genome assembly GCA_013397075.1 of Rhabdornis inornatus. Classification (NCBI taxonomy): domain Eukaryota; kingdom Metazoa; phylum Chordata; class Aves; order Passeriformes; family Rhabdornithidae; genus Rhabdornis; species Rhabdornis inornatus. The sequence goes on from VWZS01001365.1 coordinate 23,003, forward strand.
ACCTTGTCCAAGAACCAATAAGTCACTATAAACAGGAGAACTGGGGGATTAAAATTACTGGATCCATCTGGGATGCATCTTTTATCTCTGCTCCCCTCCTGAACTTCATCCCATCAGATGGAGTTGGACACAGTTAATTTTTCAGTACAACCACAGGCAACAAGGGAGGCAGGAACATTAAAGTCCATGGAAAACCCAGGAGTTTTGGGGCTTCCAAACAATCAAAAGCAGTCAGGGAGATCAAAGTTCTTCACCCTGGGCCAGCTGCACTGGTGGACCCATTAACCTCTATGCCACACAAAAGAAGCAAATTATTAAATTTTTCTGTATGCCTTTGATATGGACATTAACTTTCTTTCATCAAAGCCAAAGAATAGCTGGAAATACATTTCAGTGCATTTGAAATTATCTCAATATATCTTCAATACAAAGAACACTGAAATAGGAGAAAATCGGTTGAAATTTAAAAATAAAAAAAAAAAACCCACACAAAACCTTTGTTGAAAAGCCCAAGCCTCTGAAAACCTGTTGAGCTTTTAGCCTGAAAAAGAAGGGATTTCTACCTTCCCATCAGTTTTTCAGCATTCACTAAAACAAGAGCAAGATCAAGAAAAATTGTCCCACTGTATTCCTGTCCCAGAGCCTGATGAAAACCTCGCAAGCAGAAATAAGGAAACTACAATTTACTTCTTGAACCCACAGCCAAAGAGTTCAGACAATAAGGCTTTATCCTCTTTAAACTTTAGAGAAAAGTTTCCAAGATTCCCACTCTGATTCTCTGATCCATATTTGTTGGAATTAAAGAACCATTGTAAATGTTAGACTGATTTCTCTGATTTTTTTTTTTTCAGTGACAAACCACCTCTAAGAAAGCAGCTCTTGGTAAACTGGACTGTAGGCAATCAAGAAAATATTCAAGTGTCTCTCTGTTCACTGAAATAATCTGTTCAGCTGACCTCTTTGGAGCAGAACATTCCCCCACTGGCCCCCAAAATGGATACCGCTCCATCAAATCCTGAGAATTTCAGGGATTTATTGCATTTACTCTGCCCAGATAATCTTCATCAGCCTTACAGTCTTAATATGCCCTGCAGTGTGCAAAACCCACAGGTATTCCATCCTGGGAGAGGTGTGGATATCATCTTATCTCTCCTCCTTTCCTCATTCCTTAGGATTGATGGGGTTTTTTAAATATAAGGGTTAAATCCTTAGGAAATTCCCTTGAGATAATCTATCCAGTAATCATAACTGTGATGGTCTCATTCACAGAAATGGTCAGTTTGGGAATTTATTCTAGTTTATTCTGTGTAATCAGTTTCAGTGCTATGTTGTAAATGTGAAAATTCCCTGAGTCCATGGGAGATTTGCAGATGGCGCTGGACATTTCTGCAAGCCAGATCTTTGTGCCCAGCTATACCCCTCCTACCCATGCAAATTCCCTGCTTCCCAATGCCACTGAATATCATCCCAAGCCCAGAGGAGCAATCTTTCCTCCCTCAAAGACATGATCCAGTCTCCACATGCACTACCTAGCACATGCACACCATATTCAGGGGGTATGCTATGGTAAAAAAATCCACAAAAACTCCCATGTGAAGCCTCCTGTCTAATAAGGGAAAACCTGGAAAAACTTTCTTGAAATATGTTTTGCTGGAGGTTCAGCATCTCCCCATCCTTTCTACAGCAGCCAGAGATTCAGCCTCTTACCTTTCACAACTGGAAGATTGTCCTTAGCAAATCCTACCCTTCATCTTTGATTTCTGGATTAAATAAATCCAGTTCCTCCAGCTTCCTCCACAGCACCAGTTTTAGACCTCTGGTTGTTCTTCTTGGTTCTCCTTTGTTCTCCAGTGTGTCCTTCTCTCCCTCAGTGCACCACTCCCAGAGTGGCACAATTAATCACCCTGTGCCTCACGTGACTTTCCTGCTAATACATGCTAGGATAAAAATTGTTTGGTTTTTTTGGGTTTGTTTTTTTCTTTGTTTGTTTTGGTTTTGGTTTTTTACAAAGCACCAACTGTTAAATTGTAGTCGCCTAAAACCTCCACATCAATCTCTGCTGTGCCACCACTGAGCAAATTCCCGTTCCTACAAATCCACTCTGGTTTTCCTTGCTTGTCCAGGAGAACCTGATCTACCTGTTCCAGGCTTACAGGAAGAAATGAACCAAAAATATATATTAATTCAACTGCACAAGCTTCTGGAGAGACAAAAGAGATGAGGGATAGGTCTCTGAGGAGCTTTCTTGGTGCATCTCCAGCACCATCTGGGCAAGGATAGATCTAAAACTGCTCCAGAAACTCAGCCATGAGTCCCTCAAGTGTAATTTTCCTGATCAGTGAACCTTTGTGGGGTTGTGCAAGACCTTTCCAGCCATCTCCACTTGAGGCTGTGTTTCCAGCTCAGTTTTAAGGCTGTAGGTAGAGCCAAATGTCACATAACTGGGACCAGACCACCACATGCTTCTTCTCTGCCACCCCATGCTCAGCTTTGCCACAGCCTCATGACATGGGTGCCATGCTCTACACAAGTCCATATTTTAACTTACAGAGTGCAAAATAGTCAGTGAAGAAAAAACTGAACACTCCACACACTCCTTGGAGCTTGGTCAAACTGGAACACAGAGAAAGTGCTTTTAACTGCATTTGTCAGAAGGGATTAAAATAAAAGTGCCCTGATTTAGCCCCTTAATTCCAGGCATCTTTTTTATGTGCTTCAGTTAGAAGCCCAAAGTGAGGAGCAGCCTTTCTCCCACACATCCTGCACTGCTACACACACACATACACACACACACACACACACACACAGGTGCCTGAGTGTCAAGCGTGCAGCAGAGACTTGTGCCAGCTCCTGCAGTGAAAACTGATCACCTGGTACTGCCATCTTCCAGCCATGCCGTTTTCAGCATGGATACCCTGATGAATCCACTGTCTCAGCCTCCAGCTCTTCCTCTTTCTCTGCCAGCCTTGCACTGTGCCTTCCCCTGTGCTGGCTCCATTCAAACAGGGCACTTGCGTGACCTTCTGGGTTTTCTGTTCTCTTAGAATCAATTTGAACAGACTGGGGCATGTTTTCAGCAACAACAGACCTGTTGTACTGGGCCATTAGCTGAACAGTTTGGGATGTTCACTGGTGGGATGGAAAATCTCATTTATATACTTTATCTTAAAACACCATTATCATAAGATCCCACAGCTGACTGTGTATGGACTACAAACATCCTGAGAGATATCCCAAGAGCTACTCACAATCAAATATCCAGACCCAGGATTAAGTCTGTTCTATGGGATCCTTACAGAGGATGTAAACAAACAAGCCCTACCAGTTAGTAAATTATTCCTGTGAACACCCAGAACACTCTTATTTGACCAATTGACCAACTTATGTGATCAACCTTTCCATAAATTCTCTGGGGGTGAATTCCCTGTATTACCAAGAGAGAAAACAAGAAAACAAGCCCTCTTTTTGACTCTGTTCCTGGTGAATTACATCCACAACTTGAGACGGCCCTTGCTGAATCCTGGTGAGACACAGCAGTCTGTGATTTGGTCCCTGTGGAGGATAGATGAGGTCTGCAAAGAATTTCCTCTGAGAATTGAATAAGGACATCCCTCAGTGAAGATATGAAGAGGATAAAAACTACAGAGGAATGGGGATTGACTGATAGTGTGGGAATAGGAATAGGAATGCAAAACCAGCAAGAGTAGCACATAGTGCTCCTAGATGGCAAAACTGACAGCCATACAGGGTCAGCCAACTGGGAATAAATTCCTCTGGTCCCACTTACTCATGGATGTGCTCAGTTATTCCCCACACTGAACTGCTTGTGTTGTTACTCACAGTCATCCCGCTCAGAAGCCACTGAAGCTGGAAATACATTCCTTTAAAGCAAAAAGAATGGACTGACCTTGTCCTTCAATCTTGGCTTTGTGGGGGGATCTCACAAAATCCACAGATAAATATGAACATAGGACTGTAATATGAATGACCACACTTTTTCTTAAATAGATGGCAAGATAGAACATCAATCACCTTGATTATACACAAGAGACTGAGTCTGGATAAGACAGCTAGCAGGCACAAGCGTATCAATGAGCTTTTACTACATCTTTCAAAAATGCTACTGGCAGCTAGAAATCAATCAGTATTTTTACTTGCTGTGTGATCATGACAGGAACAGCAAATCATCAGTAAATAAATAAACAAATAAGAATGTCAAGCCTACAAAACTTGTAAATTCTACACAGAAAAAGACTCCAGATCGCTACATCACTTTAAGCTACATTATCCTCATCATGAAAAAATGGGTTTAATCAAATTTTAAGATATACCATCTCACGCAATAATGGAAAACAGATTTCATAGCATATTTTCTTCTGAATTACTTCAATTACTTCCAGAATCTCAGAAGCTGTTCCAAACTCAAAGTTTTGCTTCATGTTTTGTTTTGTTTTGTTTTACTTATCATTTCAATTATTCCTGGCCAAATTAATCCCTGACCTCAGTCCACTGGCTACAGTTGCCTAAGACAAAGGACTGACTTGCACCTGCAAGACCAACAAACAGAAAGTTCTAACAGAGTAACATCCAGTCCTGAGGGCACAAAACCCATTTAAGTCAGTTTCAAGTTCAAGATAAACCAGCAAATTCAAATTAAAATCTCCGAGGCCAGATTGCCAAGAACAAAACCATTAATTTTAAGAGTTGGAACCAGTCAGGGTCTCCTCCCAGGAAGTACTGAGTGACCCTTAACACCAATCAAAGTTACCAAGAGTTAAAGAGCTCTGAAGCCTCCAGGACTGGGGCCTCCAACAGGCTACAGCTCCCAGAGACCAGGTAAAAGTGTGCTTAGGGATCACTCACTCCTTCAGTGGGTTCCAGTAAACACTAGTTGGAATTGTTATGAATGATGTTCTGTTTGTCCAATTTATCAAACAACAAGATTAAATGTAGCAGCAAATTTTTAATAGTAACAATTATAAATGGATACATTTAAAGTATTGGAGATTAATACAATCAAAGTATTGAATACATATATTTTAGGATAAGTAAAATTTGACAGTAAGTAATTTAGTATAATTGAGGTTCATATAAAGCATAAGCAAAACCGACCAGGGAGGGGCCCCTCCTCTGACTGGGGATACGGGGAGTGGCTCACCATTCCTCACGTACCAAAGCATCAAGGCTAACAATCCCACTTATATACT
>VWZS01001365.1:28570-122278 GCA_013397075.1 Rhabdornis inornatus
CTCTCTGCCAGGACATGCCAGCTCCCCAGACAGGGGGCCTGGCCCGGCCCCCCTGCCAGGCCCACAGGCCTGCAGTGAAGCCAGGCCAGGGCCCTGTTACCTGCACTGCTGCCAGAAAGAAAAAGAGAGCTCAGTTCCAGATTACCTCCTTCAAAATGTGTGTTCACGGAGCGAACTAACTTTCTCCAATTGGTTCTTCACATTGTTAATAACCAAACCAGCCTCCAATTGGTCACTATCAACTCCCAGGGGAGTACTCATAGAGAAAACTTCTCTCTGAGTTTCTCCTCCCCAGGTTAAACTACCACAGACGCATGCTCTACTAATGGGTTAGGGGGTCTCTCATCCTTTTGAGGGTCTTATTTCTGGTGAAGGCTCGTTGTCTTCATCAATGACTGAGGTGTGACCTGCAGGTAGCGCAGGTACACTATGTGACTGAGCAGATGTTTCCCATAACAAGACTTTAATTGAGTCCCATGCCTGGAATCACCCCATTTTGGTGCATTTCAAGGTCGAAACTTTCTATTTCTAGATGCTGCTTGTCAGATCTACATCCTTCTACTATTCCCTTTCAACATCCTTGTTTGACTCCCTTCCAACATCTTCTTCAACTCCCAACACCTGGAAGATGTCCTTTGCCCTGTCTCACCCATCTCCCCCCTCACTCTGTAACAATTGTCTTCTATTGATCTAAATACAATATTGCTAATACAGTTACAATTTAATTAGCACGAATCACATTTATCACAAAATTTACTCAGCAGTTTTCAGAACCAAGTTCCTAGATCCAGAAATACCTGCTGTCCCAGCAAAGGGAACAAGGGACACATATGTTTTGGCTGCTAACTGCTGACACTCACACTTAGTACAGAGGAATGCCCACATCTTCCTTTCATGGCCTCTTTGCCAGTTCATAAATTTTTGAAGGGAATAAACACTTTTTCCACGTAATAACGTGCTCCTGGCACTGCTTTTGCTCTGTCACAAGGTTAAGTGCATAAACAGCAGTCACTTCAGATATAACACTGAATATAAACTTCTTATCTTCTCCTGGTCCAACACAATCACATCCTTCTGCATTTTTATTGCCCAACATCCATGTCTATGGATTATCCTAGTAAAAGCAAGTTTTGTGTTACTCAGTTGGAAGGAAAAAGCCAGAAAGGAGTTATTAAAGACACTGGACTTGCTTCATCAAATGACAAAGAACTACTGGCTTTTGGAACTAATAACAGAGAATGAGCGACAGCTTTGTGGGCTCTGCAGAGCAGAGCTCCAAGTTAACCAGTGGATAAATTGCCATGTTGGGAAAAAATTCTGGAAGCTGACATCTGAAAGGCAGACACAGCAGGGGCTCCAAAGGGCGTGAATTTGCAAGAGACCAGGTTGCCAGTGACACCAAGGCACAAAAAGTGCAACTTGACAACCCAAGGTCTTCGTTCAGCTGAGTTATCAACTGTGGGTCTTGCTGCCTTTCTGATTTCATGCTAGATTTTACATTTTAGGGAGGAACTTGAAGAAAAATGATCTGAGGGTGCTCTAGCGACTCAGAAGTCAGAAAACACATAAACTGTGTTAATCTCATATCTTGCACCCCCCAAGACTTGATATTCTAGAGAGTACTTGATATTCTAGAGCCAGTACTGGCCGTGCTTCAGCATGATGAGAGACGCAGATCCTGACCAGAACGAGAATGAAGGATTCTCACAGTCTCCTGCAGGAATGTAGGAAGGATCAAACATTCCCTGCTCTGTCCGCAGGGAAAAGCAGAGCAAAGGATTCTCTGTTCCCCTCCTGGTCGGCTTCATTCCAGCATTAGTCATGGAAGAGGGATGTTACAGGGCAAGATTTGAGCGGACACTGACACATCAGTTTGGAAGGAGTTCCAGATTTGGCTCCATCACGTGAAGCTGCCCAATGCCAGCACCAGAGAACGTCTTCACCCAACAGTGGCAGGCTCTTGCTGCCCTCTCCCGGGATCCGACCGGTGGAGGCACTGCCCGGCTCAGATCACCCAGAGCCTGAACCACAAGCGGCAAAAATAGCACGGAGGCTTTGGAGCGTGCCTGTTGCCAGGAGCTGGATTTATGGCGTGCAGCAGCACCTGCACAACCACAGCCAGGGATTCAGCCCATGTCTGGCATTCCGTAACAGGGCACAGGGCTCACCCGTGACAGGAGATGCCAAAATTCCAGCCGGCTCTCGGGATGCCGAAAATACCAACCAGTTCTCGGGTGAGCTTGTCTCTGTTCCATTGGTACGAGGGGGATCATCTTCTCCGGGAATTGCCACCCTTGCTGTCGAAGGCCTACGGAAATAAACAAGAGAAGAGGATCACACCATCCCCAATCCAAACCCACGTTCCAGGCTGGTGATCCCAAGGATGGATCTCCTTTCTCTATGAAGAGGCAGTGGTCTAAGCTCAGAGCCCCAGTCTGGCTGGGATTTGAAGCTTCTGACGCAGCTGCTGCCCCATTGGGTGGAGGGGAGCCAGAGTCATGGCCTCTCACAAACCTCTCTACCACAACCCCCCCCCCATTGAGTCTTTGGCCTTTCAACATTGTCAAAAGCTGTCCAACTTTGTAAACCCTGTGCCAGCTCTGACAACAGTGGTGCCTTAAAGAGATGACCAAAGTGCTTGTCACAGCATGGAGCTGGGTCAGGGGAGGGTTAGGTTGGATATGAGGAAAAGGTTCTTCCCCCAGAGGGTGCTAGGACACTGAGCAGGCTCTCCAGGGAATGGTCATAACATCAAGGCTGACAGAGCTCCAGGAGCATTTGGACAATGCTCTCAGGCACAGGATGGGATTGTGCGAATGTCCTGTGCAGGGCTAAGTGTTGGTCTCGATGATCCCTGCGGATTCTTTCCCAACTCAGCATATTCTTTTTTCCTAATATCTGAATTTCCCGCCTCAGCTTAAGGCCATTTTCTCTTGCCCTCTCGCTGCAAGCACTGTAGAAGACATCGGTCTCCCCCTCACTACAAAGTGCTCCCAGGTAGCCGTAGTTGCCTCAAACCCGCCCGAAGTTGCCCTAAACCCCCGGCCGCCCCCCGGCTCCGTCCCGCGGCTGTAGCTCCTCCTGCCGCTAGGGGGCGCTGCGGTGGCGGGGGCGCCGCTCTCTCCGCCCGCTGGGGCCGCGGAGGAGGCGGTGGAGCCGGCCCAGGCGGCGGCGGGAGGGACCGGGGGAGGGACCGAGGGTCCGGGACACCGGGGGAGGGACGGAGGGAGGGGCGGTGGCGGCGGCGGCGGCGNGGAAGCACTGACCGGTTGATACCGTCACTGACCGGCACCCGCACAATGACTGACACCCTCCCACCGACCGACTGACACCCTCACATTGGCGGACACGCTCACACTGACTGACACTCACACCAATTGATGCCCTCACTCTGGCACCCTCACACTGACTGTCTGACACCATTACAGCACCTGACAGCCTCAGTCTGGCTGACTGACTGACTCTCTCACTCTGACACCCACACACAACCGGCAGACTGACATCCTCACTGTTCTAACACCCTCACTCTGACTCACACCTGACAGCAGCTGACCCTCTCCCTGACTGACTGACTCCCTCACACCATGGACACCCCCACACTGACACAGCCTCACAGCCCCTCACACATTCAGGCACACCTAAACTTCCCAAGTGACACTCACCTCATACACTCGTGTGCATGTTCATGTGCTCACACAGGCTGACACACACGCACTCAGATATAAACCCCAGCCTGACATCTGTGAGCAGTTATACTCACACACACACATACATGCCAGAATGACCCTCATTGCCTGCCTGCAGGCAGGTCACAGCCACACTTAAACCAGTGTCCCTGGTGGGTGGACACATGCATGGGCACCAACAGGTCTCACACTTTCATACTCTTAAGAGGTGCTTACACGCTCCCATACGCACAGCGTGTACAGTTGCATGCTTTGAGGATTTATCTACCGTTTTACCTGCTCAGCTGCTATGGGCCCTTACATGCTCATACTGTGCAGGGCATTTACACACACTCATGGTTGTGCTGCTAATTGTGCTCACACTTGTAGGCACTCACATTTGTATGCACCTCTCCAAGATTATCCCTCACAACCTGCCCCCTACATGCACACCCGTGGATGCACTTACACCTTCATAGGGATTTTGACTCTCCTACGTGCACGCACATTCACAAGCACTTATACACCCTGCTAGGTCCCTCATTCCTGCCTGTGTGTTTACCTGGCAGGAAGAGCACCTTTGTGAAGCACACTTACAGGTGCTTTTTCACCCAAGGGTATCTTGCTGCCCGCTCACATGCACACTGTGGGCACACTCACAGTGATGCACAGCCCACAGTGTCCCTTGTGTGCCCTTCACACACCCTCACTCTTGTACCCCTGTGTCCTTCACCACTCATTGCTGAGCACACACTTTCGCACACGTGTACTCACCCCAGCGTGTTGTAATGCTCTGCCACCCAGCCAGACCGCATGTGTGTGTGTACTCAGTGTTTTGTGGTGCCTGCATTGCTGCCACTGTGGTACACTGTGACACACACATGCGGTCCCACTGCTGTGTGTAGTGTCTTTGCTGTCTGTCGCACATTTGTACACACCTGTGTGCACTCCACTATGTGTGTACAGTCACACTAGTGTGTCACAACTTCCCTGCCACCTGTTTCTTGGACGCACAACCTTTCTTCAACCCCTTTCTTGCAGCTCACACCAACACAGTCCTGCTTGCATGTAGTGTTCCTCATCTCTCACGTGTGTGTGTACACACAGCACAACACATCCCTGAGAATCCCACTGGGGACTTCTCTCCCCCACACACACTCAGCACACTCAGTTTGCCACGGTATGAGGGAGTCCTCTACCGCTTCTGCTCGTGCACAGACTCTGTGGAGCCTGTTCTCTCTTTTCCCCACACAGAGGGTTATCTGCCACCTCTCTACCATAAAGCCCGTCTTCTTTTTCATCACTGCTTCTCACAAGCAGGCCATGGCCCTTTGAGCCACACGGACATATCCACGCAGCTGGTTGTCTATACAAATCCAGCTTTCCTGCACACACACACACCCCCAGGATCATGGCACGTCTGTGCAGAGTAGTGCTGCCTCTGCTCCTGGGACAAGTCAGTTCTGCTTCACACTCACCTCCACAGGGCATCTGCAGCCTTTATACCTGCAAATGCAGTATGGTCACCTTGTTTCACATACTGCACGTTCTGTCACACGCACAAGTGGTGGAGCCACGTGGTACCTGACAGACACACAAATACTTGAGGGCTGTAGGTTACCATGAGCCACCTGTCTTACTCAGGCAAATACATGGAGCTATATATATTTTGTACATACATTTTTCAGCTCCTGTCACACATGTTGCTCCCCATTTTAATTTTGGTTAGTTCCCTCCTCCAGTTTCTGTTATATGCAGAGGTGCCCTGTTCACTCAGGCGCTTCATAGTATATTTGATCCAAATTCCAGCACCATTTCCTACTTGTCAGTCCCTTACACCACGCAGATACATGCTTTCCAGCATGTTCACATACACTCTTACCTGCACAGTGCCGTCCTCCCCTGTGACATGAACATGGTCAGTGCTCCCATGGGCAGGACAAAGCGCAGAGCTGCTGTGGGATGTGATTCCAGGGCTTCCCCCGAGTGCTGGCCTAGTATCTCCAGGGTTGTGCAAGCAGACACAGCTCTGCAGATCCCTACCGCAGCTCCACAGGGCAGTGTCACCTGCCACATGCCACCCGGGGTCATGCCCACAGCACTGGCCCAGCCTTCGCTTGCACCTGGAGAAGGAGCCTGCCATCTTCTCCACTGCTCCCTGTAACAAATGCTCAGTTTATTGCTGTATATTTCTGAGTGGCTTTTGTCCTTCTGTGAAGCTCCCTGTTCTCTGAAATTCATGCTGTCTCTTGGGTTCCACTTTGCAGACTGTTGAGCCTGGTTCATGCATGCCTGCTGGTTTTGAGTGGCATCGACCCTCTTAAATGAGTCTTCTTTTTGAAGTGTAAGGGTAAAATCCTTCTCAATAATGTTTTAACTGCTTAGAGGGACATTGACACATATGTTCTCCTTTTTGTAAATGCCCTGATCTAACTTTTTTTTTTTTGCCTTTGTAGCTGGAGCCCTATATGGATGAAAACTTTGTTTCAAGAGCCTTTGCCACCATGGGAGAGCTTGTACTGAGTGTAAAAATCATTCGAAACAGGTTGACAGGGTAACTGTTTCTGTTTCTTCTCTGAGTGCATTTGGACTGAAGTGTTGCTGTGGTCCTTCCATGTCAGAGTGAATTTTTGCTTTGAGTTTCTCACCATTGCTGCCACCAATATGGGAATATTGATGAGAGCAATGGAGAGGGCACTGCTGGCTCTTCAGCTTCTCCTCAACAAACAAGGTTTGGCCCTCATCCTGCAGTGCTCCAGCACTCAGTCAGAGCAGTGTATGTATCTCATTCCATCCCTCTGGGAATTACACCTCCCCAGGCTTTGGTCACTAGTCTGTAGTGCATCTGTGTGATGCTGACAGAAGTGGGAAGTCTGACTCAGAGCAATAAGAGAATCTTTAGAGTTCATTTGAAATTAAGGGAGTGATTTATGCAGAATAAAGTAGTTTAATTCTTATTTATTGTTCTTTTAAGTGTTGTAATTTCAGTTTTCAGTAGTTTGAACTTCGGCAGGCAAATTGATGGTCAGTGAAAGTAGGAAGTAAACAGTGAGCTAAACCTGTTTTCTATGTGCTTATGTTGACCTGACCTATGGTAAGTAGGGGCTATCCCTCGAGATCCAGCTTCTCTTTGGTAGCTAATGTTTATACTTGAAAAGGAAACTGTTCTATGTATTGCAACTATAGCAGATTTCCTACCAGTTATCTAAAATACAACTTTCTTTCTCAAATGTGTTTTGAATTTATAACCTTTGTCTCTTCTCTTCTGTGTTGTATGTTCAGAATTCCAGCAGGATATTGCTTTGTAGAATTTGCAGATCTGGCTACTGCAGAGAAATGTTTACACAAAGTCAATGGAAAACCACTTCCTGGTGCTACACCAGTAAGTAAATGGGATCAGCCAGCTGAAAACCAAAACTTGGAAGGGACAGACAGTGTAGAATTTTTATTTTTAATTATTACAGACAAATTCAGTAGTTAGCAAACTGGGATTCTTCTTTGCTTTAGAACTGGTTATGACTATAAAACTGTTAATGTTCTTGCTCAGAAAATTGTTGAGAAAAACCACTGATTTCTTTGTGACTGTCTAGATGAAATCCGTGTGTAGAAGTGTTGTGGGGTGTAGGGTTTTTTGTATCTGAGCATTTCTGCTGTTACCAAAGTTGGACTAATCAGGAACCTGAGAAGAACAAGGAAGACATTAGAACTGAGTATAGTGTATGTCTGTCACAATACTTCCATCTCTCTCCTTTTGTATAATCATGGAGTCACAGAGTGGTTTGGGTTGGAAGAGACCTTAAAGCTTATTGTATTTCATCCCCCTACCGTGGGCAGGGACACCTTCCACTAGACCAAGTTGCTTTAAGAACCCCCCCTCCAACCAGGCTTTGAACACTCTCAGGGATGAGGCAACCTGAGAATTTACTTGTGTGTGTTGTTACATATGTACAAGATGAAGTTGCAAGTTCACACTGTCTTTTGAGTAACATTGATTTGCAAGAGAAACATGACTTCTAATCTTACATTGTTCTTGGCTCTTAGCGAACAGAAGTTACTCAAAGCTCTTTACAGTGGAGAAGGAGCCAGAGTATTGAATAATTGCCATGTGTAACTAATGTCTCCTCTACATAAAAGCTGGGTAGTTAGGAAGAAGAGGAGGAATAGTCAGAGAGGCTAGTTTTAGGATATTGACTCAAATACGTGGTAGATTAAAATGGGACGGCTGACACGGCTGTCTGTTGTACCCACAGGAGTTGGCTGCAGTAGCTGGGGTGACTGATTCATAAAGCAGCTCTAGAATCACCTCAGTTATGGTGTGATATACAAGGTAAATGAATTCCTGTTTCAGAGTAGTTAATACCTAGAGTACGAAACCAGGAAGTTCAGATTGAACTATTTAGTCAACATTCCTGAGAAGGTGACGTGCCTCGTTAAAAGGAGTCAATGAGAGGCCTGGAGATGTCTGTTTCACATGTTTGCTCATGGTTAAGGCAAGCTGATCATTCTGGATGCCTTTTGTAGTCTCTGGAGAGACAAAGAGAGCAGCTCTTGCAAGGAGTAAGATAATAATGGAAGTTTGGTTTGGGGAATACCCATCTTTCTTCACAGTTTTGTTCAAAACACAGTGCTATGTGGAGCGATGATTTGCATAACACACAGAGAGAATTACATATGTCAGGCAGAGATCCAAAGCAGCCCAAATCAGTGCACCCAGCAGGCAACTGCCCAGCTCATCCTTTGCATTTAGAGACTTTTGTTTACAGAAAACTTGAGTGTGGCTCATGCTTTTATTTATTTTTAAATACAGAATCAGCCAAAGGAATAACAGAGCCATGGTGCTGGTGCTGTCTCTCTTTTCCAAGCATTGGTGTTCCCAGTTCCAATCTGAGTGGAAGTACTCTCGGGTGTCTCGTGGATTTTAAACCCAGAACATTGCAGTGAAGAGCGAGATCCAAAAAAAGCTATCTAAGTGCTTCAAAGTGGAATCTAAATTTTGTGTTAGCTTGTAAATGATCCACAGAAAATTGTGTAGTATTGTGTTGCAGAGAATGCAAGCATGCGAGGAGCAGGATTATAGCCTAGAGTTAAATCTGTGCTCAATTTCCCAAGAATTATTTACTTATCTTTGAGGGAAGGAAATCAATCATACAAGGTCCAGGAATACACTAGGCTCTTCACTGCACTGAACAAGTGAACACCCTGATCTCTAGGGCATTTCTGATTGTGATCCGAAATCCTGCTTTCTGATACTGAGATTAGCTCCTGATCTCTAAGAGCTGATCCGAAGATCTTGGTCTCCTTAGATCTTGGTCTAAACTTATGTGTAAGTTGGGTACAAGTTGCTGAAGTCTGGTAGGCTAGGGAGAGAGAGTTCCAGATGTGCTAGAGGGCACAAATCTGGGCTGCTGGGAAACTTGTTTCAAAAATAAATTCAGATGCAAAATTTAAAGAGGTCTCCACTGTCCAATGTAGTTCTTTCAAAACCCTTAAATTTTGCATCTTACTAAATGTCCAGAGCAAAGTATTTAGCCATACATCCAGAATCAGGTTGATTCTATTTTCCAGAGTGGTGGGTTCTGGTCTGTTAGTGTTTGTGTTAAATCACAAAGTCCCATAGTGGTGCTGTCATTTCATTTCAAGACCTTAAAATTGGAAGAAATTTGACATTTGTTATTACTACCTCTGTTCAGGTTTTGATTTTCATTATTATATATGTATTGACACTAAATAAAAATATGTTTGTACCTTAAATGGCTAGCCTGAAGGCAGTGAGCATGTGTCAGCATTAAGAAAGTTCTGTTAGATCAGTTTATTGTATTTTTCCCTAATTGCTTGAATTCACATGCCAACATTTGAATGTATGGATTCATTTTTGCCTTGTTTTAGGCGAAGCGATTTAAATTAAATTATGCAACGTATGGAAAACAGCCTGATAACAGGTAAGTGTCCAATATTTAAATACTAATTTTTCCTGCTTAATGTCTCTTTATTAATTGCCTTGCAAATAGTATTCAAAATATGTAAACCCGAAGTCCATCACTGCCAGTCTTTAGTAGAGGGAGGAGAACTTAAACTGCCAGTTTTGTGCTTTGCCCTGTGTGGGGCACAGCAGATTTATCCAGTGTCCCTTAAGGTATTTAAACTTTGTAGCAACAAAGTATCTAATTCATATATTGTAATTTAATATCTATGTATTACGATTTAAGATCTGTGTATTCGAAATAGCTTATCTATAAATGAGATACTGCTTTCTTGCGGTTTTAGAAATCAGAGATATCCTTTGAGTAATAAGCAGTGAAATAATCTTTAAATAAAAACCAGTATTAAGTTGGTTTGTTGTGCTGCTTGAATTAACTTGAAAAAGCAATGTCAATAAAAATTTTAGTTAAGCAGCCTAACTGGTGACACTTTAAAGTCTCCATTAAATGGTCTTTTAATATGACTCTTCTCTGAGTTCAAATATTTAGGATAAATGGTAACTGTCACTCAGCATGTCCCTTACTTTTTTTTTTTGTATGATTGTATTTAAGAAATTTTCTTTTTATTTCTTTAGCCCAGAATATTCCCTTTTTGTGGGAGACCTGACTCCTGACGTAGATGATGGGATGTTATATGAATTTTTTGTTAAAGTTTATCCATCGTGTAGAGGTGGAAAAGTTGTTTTGGACCAGGCAGGAGTATCCAAGTGAGTTGTCTTTTATTCACTTTTTTTTTTCACTTCACATGTGGCAACAGGAAAGATAGAATGCAGCAAGGGGGAAAAAAATCCTTTTGACTTAGATTTTAGTAATCTTGAAATACAGTGTTCTTGGCCATTCAATCTTCAGTATGCTTGAGTTTTGATAGTCACCATGGGTATTGTCACTCCTCTGTCAGTGTGAGGCCCTTTGTGTGTTATTGCACTTCTTAAAATGCTGAAAAGTGTCTTAAGTAATCTTGAAACACTCTCTTCCTGGACTCTTGGGTGGAATTGTGCTTTACAAACTTTAGGCTATTGTGTGTATATTCCTGTGAGAGCTGTATGGGGTTTTTATTTTTCAAACAGGGTAGGGCACACAAAGCTGTGATTCACTGTCAGGTTCTCAGTAGCTGCCTTGTTTGTCTTTCCTGAAAATATCTTGCCAAAAACAGGTATCAAAAAGTTGGATTTCTTAGTGTATTGAAAACATTTTCTAAATAGCACAAAATTAAACTGTATTTTCCAGAGGAAGGAGCAGTTGGTGAGCATCCTTGTTTTCAAAGCAGAGCATGGCTTCAGTGAAGCACAATTTTCTGATATAATATGTGTGAGAATGTTGGGATAAGATACAGGCTATGGCTGTAGTTTCCCCCACCTTCTCATATGCGGTTTCTCAGTCTTAGGCTGGTTTAAAGGAATCTCTGAAAGTCTCTAGTCTCCAGCTCCTAACAGGACTGCAGCCAGCACTAGATCATATCATCCATCAGTTGTGTGGCCTGGAAAACCTCCCAGGATGGAGATAATTCAGTATGTCTGGGCAAGCTGTTCCAGAGCTGCACTTCTCCTCAGTCATGAAGTTCCTCTTCATGTGCAACCTGAACCTCTTGCAGAGCTACTCAGTCTCCTTGGCTGTTGAGTCCTCCTGCTGTCATTGCCACCTCACCTGGGACTGACGCTGCTGGGTTGGGCTCTGCATACCTTCTGATCCTTCTCGGTGTAAACCCCACAGTTCCTGTTGTGCTACACCTGCTTCAGTCTCTGTCTATAGAGCAGGTGTTGGTGCTGCAGTTTGGACTGTTAGTGGGGTTTTGGGAACTGTGCATAGATGCAGACCTCAAGGAAAGGGAATCTGTGGTAGCTTGGGAAGTGGGGAAGGAGCACAGCCTTCAAATCCTGTTTTGGGGAAGACCAAAGCTGTCTCCCTTGTCAGTGCCAGACTGTTGGTGCCAGGGGTTTTGTTGGGACTTGTGCAATTGCTCAAAGCTGAGGCAACTGCAGTTGTCAGTGTGATGTGAGAGAGAAGCTTGGAGCTTGTGGACATGTCCAGTGAAGGCCTGGCCCTTCAGCTAGGGCTGGTGGATCAGGAAGGCCTCCTCCCAGCACCTCTTGTTCAGACAGGAGAGGAGCTTGGAGCATGGTGCTGTACCTGCGTCTCTGCTTTCTGCTGAGGGTGCAGGTGCTGGGGCTTTTCCAAACTTCAGGGGCAGGACAGAAGGTCTGGAGGGAAGTCCTGGCCAGGAAGAAATTATTTCTTTCCACATCAGTGGTTTAGCCATTGGTGTGGAAAGACTTGGAAGAATCACTTGTCTCCCTTGAGGCACCCAGCATCTATTCCTGTACACTGCATCCATCTCTATCTGTCTCTATTTTGGAGCTGCCAGTCTTCCCAGTTTCTCTTACACAGTCCTGGTCCCATCTGAAAATCTGCAGGAGTCTTTCAGCAGCTTAGAAACTTAGTTGAGTTTGTGTGTGAACACCATAAGCTGACTTAGAAGTTGACTTGTATTGGATTAATTTGCCACAGTCCTTTGGCAGAAGGCAAGTTAAATGAATGTGGATCTGTGTAGAGTTTTTCTTGTGCTCAATAATCTAGTTTGTATGTAGATAAGCCTAAGCTTTGATCTGGTCTTTTTGTGAGGAGTATACTTCCATATCTGTATAAAAATAAGATATTTGGACTTGTGTGTGGAGCTTGCTGTGTAAGGTAGTGCATTTTCAGGGGCATGAACTGCTCTGAAATAGCTGCCAGTGGGGACGTCCCATGAATGGCAAGTGATGCCACTTTCAAAATAACACATTACTTGGTGTTTAGCAGTTCCCACAGAATAAATAATGCTCTGTAAATTTACACCCTTGCTTACGGCTCGTTCTTTTCCCCAGGTAGACAAGCCCTTCCCTCCCAAACTTCTTCCTTTGCTTAGATGGATTCCTCTTACCCTCCCACACCTAAGCCTTTGATCTTTCTGCTTTGTGAGGCAGCCCATCCCGTGATGGGATCCTGGCACTGCCCTCTTGGATGCTGTTGCATTGCTTCTGACTCATTACAGCATCAAAATCCCACGCAAAAGGATTGTTGAGTTGGAGGGAGTTGGAGTTTTCTGTCTGGCTGACATGCAATGTTGCTGCACCACAGTGAAGGGTTGTTGCAGGGTCCAGGTGTGCTGGATGTGCTGTCCCTGTTCTAGCTGTGCTCTCAGAGCAGATTTTAGCTACTTGATGTTAAGAACTTATATTCAGGCCCACTGTTGGAAATGCTGTTGTTGGGAATGACAGAAAGCCCATTTGAATATATTCCAGTTGAAAAGTGAACTTGGTTGGAAAGCATATCTCATTGACCTTAGGGAAAAGTAGTGTTTTCCTTCACAGTGGGGCAGTTTTGGATAAAAGCAGAGTCTCTCTTGTCAATCCTGTGCTGACTTGCAACTCTTGAGATTGTCAGTATCCTCCCAGCAGAGATTTGGGGCTTTACCACGTGTCAGTTCGCATATTTCAACATGGCTTGTGTCAGCTCACTTCCAGTTCCCCAGGATCCACTGACACAAGAACTACTTTACATTGACAAGCCCTTGAAAGTACTGCCAGAGCTTGGACATGTGGCTTTAGGCACGCTGGGAAAGCAACTGGAAGGCAGAGTAATTTCATCTTGCCCAAAAGCAGGGACAACAACCCTAATGAACATTTCATTGACTGTGTTTCCCAAACCAATTCAAACTTCACTGTAACTAATTTTTATAACGTGGCATGGCTCTTTGGGGTTAGTTTTATGTGAGTTATTCTGTGTCTCTGCAGAGGTTATGGGTTCGTGAAATTCACGGATGAACTGGAACAGAAGAGAGCACTGACAGAGTGTCAGGGAGCTGTGGGATTGGGTTCTAAACCTGTACGCTTGAGTGTGGCTATACCAAAAGCGTGAGTAGAAGAACAGCCGGACATTTGTAAGAAAAAACACATCTGGTTTTAAATGCCTTCTGGTGCTTTTGGGTACATGTCCTCGATGTCCCCATCAGAAAATGAAGAAATACCCATGAATATGGGGAGTATCAGAATTCCCAGGAGTTCAAAGAAATTACAACATTAGCTCAAGACTAAGCATTTGACACTGTTTTGAATTGTATACGTTATTAAATCCATATACATGCGTGCACACATGATTGTTTTTTAAGTGTATGTTC
This sequence comes from Rhabdornis inornatus, assembly GCA_013397075.1. Lineage (NCBI taxonomy): Eukaryota > Metazoa > Chordata > Aves > Passeriformes > Rhabdornithidae > Rhabdornis > Rhabdornis inornatus. Next base: position 42,367 of record VWZS01001365.1, read on the forward strand.
CTTTGCATTAAATTTAAATAGTTTAAATCTGCTTAATGATGTCTGGATAGCAAAGCTCAACTACCTTGCTTATTCTGTTATGATGTGTACTACATATAAGACTTTTGGGGCAGGGATTAACTTTTTTTTCTGTGTTTGTTCAGAACCTGATACAATGAGATCCTGGTCTGACTTGGGGCTCGTAGCACTAGGGTAATATGAATCATAGTAATTGCTCCCTATTTGAATAATATTTAGATTTTCAGTGACCTCATAAGTCTTGGGGGGGAAAGGAAGAGAAAAGCAGAAAAAATGGGTGTATCGTGGTGAGAAGATTATTTCCTTCTTCCTACTTCTCACTAGTTTCATCATTAGTAGAAATAGCTTTATGTGTGACATATTTTCATCTCCAAACAATAATAATCATCTCATTATTTCAAATCTTGATAGTTAGGTGGAATCCTAGTTCCTTGGGAATGCTGCCACTTTATGGCAAGGAATAGAAATTTTAGTCAGTTCTCAGGGTATTTAAGTTTATTTTTTGATTACTAGCAGTAGTTCTTATTTCATGAACTTTTTCAAGTCTGTGCATTGAAGACCACCCAGTTCAGAGAGAAAGGGGATGAGTCCTTGCTTAGGTTTCTATATGACAGTGGCAGAAGGGAGAGTTTTTTCCATTCTTACAAAAGAAAACTCGAGATTTTTTGCAAGGCTTTAAGTCTTTGACTCTTCATGTAAAGCAAGTACCTTCTCTCAGAAAGCTGCAGATCACATAACTTCATCCTCTTTATCAGAAGGAAAAGGGACTCCAGTATCTGGATTGTGGTTCAGGATTGTTCTAAACTGAAGCTCATGGTCCTGAACTCTTCCCTTCCCAAAACCAGGAAGTGATACCAAATTAGCTCGTAAAGAATGAAAGCAATGTTTGTTTATGAAGAGGAATATGAATTCAGGGAAGGGTATTAAATTTAAACCACTTCTTTATTTATGCAAATGTATGCAAATGATAAATATTACTGCAGTAAATAGTGAGTATATTTTAAAGATTGAAATTTGCATGTTAGACAAAGCCTTGTCTCTTTACTACATTGTATCTTAAGCTATTTCATTGCTTTTTTCATACTTGTTCTGCACTATTTTATCGCAACTTACTCCTGCTTTATTTTTTTAAGTAATCGTGTGAAACCAATGGAGTACAATCAGATGTACAACTATAATTACAACCAGTATTACCAACAGTATCACAACTACTACGCTCAGTGGGGGTATGATCAGAACACGGGCAGTTACAGCTACAGCTACCCCCAGTATGGCTACACGCAGAGCACCATGCAGGTAGGGCAGCACAGAAACACCACATAGCTTGAAAGGTGGGATGGGAACATCTGTCTTCAGCTCTGAGAATCACAGAATGTCTTGAGCTGGAAGGGACCCACAGGAACCATTGAGTCCAGCTCCTGGCCCTGCCTACCCAGGACACCTCAACAATCCCACTCTGTGCCTGAGAGCATTGTTCAAATGCTCCTGGAGTTGACACAGCCTTGGAGCCATGACCATTCCCTGAGGAGCCTGTTCAGTGCCCAAGCACCCTCTGGAGGAAGAATCTTTTCCTGATATCCAGCCTGACCCTCCCCTGACACAGCTCCAGCCATTCCCTCAGGTCCTGTCCCTGGTCACGGAGAGCAAGGATCAGAGCTGTCCCTCAGGAGGAGCTGCAGACCCTAATGAGCTCTACAGTCTGCTCTGCTCCAGACTGAACACACCAAGAGATATTAGTATAGACTTCTTAATAATGAAGCCTTAATATAGCTACTATTTAGTGTTTAGCCCCTGGTGTGTTACCTTATGGAGGTATTGCCTAGGTAAAAAACGGTCTGGAGGACACAAAAGGTCTCTTAATACAGTTGTCATGGTAGAAGAGTTCTCTTGGTACAGGCAGTGCTCAGAGTGCCTTTGGGATCCTTCATAAACTTTGTTATAAAGGATAGAACACATCAGAACAGTCACCCCACTTCAACCCTGGAATTTCAATTTTAGTGCAGGATCTTGCCCATGGAGTGTTGGGAATGGAACACAGGCTTATGTGTGAAGAATTCTCTTGTAATAACTCCAGTATAAAAGTCAATCTCTGACAGTACTAATCAACAAGTGATGCTTGCAAAAGAAAAGGTACTTATCTACTGTCCTAAGGGGTTTATTTTTCCTTGCAGATGTATGAAGAAGTTGGTGAGGATGCATTGGAAGGTATGTTTCTCAAATTCTGTATTGAAGTTGTCTGTATGTTCTGCACTGCTGAGAGATAGACTTTCTCAGATTGGCCCTTATTTCAATTTATAATATACCTTTATCTTTGAGTAAATCTGAGAAAATTTGTCGGTCACTATCACCTGGAACAGTTACATCCTGGTTTTACTGTTGCTGCTCCTAGTCTGAACCTGGTGAGGACTAAAACTGTTTGACTTCCTCAGCACTGAGATTTTAATCTCACATAGTACTGAAATTTTTATCCTTTTTTTTTACTAGGGTTTTTTTTTCTGATATGCTACCAAGAAAAAAGTAGGTATTCTGTTTTTCTTTAAAATCTTGACATTTAGAGCCCAGAATACTTCGTTGTGCTTTTAGTTTAAAAGTAAAAGAGAACAATAATAGTTACCACACTGATAAAATATTTCAAGCAGTCATTTCTTGAAATGGGACATTAAACCAGATCGCAGTTTTAGATACCTGTACAAGTAGCTTTTGTTTATTGATGCAAGAAACTACCATTTTATGCCAGCCATTCCACATTTCTGTCTTGAGTGGAATATGCACTATGCAGTGTATCTAACTCTTCTCTTTAAAAAAATAAATTAAAAATTACATGATAACAGATCTACAGGATCCACAGGTATGATTGATGATGTGTGTGGAAGCTCTTAATGGCTCTTAGAAGTATTCCAGGAGAGCTTTACTTTTGCTGAACCAAACATACCAGGACTGGACTTGGGATATCTCTGGATATCTCTTTTTCTGGTTGATTATATGAAAGGTTCCTACATTTGTAGGAAACTGTATTAATGTATTGCCACTATATCATTCCTTTTCCTTAAATCTCTTTTCCTGTAATGTGTTACAACATGATGGATCTAAAACCAAACATAGAATCCTGGAACGGTTTGGGTGGGAAGGAGCTTCAAAAGCCATCTTTATCTACCTGCTGCCATGGGCAGGGACACCTTCCACTAGACCAGGCTTCTCCAAGCCCTGTCCAGCCTGGCCTTGGACACTTCCAGAAATGGGGCAGCCACAGCTTCTCTGGGCAGCCTGTGACAGGGCCTTACCTCCCTCACAGGGAAGTCACATGTTTACAAACATTTTATTCCTGATGTGTTTTAGAGTCTTTCCATTCATTCAGCTTTGTACTGAGAGTCATTCACTGACCTTTGTGATTATGCTACTCTGATAACCTGAGCTTTGGGTTGCCGGTGTTGTCAGGTGAGCTTTACACCCTACAGGGGTTTGGGGAGTCCATCACAGTACATTGGGAGCAGCAGGATTGGACCAGCTGGCTTGTTGTCCAGCTCCAAAATGACTTCCAGACATTTCTTCCACGTGTAAAATAGGGCTACGCACACACCTAATGCTGTGGTGCCACTGGCACTCTCTTCGTTCCTAACTGTGACTCCAGCCTTGAGCTGCTGGAGGCGTTGGCAGACGAGCTCTGGTGACTGCTTGCAGCAGCACAGGATGCTCCCATCTATCCGTCCATCCATCATTTGTGACCTCACAGTGGAGGGAGCAGAAGGGAACAGGTGGCCTCTGCCTCTGCTCCTGTCCTTTCCATCACAGTGAGCCCCTTCTGGCAGTGCAGGTGGCTGCACTGGGCTGTGAGGTGCACGTGTGTGTTCCCTCCACTGGCTCTCCTGTGGGGCAATCACCGCTGTAAAAGGGACTGTGTTTGGATGTAGTTATTCCTTATCCCATTGCAGAGAGATTGAGTCAGGCTGATCTGGTCAGGTTTGTGATTGGGCAAGTGCTGGGAATGTTTGGTGACTCACAGAATCACAGAGTACCTGGGGTTGAAAGGACCTCTGGGGATCATCCGGTCAAATCCCCTGCTAATGCGGGCTTACCTGGAGTATGGGACACAGGAACACATCCAGGTGGGTTTGGAATGTCTCTAGAGAGGGAGACTACCTGGGCAGCTGTTCCAGTGCTCTGCCACCCTCCATGGAAAGACCTTCTTGTTCATGTTGAGGTGGTTGCTCCTTGTCCTGTGAGTGGGCACCACTGAACTGATTCTGACACTATCCTCTGACAGCTGCCCTGGAGATACTGAGACTCACCCCACGTTTGTTTTAATATACCAACTTGTTTACAGGGTGGTTTTTTTCTGAACACCTTTGATGTGTGACCTATTTATCTGTCTTTCCTCCCATAGATCCCACACCTCAGTTAGATGTGCATGAAGCAAACAAGCAGTTTATGGAACAGAGTGAAGAGCTCTACGATGCCTTGATGGACTGTCATTGGCAGCCTTTGGACACTGTCTCATCAGAGATCCCAGCTGTGTTATAGCCTCGTTGCTGAGGCATTGTGTCTGTGAGACATCCTGGAAATGCGCTCCGGACTGTTCTGCTGCCCTTGGATCCTGCAGTAGTGAGGGGTGGCTCTTTCCCCACCCAGGTCTGGTACTCGGAGTACAGGAGGACTGTGGCCTTTCCTGTAGAGAACAAGTATTGTAGGAACATCATGGTAACTTTTATTCATGATGAAAATTAGAACTGCGACGGTTTTATTCTTTTTGTCTTGAAATGAACTCTTAATACTTACTGGGAATTGTAATTTATAAACTTTCAACAAGATGGCACAGGGGAGAGACTCTACTCCATGGTACAATAAAAAAGTTGGTCTTTTAAGTAAAATTACCCTTTGCATTTTGGTTCCTGCCCATCTTTCTGTTTGGCTGCCCATTCAACTGTCTTAGGTTATTTGACCCAACGCTCATGAATGTGTTATTTCAAAAAAGATCATTGTTGGACACCACTAAAATATCTCAAAATCTTTCCAGTGACTGGGTAAGGTTGCTGTAATTTGAGCACGGGATGAAAGCTTATATTGTGATTAACTTAAGCTGCGATCTTGAGTTTGCAAGTTCTTAAGCAATCAACCCAAAGAGCACTTCGGAGAGCAAAGATAGAAAGGAGTGTTATAAAGCTACAGATTGATGCCTTTTAACTGGTGATCTCTTGTACACCTGGCCTGCTTCTCCACCTGTGTATGAGGAAATAATTCCCCATCAACCAGCAGCTTAAAACACTTTTTCCAGCACCATATTTAAATATTATTTTGTGCATCATGCCTTTATTTCTTTTTATTGTGGACGCACTTTGATGGTCTCATTGAGATGTTGAGATTTTGTAGTGTCTTCCACTGTACAGTCAGAGTGAAACTGAAGATCTTGCAGCAAAAACGGGTCAGAGCAATTGCATTGATATATTGTTCAACAAATGGTTGTTAACAAAGGTCGTTAACCTGGAAAGTGGTTTTCTACTGGATGTTGTATAAGCTGGATGGACAAGCAATATATTTAAGCTGGTATGTTGCATTAGAGGTGAAAGTGAAAACAATAGCACTTACATACGTTATAAGCCCTTTTTCAGGCTTTTGTGCCTTAAACTCTTGGAGAAATAGGAACAGAGAAACTACCTGTAATAAATGTCTATCCAAGGAATAGTTTGGTAACTGAAATTGCTACTGCAGAGCATTTCATTGCTTCCCTGCCCATGTTGATGCAGAGATTTGCCACAAGATTTAAATACTTTGATAAAGCTACTTCTACTACACCTTTGTTTGTGTCCGTAATTGTGACCTATTAGTCTTTGGTCTTTTTTATCAACTGGAAGTGGGATGTGGGGGGAATGGTGATGTGACTGGAGTTAGGTTATTCCTAACAAATGGAGCTAGAGGACTGCTGGACTCCTGCATTCTCATCTGCTGTCACTTTTTCTCATGCTGTGCCCGTAACTGTGCTGCTGTCTCACCTTCAGCTGCTCTGAATGTAAGGAAAGGAGTGTTCCCTGTGTTTCAGAAGCAGCAGAACTGGAAGAGAGCAGAGCTTTATATCCTCTGATGTGGCCGCTCAGCTCACAATACCCTCTATTCTTGGGAAGTTCAGCAGAGTGGCATTACAGAACTGATGTAAAGAAGGGCGTTTAAAACACTTTCTAGATCATTCTGTTACTGTGCTGCCCTGTGTGCCTGCCCTTCTCCTATTTGGGAGTTGCCTTTTCCTATCCTCACAAATTTGACAATGTGGCCATCCCAGTTTGCTCCAGGGTGTGAAGCCACATTTATTTATCAATATAAATTTATTCAGCTATTCTCATCTGCCCAGCATTGCTGTCTATGGAGTATTCCCTAATGCCTGGATAAATTATCTCCATACAAGTCTGTCCCTAGAGGAGAGAGGAGCAGGTTATCAGGGATCAAACAGCAATCCTGTGAGAAAATCCTTTTGCTCTCTGCTTTTGTTTTGTGGTGGAAAGAAAAATGTTAAATATTAATCCAAACTATCCTAACCCCTAATTCCTGAGAGAACTGGGCACTTACAGACCCTTGGGAGGAATAATTTGGGAGTGCAAAGGCCAGCAGAGATGACCTGCTGACTCCTGTTTACTGGTGCTGCAGAGCTTAAAATAGCTCCAGCTTTCGTTTCAGGAGGGAGGTTGATGTTAGGCTCTGGGCCTCATTCCCTGGAGGTACGAGCCAGGCTTTTGGGGTTGTTTGGGAGATCTCAGCCAAGGTTCTGTGGAGCTGTTAAATCTCTGCATTGTTTGGGGTTTTTTTTAATATCACTTACTCATCTTAAGGTTCATTTTTAGCTCCCAGCCATTATTGCAGTGTCTAAAGAGAATTTTATATGGAGCTATGAAACAGCCACCTCCTGGGATTTATAGGGTTTGCCTTTTGGAATCCCAGTTAAATAGAGTGTGGGATTTTGTTTCTCTTGGATGGCTACAGGAAAAGCCCAGATTAATTACCATTTAGTGTCACACAGGATAAAAGACAAGGACTCCATGTAGTAAGGTAAATTCTGCTTTTATCTCTATGTGCTAAAGGCAAGAAGTCTAAGACAGATGATATCACAGCTCCCTGGGATTATGTAATTCCTGAAAATTGCATCCATATCAGCAACAGAGATCATGAAACACTCTGCCTTTCAGCAGGCAGGATTTATAGCAATTCCAAAACCAACTCAAACATTCTTATTGTGTTCTTTAATGAAGATGCAATCATCCAATTTAGATGAAATTGTAGGGGCTCTGATTCCTGTTTGAGTTACACAGACTGGAAATGTTCAGCAGAGCTGGAGGGACATGGGTGTTTTCAGGCACAGAGTGGTGATTTGCAAAGGCTGATCTCTGAGGCTTCAGATGAGGAGCCTGGAAGCATTTCTTTAGCAAATGTGTGAATAAGAGCACTGTAAGGGGCTGACAGTGATTTTTTTTTCCATGTAATAAAACTTCTGTTACTTAGATCAGTTTCATATCCCATACACTGAGACATACACAACACCCTTAGGAATTTCACTGAATCCATTTTGAGGAACAGAGATAAATATTTGACTCTAATCTTCCTGTACTGGGCTTCTCATTACTGGCTTGTTAATCTTCAGCTTTTGCTAAACAAGATCTGAGAGGAATTTTCACCTTCCAGCAGTGGTATCTCCCAGTGATCTTGTAAAGCATACTGGATACACCCGTTTCTGGATTTAATTTGGGATTTGCTTAACCATGAAACCAATTCAGTGGCAGGATGTGGTATGGATTTGAAATGCAGTAGCAGAAACTGATAGAGCTGCTTCAGGAAATGTCACCGACAGAGCTCACTTTCCCTTTTTTCCTGGCTAGAGCATTTCTTCAGAAAATATTTTTTTTTACTTCCTTAGCAGTTACTCCAAGTCAAAATGTTTTTTCCAAGCACACTCAGTTTTTTAAGAAGGGATTTGGGGTCCTGCTCGGCACACACAGTCATTTTTCCCAGGTACATGGTGGGATTCTTGGTGCAGGACACTTGGACCTGATGATCCTTGCGGGTCCCTTCCAAATCAGGGTGTCCCATGATTCTAGAATTGAAAGATCATGCTGCCTCTGCTGTAAAATTTCCAGTGGAAAAGCAGTGGTGGATAACATAGTTGATAGAGATTGAGAACTGACCATGGCTAGGACTTGCCTTGTCCCCTTGATGTGTCTCAGGAAGCCACAGGCACAACAATCCACCTGGATCACTAGTGCAGGCCTGCTTTTCCTTACTGATAGTTTTCACATCCCTGTGCATTGCCTGCTCCCATCTGTTATGTGCTGGGAACTGCAGCCTCTTCCAGCATGTGCTCCCTGTGCTGTGGAAGAGGCTGGTGAGATATTCCCGAGAGGTTTCATCAGGGCTTCGCTGACTATGGACATGCAGTGGGATTTTCTCTGCCCCTCTTGGATATCCATCTTGTCATGGCAGGCTGAGGTCTGCTGGGCATCCAGTGCTTTTCATTGCTGCTCTTTGGAGATTCTCGCAGTTCAGCATTTGGAAGAATCTCTTCCCAATAAATGTTTGCCAAGGTTTGAATTTTTGGGGAAGGTTGATTTTTTTTCTTACAGTAACCTCCCAGGTTCTGCACTGCTCTAGGATTTTACATGATTTCTAGGCTCACGATTTAGAAGTGGCTGTGCCAAGGAGACTCCAGGAATCGCCTTGTGACTTGGTGGAGCAGCTGTGAGATCCATGGAGGAGGAGAACAGGAGCTCCTACTTGTATCTTGTCTCTAACAGCTTTGGCAAGGGCTGTCTTGGGGAGGGTTTGGCCACACAAAGTTTGGGGCTTGTTCCCAGACTCGGCCTTAAATGGCTGAGGATTTATTTTGTTGCTGATCTGCCATGTTTGGAGGGAATTACCAGCTCAAAAGGCCATTACTGAACACTGGGAATTTTTTCATCTGTTCATTTGCTCAGAACAGATTAAAACATGACCATCCTTTTTGCCCTTTCTCCAGGGCTTGGGCAGGGAGCAGTCAAAGGCTTTTCTGGCTGATTTCCCACGAAGGCTGTGCCTTCAGCATCAGCACTAACAGCTGTTCCAGCACTCCTTTCCAGCCGGTTGGCAGGTGCTCCCATTTAAAATCCTTTCCACAGATTATGAATGATGAGCCAGAAGCCTTACAGAGGTATTGTATTGGCAAATAGACTTCTGTTTCCAAGAACTTTTCCTTCTATTCCTCGAGAGTGGAATGTTCCCCCGTTCCAAAAAGGAGGAAGGAGTAGAGGAAACGCAGCTGCTGCCTTTAGCTTTTCAAAGAGCAATCCCTGGTGTGGACCTTGCATGCAGGACTGTACTTGTCCCACCCGGACTGGATAGTCATTTAGATGGGATGGGGGTGTGTAGCTGTTCCCAGTGCTAGTGGGGGTTGTGAATAATGGGATCATGAAATAATTTCGGTTGGGAGCGGACTGAAAGCTCGTATCATTCCACCTGTTGCCATGGGCAGGAACCCCTGCCACTAGAGCAGGTTGTTCGGGGCCTTGTTTATCTTTTGGGATGGGGTGGAGTGCGAGGCTGGAAGGGGGGAAGGTACGAACGATGGTGGTGGCTCTGGGCAGCGCGACCTACAACTCCCAGAAGCCTCTGCGAGAGATCCTGGCACCAGCAGCCAATCGGAGCCCGCGCTGCCGCGCTATAAAATGTGACCGCGGAGGAACTTCCTCCTCTTTCGGCTATGGCGGCGAGTCGGGTAGGCCGTGGGGGGATCATCCGGGACCATCTCCTGCCATTCTTCGTCGCTGGGGCTCTGTCGCCGCTCGGCTTCGCCGCATCGGCGTCTCGTGGGCATCGCGCTCGGCGGCGGCGCTTCGGTGCGCTCCGAAGGCTGCGAAGGGCAGCACGGCCTTGCCCCCGCCATCCTCTCGGGCCGGGCCCGGCTCTGGGTGAGTGAGGGACCCGCGAAGCTGAACTGATCCCCTGTCCCGAGACAGGCGGCCGCGGGCGGAAGAGCCCCGCGGACCCGCCCGGCCCTATCGAAGCTGCGTCTGTCGGTGCTGTGGTAGATGCAGTCAAAAAGGAGCCAAGAGCAAAGGTATTTTCCTCGACGGTCGCCGCTCAGTTAGAGCCTTCATAGCTGTCCGGCAACATTTCGGGAAAGTACATGGCCCACCATGGGCTAGCGGGGTTATTGGTGCTGGAAGTAGGCGGCTGTTGTAAATCCCTTCCCCTGGGGTCCAAACTGATGCACCGGGGGGAGGAGGGGTGAATCCCGTCTTTCTGTAGTACTGTAGTAAGTTTAACTTACTTCTCTTGCAATTTACTTAAAGCTCAAGACTCTTTTTTCCCCAGCAGCGTGCTGGCACAGAAGGTGATTCCGGAGTATGGGATGGCAGGTGAGATGAGTGATCCAGGTTCTAGAATCCTCCATTGGGCTGAGAATTTGTTTGGTTTTGTGGCCTCCCTGGGTTGGAGTAGGAACCAGCAGTGTTTCCTGCCCTTCTGCTATCAGGCCATGCCAGCACATCCTCTTCTGAGGCTATGCATCCTTCATAGGGCTTGTCCTTGTAGCTGGGCCCTGCAAACTCCCCTAGTTCTTGCTCCATCCAGATCACGTATGAGTGAGATAAGGGCAATTTCTTCTTTCTGGAGCTTGCTAGAGGCAGAACCAGGTATCAAGCCTGATCCAGAGCCAGTTGATTGCTGTGTCACAGATGTTACCAGTTAAACTCCGTGTTTACCTGCATGTTTATCCAAGAGCTGTGGCTCTGCACAGTAGCTGCAGGTCTCCAACAACATGCCAGAGCAATGGGAAGGTCTTTGATTGCTGGGCCTCTTGTGCCCGTGGCTGTCACTCACCCCTCCAATACATTTTTGGGAATTGCGCTGTTCCTTGCTCATGGTTTTAGGGTGGAGTGGGTTAAAGGTGTGTCCACAAGAATCTGCAGCCCACTGCTGATCTTAGGGGTATGTTGTGATGTCTTCCAGGGGTCCTGGGTGTTCCAGAGCTCACCCATCTGATGGATAAACCCAGTGAGAAGGTAGTACCCTTGTTGGATCTCCTCAGCCCATCCCTCCAAATCCCTTTCCCATCAGATCTGAATACCGATCTTGTGGTCGAAAAAGGAGGAAGAGTAAAATTCATGCTGGTCTTGGGCTCTCTGCCGGTGTGTCCTGTGCTGAGAGGGGCCACTAGGAAGACAGGCTGCACCAGCCTCACTGGTTTGGGAAGTCTGGTTGGGAAGGAAACTCCTGGTCAGGAGAAGGGATAAACGTTCAGGACAGGGGGCAGAGGCGCCATGAAGGTCGGAGGGCTGGGATTTGTTGTATTTGAGCCATGGATTTACAGTGACCCATTTGCTGGGTCTAAAGGTGCTAAACTCTGGCTCTTATTTTTTCAGCAGTTACTCTGTCAAAAAAGGTGAGAACCTGTGAGCCTTGTCCCAAGGGCTTCAGCTTTCTTCCCATAGGACCTGAGTTGTGGGGAAGCTGCAGTATGGAGTCTGTGAGTGTCCTCTGGGGAACTCCTGGTGTTGGGATGGGCAGTAACTTTAAACTAGATACTGGGAGGAAATTCTTGGCTGTGAGGGTGAGGAGACCCTGGTTGCCCAGAGGAGCTGTGGCTGCCCCATCCCTGAAGTGTCCAGGGCCAAGCTGGATGGGGCTTAGGGCATTCTGGTCTGGTGGAGGGTGTCCCTGCCCGTGGCACAGTGTGGAATGGGGTGAGCTTTTAAGGTGTTCTCCAACCCAAACCATTCTGGGATTGCATGATCTGGAGTGACAGGGGATAGTTCAGGCTGACTGTGCCTGTGCTGGAAGTGGCCAGTTTTTCACCTGGACTGTGCAGGTGGGAATGATCAACCTCATTTCAGAGGCTTTTAATTGGCCAGAGTTGTGATCTGTGGTGTAGGGTTGTGGGTGAGATCAGTGGTGGTCTAGCCTGGTCCATGATGATTCCCAAGTCTGGAGACTGCTGGATGAATCCTGCGGATATGGGGCTGAGGCCAGGTGTGAGCTACCGAAAACCACAGGGTAGGGTGGGAACATCTGGGAGTTCTGGAGTGTGGATAAAATCTGTGCTGAGCCTGACTGCTCATCACTCAGCTGGATTCTTTTTTTATCCTTTTTTTCAGGTCTAAGCAGAGGGTGAGCCATCCCTGAGGCACTTGGTGCTGCAGTGTCAGACTGTTCTTTCCCAGCCTTCTCCAGAAGTGGCGGCTCTGCAGAGCCAGATCCTGGCTCCTTCCTGAGCTATGAGCTCCACCAAGTGGGACCAGCCTCTTCGGGGCTCCACTCACCTGCAGTGGAGAGAGATGGAACTGGTTTGGCTCCAGCTTTTGCAAAAGCTCCTGTTCAGATGCTTCATATGGAAGAACAGTCTGTTCCATGGAGTTTTCTCAGGCGGGGGTCTGGATATCAAATACTTGGTTAGAGCAGTGAGCTAGTAATGCCAAGGTGGGTGGTGGGTTTGATCCCTGTATGGGCCATTCACTTAAGAGCTGGACTCAGTAATCCCTGTAGGTGCCTTCCAACTTGCAATATTCTGTGTGTGATAGAGTTTGAATAAATGCAATTACTTCAAATCCTTGTGGTGTCTCCCGTGTTTGAGTTGCGTTGGGGTAAGGTGAGGCTGGGCTGGCTCTGAGGCAGGAAGTCTGAGCATCCCCTTCCAGCTCACCAGTGCTCAGCAGCAAGTTCGTGTGCTTGCTGCAGCACCTGCCAGTAGTGGGGTGTACCCCACAGCACTTGGCTGGGGTCCTTGGAATATAGAGGCACACCTGGGCCTTAATGGAGATGCTAGAGCAACTCCAGTAATCTTGAGGTGTTCCAACACCCTCAGCTGGAGCCTTGGTGATTCTGGTTGCCTGTTTCCTCACCATGGAGAAAAATGGGCTGTGGAGAGCCACAGCCTCTGAGTTGGAGCCACTTTCTTAGTTCTGTCCCTGGATTTTTTGGCTGTGGTGAAGTCCCTGAACCTGAGGTAACCTGGCTGCCAAGAGTACTTTGTCCTGGAATACTGAGTTGGTGCCTCTAACCTCTCTGGTCTCCTACCTGCAGGTCTTGAGAGCCACTTCCCTGTGGAGTGTCTCCCAGGATCTTGGCTTCTGGGGGACACTGGTGAGTCTGTGCACTCACAGCCTGCTCTCCCTGTTGTCACCAAAGCCAGGCAGGGGAGACAGAGCTGAGCAACATCCTCAGTGTTGCCACAGGCCAGCTGATGGTGTTGCTGCTAAAGTTTGAAATGTTGGGCTGTTGCTACGGTTTCTGTTTTGGAGTTTGGTGGCTGGGAAGAAGACAGATGGAAAAATACAGTTTTAAAAACAGGGGATTTAGAAAGGCCTAAGTGGTTAAAAGAGCTATGCAGCAGCTCCAAACCTTTTTGTATGTACACCTGGGAAGAAGACTTAACCCTCTTACTTTCCTCAGTGTTACCAGGCAGGATGAGGACGGAGCTGGCAGCTGCTCCCTCTCTGGGACAGTTTGTTTGTCTGCCCGGGTGACTGCGGGGCCAGAGCCGTCCCTGTTCCCAAGTGGGGTGGGGACAAGGGTGGAGACCTGTCCTGTCTCTGCTAACACAGCAGGAACACGTGGGTCAGGATCCGGCCAGCTCAGCCATGGAGATAGTGACAGATTCCCCCCAGGATCCCAACCCCGAGGGACATTTCCAGTTCCTCATCATCGTGCTGGGGGGCGCTGCTGTGGGCAAGCCCTCGCTGCTGCGCTGCTTCTCTGACGGGCCGGGTGGGGGTCCTGGTGGGGCAGCCATCCCCGGCCCCACCGTTAATGTCGAGTTCTACAGCCGGACTATCCTGATGCCGCCCTCTGGCAAGGCGAAGCTGCAGCTCTGGGACACGGCTGGCCAGGAACGGTTCAGGTGAGGTGGGTATGTGCACCCCAGCACCCTACCAATTCATCCTCCTACCCTGGGGTGTTTGTAAATTCCCAGCCAAGTGTGCAGGGACAGGCAGCCATGGCTTACTAGGACATTGATTGTTTTAGGGGCAGTGACACCTTGTGCTGAGCTTGCAGTGACACTGGAGCTGTTTAGGGGAGCGGCCAAGGGAGCAGGGCCGGGTGCTGTTTGCGGTATGCTGGTGGGCTGGGCCTGGGTGATTTCTTTCCTGATTGCATCAGGCTGGATCCAGGAGTACCTTGGGAGTGTGAGAGAGGCTCAAATGGGGCACAAAGGGCTGAAGAGCAAACTGCTATGGCTGGAGCTGGGCACCCAGGCCCTCCCCATCCCTGGTAACCTTTTGGGGACCTCAGGGCTGGTCCTGGTGGTGCCTTCTTTCTGTCCAGTGCTGCCCCATCCCCACTGTACCGGGGCAGTTAGGGGGATAACGGTACCACAGAGTCCCTGAAAACTCCACAGGTCTCCTCTGGAGGCCCCCCAGTCTGGGGAGAAGGATGCTGAACAGAAAATGGGGGTGCAAATGGCCAAGACAGGTCTCCTTTCCCACTCTCAAGGTCCGATCTGTCACCCAAATATCTCCCGAGCCCCATCTTAGGGTTGCCGGTGTGAGAGCTTCCCAGTATCCTTTGAAACACTGGTGGGTATGCCCAGATCTGTCAGCAGGTCCTTCTACTGGAGTGCGGCGGGCGTGGTGCTGATGTTCGACCTCACCAACCGGGCGTCTTTCAAGCACATCCCCGAGTGGTATCGCGAGGCTGCAGGGGACCGCCGCCTGCCTTTGTCCTGGTGGGACACAAGTGTGACTTGGTGGCCGAGCAAACCGTGTCAGCAGAGGAAGCCAGACACCTCGCCGCCACCCTGGGCGTGGCCTTTGTAGAGACCTCAGCCCACAGCAACCTCAGCGTGGAGTTGGCTTTCCAAACACTGGCTGGGGGTATCCAGCAGGCGCTGGGCCAGGGGATCCTTGCCCCACACCAGGGACGTGATGGCATCATCATCCCCAACCAGAGTTGCTGCCAGCCCCTGGCAGGGAGGGTGCCCCTGGAGGGCTGTCTGTGCTGATGGGGTGGGGTGGGGGGAACGTGGGACCCCAACTCGTGGGGATGCTTCTCTCTCCACCCGGCACCTGCAGCCTTTGGGTGATTATGGGATTGGGTCTCCTACTTGGGCTTGGGTTTATTTCAAACCTTTATTTGGGGGCTCTGAAAAAATAATACTCTGCTGTGGGAGTGTTTTTAATAAACCTAATTTTCCACACTAGATAAAGGCTGTGCTAAGCACTACATCCCAGGCAGGGGCACAGCACTCAACCCATGGCATGGGGAATCCTCTGCTTTGGGGGACATCGCTGGTGAGGCAACAGCTCCCCTTGTCTGGGACACTTTTCAGGGTGTCCTGTCCATGGGAGAAATGGGAGCAGGCACTCCTGAATGCTTCCAGCTGGATGGAGCCTAAATAAAGGGAGCAAAGGGGCTCCAAAGGGGCCACGGAACACCGAGGGTGCTGGGAACGCCTCCTGGGTGGAGGAGTTCCCTGCCTGCCTGAACATGCTCCTGATGCGGGGGTGGCAGGTCCTGGCAGCCAGCAGAGGCACTGATGGAGCCACGGTGGCGGTACCAGTTCCGAGTGATCATGCTGGGGGACTCGACAGTAGGGAAATCCTCGCTGCTGCGGCGCTACACTGAGGGTGTCTTCCTGGACACTGTCAACCAGACGGTGGGGGTGGACTTCTACGTCCAATTTGTGGAGCTGGAGCCAGGTCTCCGAGTGAAGCTGCAGTTCTGGGACACAGCTGGGCAGGAGAGGTTCAGGTGGGTCCATGGAGTGGGGAGGGGTGGTGGAGATGGGTGTCCCCCTCCAGATTTGGGGTGGAGTGTTGTGATTCCAAGCCCAGGGAGATCCTTGATGTGGCTGTGTTCTCACTTGTCCCTTTGGGTGAGGAACCATCATACCAAAAGCCAAAGCCAAGGGAAAGGAGCCATTGGGACTGCCTTGCTCCAGCTCTAAAGGGGGTACAGTACTCCCCCAAGAACTCCCCTGCCACACCAGTTCCAGAAGAGCTGGGGAACAGCTGGGAGTCCACTGGGTGCTGGGCAAAACATCTACCTCAGCTCAGCTGCTAGGAGCCTTCACACCTCACTGTGGGGCTGTCTCCACCATCCAGGCAGCTCCTGGGGACGAGAAAGCTTGGGAGTTGTGGCTGCAGGGGATGGGAGAGTGGCAGATCCGGGTTTGCAGGAATGGGAGAGTTCCAGGACTGTGACAGCAGGGATGGTGAAGCCCTGGGGACATGGCTGCAGACACAGGGGCACTTGGGGCTGTGGCTGCAAGAGACAGATGAGCTTTCATGACTGAGCAGGAACAGAGCTGCCCCTGGAGCTCTTACTGACACAGCAAAAGTCTGATTCTCGTTCCTCTCATGGTGCTTTGAACACAAGGTGCTGCTTGCAGGAGCCAGTCCTAGCCAGGGCCGCTCTGCAGGCAGGGAACATGCTGCCCGAGGTGGCACAGGGAACCCTGGGGGCCACTCACCCCCTGCTCTTGGCACCCCAGGTCTGTGACTCGCTCCTACTACCGCAACTCGGCCGGGGGGATGCTGCTCTTCGACCTCACCAACCGTGCATCCTTTGAGAGCATCCGGCGCTGGCACCGGGAGGTGACTGACACCATCCAGCCCTTCCGCATGGTCTTCCTGCTGGTGGGGCACAAGAGTGACATGGCTGGGCAGCGCCAGGTGGGCCAGAGGGAGGCGGAGAAGTTGGCGGCCTCACTGGGTGTCCAGTACGTGGAGACCTCAGCCAAAGACGCTTCCAATGTGGTCCAGGCCTTCCAGATGCTGACGGTGGCCATTTATGAAGCACTGCAGACAGGGTGGTTGGTGGCCACAGAGGCATGGGATGGGGTGAAGAGCAGTGTCCCACTGCCGGTGCTGCCCAAGGCTCAGGCACTGGAGAAGGAGAAGCAGAAGAGATGCTCGTGCTAGAGCTGGGCGCACTGGCAAGGCAGGGACGTGCTGGGTTCAGGAGAGGAAGTGGATATGGACCAGCCAGGCACATGGCTGCATTAAATACCTCTCATCACCCTCTGCCTGCCTGTTTTCCTGGGAAAGAGGAAGTGCATCGGAAGGGTGAAGTCCCCAGGCGGGATTTCACAGGCCTGCAGAGGTCAATGTCACCCTTTCCCCTATTCTCTCTTGTACTGACTTAGATCCTAATCATAAAGCCCGAAATTCTTTTAAGTCTTCCGAAACAGAATTAAAAGTGACAAATTTGTCATGGAACTTATCTGGAACTTATAATGGAATTTATCTGCTGCTCTGAGTACATGCCTAGTTGAGTCCAAAGCAAAAAAAGAACACACCATTCTTAGGAAATGCCCACTTTCCTTTTAGATTAATCTTCATACAATATAATTGGCTCCTCATCCCACAGTGACATGAGGAGAGGAGTGAGCCCGAGATGGTCCTGATATCACTTTCACCCACCCTGGTTTCTTCTGCAGGTACCGGGAGCCTCCAGAGAGCTGGACAAGGAAGATGAGCCCAGCTCTGCATAGGGCTGCAGGAGCCTCCCTGTCATGCAGGGGTTTGCAGTGCTGTCAACTCCCTCATCCCCACAACAGCCCTCGGAGCTTCCCTGAGGTCTGAGCAGAGCAGCAGGAACAGGCAGCGGCATGTGGCCTTTTCCATGTCCAGGCATAGACAGAATCAGGGGGACCTTGAGTTCCTGCCCTGTCACAACATCCCCCTCCCAACAGTCCAAATATCCCAGCAATCGGGAAGGGACTCACGCTGGTATGGAGGTCAGGATGGAAGTGACCTGGCTACCCAGACTGGAAGGTGAGGACTAGCCAAATCCTTGTGGTCTAGAAGGGTCTGGAAGGGAAACCTCCGAACAGCAGCTGAGGGCACTTGGTTTGTTCACCCTGGAGGAAAAAGGGGAGATTCACCAGTGCCTGCAGCTCCTCCCAAGTGACACCTCTGATCTCTGCTCCCTGTGACCAGGGCCAGGACACCAAGGAACAGCTGAAGCTGCCTCAGGGGAGGCATAAGCTGCCTATTAGGAAACAGTTCTTCCCCCCTAGGGGGCTCACTCAGGCAATGAACAGGCTCCCCAGGGAATAGGTATGGCTCCAAGGCTGCCACAGCTCCAGAGAGCATTGGACAACGCTCTCAGGCATAGGGTGGGATTGGTGGGGTGTCCTGAGCAGGCCCGGAGCCGGACTCAATAATCCTTCGAGACCTTTTCCAGCTCAGGATATTCCACAATTCTGCTCCCTGTAAACTCTCAGGAGATCTCTCACAGAACAGAACCACATACAGAGCCAAGGTGACAGGGACCATGCCCCTGCCATCCCTGTGCAACGCTGCCTGAAGAGCACAAGCCCGTGCCAGCAGCTTAGAATAATTTCTTTATTCATGTAAAACAAACGCAAGTATTTATATAAACACTGACATTACAAAGTACTGGAGCAGGTAAGGGCAGGAAGTAGGAAACAAAAACCTCTACAGATGCTTCTAATACTGTCCCACACACAATCAAATGCTCTGTCCCTTGGATAATCACTTGTACAATAAACCACTTTCAAGTCACAAATAAAAGTCTTTGTTTGAGATATGTTGCACTCTGAGGAGAAATGAGGAACAGGGTGTAGAATGTTTTTGGCAGGTCTCCTCATCAAGTCAAGATATTGCTGCACTGTTAATAAAAAATAGATGCTTTTCTGTAAAGCATTAAAAAAATATCCCACAGGTGACATCGTGGAGGCTTCAGTGGAGACGCAGGTATCCCAAACTGCACTGGTGGTATCTCCGGCTCTGCCCAGGGGCTATTTCTTGGTAGTTTTGCGGATCAGTGCCATTCTCTGCAACAAGAGAGGGAAAACCATGGGAAGCTGAGCAGCTCAGAGCAGGTGACTGCACAACCACCCAGAGCCGGAACAAGGCATCCCAGGTGCTCCCAGGATACCGCCTGACTTGCTTCCACACAGGTCTTTCAGGTCTGTTTGAATCTTAATGGGGTCCCAGCCTGAAGGCAGAGGAGAAGTGTCTGTGCTGCTCCAGTTGGCACCCTGGGGCCCACTGGAATGAAAGCCCATCTCAAGCTCCCCCCTCTGCCCAGTGGGAGCTGCAGCATCACCCATAAACCCAGGAACTGCAGGGCAGCTCCTTCTAGGCTCTGACCATGGCTTAAAAAGCAAAGGCCCAATGCATTTATAAAGCAAAATTAAGGGTGTTTTCAGTCCCTTTCCACAGAGATGGAGTTGCCAGGGGCAGTTGAGAAGTGCCTATGTGCAGCTTCCAGCTGGTTTTAACCTTCCCAAACCCCTCAGCACCAAAGGCTGCTGCTTCTCTTTGGGTAAAGCAAACACGGCTGTGGAGACACAGCAACCTCAACCCTCTGTACAAACAGGTCAGTCAGGAGGCTCTGGAAATCATTTCCAGTCTGAACCACTTGGAAAAGGCCACAAATTCACAGTGCCAGGAGGCCATGACCACCATCCCTGTATCGGTCTTCCATGTGATTCCTGGTGCTGTGTGGGCTCCTTACCTGTTTGTGAGCTTCTGTAGTGCAGGCTTTTTTGTAGGGCCTGATTTCTTCAGAACCAAAGCCCGGGATCCACATGTTCCACTGGCGCTCTGGAATTCACAGAATGGTTTCAGTTGGAAGAGACATTAAAGCTCATCCAGTTCCAACCCCTTGCCATGGGCAGGGATGTATTATCTACTCACAGGCTTCCACCACAGCACGACAGCTGTGCCCTGACTCCAGGAGGAGCTGAGAGGAAAAAAACAGGTAAAAATCACTCACCGAGGTGCAACTGGACATCTTTCACTTCCAGGGTGTTGGACTTGCGGTGCCGCGCGAGCTGGCAGGCGGCTGTCACCACACTCTCAATGAAGTCATCAGCGATCTGTAGCAGCATCTGCGGTGGAACAAGGGCAACAACCAGTCTGGTCAGCACTGAGCAGTTGAAATTATGTGGGAAGATGAAAACAAGCCCTCAGAAGCTGGTATTTAGAATTACAGAATGTCCTGAATTAGGAGGGACCCACAAGGAGCATCCAGGCCAACTCCTGGCCCTGCACAGGACACCCCAGCAATCCCCATCCTGTTCCTGAGAGCGTTGTCCAGGTTTCTTGAGCCTGGCTGCCTGGGGAGCTGGTATTGTCTGGGGAGTCCATTCAGTGCCCAATCACCCTCTGCGGAAGAACCTTTCCTTATCTCCAGCCATTCCCTGGGTCCTGTCCCTGGTCACAGACAACAGAGGTTGGAACTGCCTCTCAAGAAGAGCTGCAGCCCCCACTGAGCTCTGCCCTCAACCTCCTCTGCTCCAGCTGGACACACCAAGTGCCCTCAGCCGCTCCTCCTGCGGTCCCTCCTGATCCTTCCCCATTTTCAGAGTCTCCTTTGGGTGCTCTCTAATAGATTTAGATCTTTCTTATGTTGTGGTGTCCAAAATTCGACTCAAATGAGTGGATTTCATAGGTGTTTACTGCAATTGCTGTTTTAAAAGCCTTTTTGGGACTGGGATGCAGAAAAACAGGGATGGCTGAAGGATGCATGGGAAAACAAGTGTTAAATGAACCAATGCTCCCTCCTTGGACAAAGGGCCACTGATCTGTGAAAAATCCCAAATTAACTCTTTCTGCAGTCCCTTCCACAGGTTGGAACCTACTTCTTCCACATCTTCATCCAGCTGCTCGTTCGGATCCACCTCACGCACCAGGTCCTGCAATTTCTTCTTGGTTAAAACCTGAGTGTGTGGGAGGAGAGGAAGGATTTACTGCCCTGCTCCAGCAAAGAAGCTGCCCATGGAGCACCACACAACCACAAGCACCTCCTCCGTTGTGACCCCAGCAAGGAGTCACATTGTTGACACAGTCTATCAGCTCAGGAATGGCAGAGATAAGAAATATCAGATGTTAAGGAGTCATTTTCAAGCACCAGTGGTTGCTCTGGACAGCAACTGGAGTGCAGCAGCCAGGATAAATGTTTCCAGCACTAAAATGCTGCTGACAAGAAGTAGAAAGGCAAAACTACAAGTGCTGCAGACACCAAGTGCAATCAGCATATCAGTGACTAAAGTTGTGTTCGGGGCATGAGGGAAGCATTTCCATGGCTCTAGCACTCATCAGCTTTAGTCCTTCACATGGAAAACAGAATTGTGGGAGTGCTGGGTTATTCTGGAGCAGTCAGACATGGCAGGAGCAGAAACCACACTGGGCTGAACAACAGGATGCCGAGTCTTAAAAGATACAGATGTAAGCTGTCAGCCTGGTTGGGTCAGCCAGACACAGATGGGCAATTCCTTCACTTCTGTGGCTGTTTTGTGCTGGGGTCTAGTGCACTTCCTAAACATCAAATGCCAGCAAAGCCATGAGGGAACAATGCTGGGGCATTCCCTGGGCAGCAGTTTGTTTTATGCGCATCAAAACTCCATGTTCCATGGGTTGGAAGGGACCTTAAAGCTCATCCCATTCCACCCTCTGCCATGGGCAGGGACACCTTCCACTATCCCAGGCTGCTCCAAGCCCTGTCTATCCTGGCCTTGGACACTCTCAGGGATGGGGCATCCACAGCAACCCTCTCTGGGCAACCTTCACGTCACCACCCACTTCTCCCCATATTTCTCCCATCTAAACCCCATTTAAAAATACCTTTCCCTGTCACACCCCAATATACACTTTCCTAAGACTGGAAAAATCTCTATACCTACAACATCCAAATCCCATCCAGCCAGGAAGTACCTGGGAGAGAGGAACTCTGTGAGTAAGTTTTGCTCACTCAGTAACTGATACTTTAATAAATATCATTTTTTCTGCTGGTGATTTAAAGAAGGCAAATGAAGCCACAGGCAAGTCTGTGATGCTTGTGATGCCCAAGCATCACCACTGTTGTCCCAAAGTTGTGGATGGAATTACCTGGTTGCTTTCAGGACTGAGCCGCCCTCCTCCACTGGGTGTTCCTGGCATCTTTGCCACAGTGGTGCTGTTGGCCATGGAGCTCTGGGGGGGGGTGCTGGCTGGTTCCGGCTTGATTGAGGAGAAGTTGGAGAGGTTGATCAAGGTAGAAGGGCCAAACTGGTTCATAATCTGTTGGGCTTTAGCTTTTGGATCATAAAGCTTGTCTAAGTCCTGCTTCTTCGTGGGGTTGTGGGGATCCAAACCAATCAACTGGAAAGGGAGAGGAAAGCCATGGTTAGCAAAGAGAAGGAATTCAGAAGGGTGAACAGGTCTTCGTCCAGAGAAAACTGCAGCATTCTGACAGGGCCTGCAGTTTATAGATCAGGAATCTCTGCTCACAGCATGAAGGGAGAAGTAGTGCTTAATAGCAGAGAAAACCTTCCCTGGTGCATGGAAAATTAAGTTTTCCAGCAGCAGGGTGGCTGCACACTGGTGACAGCAGCACTGACCCACTCACCCATTCATCCCTTGAGCTGAACCCTCCCACATCCACCCCCACACAGCCTTCCTGAACCCATTTCCCACAAAGAAGACACCACTCAGAGCAAATTTAACTGCAGGACATGGCTCATTCCTGCTGCAGCAGCTCAGAATCCCTCATCCTCACAATATAGAGCCCTGGAGAGAAGGCAGGAGCCAGCCTCCCCGGGGTCTCCACAAGGTGAGGGTCTTATTTTTGGCAGCATCATGCTCACAGCCAGGCCTGCAGTGACCCCTCCATGTGGGACTGACAACATTGGTTCATTCTGGGTTCAGAGAGCACAATCTGCTCCCCCTCAGACGGGGAGGAACAGTTGTGTGCCCACACCTGCCCCTTGCTCCTCCCACACTAGGCAACTGACAGCCACAGGAAATGGAGTGGCATTTATGGAGCTCCTAATGATGAACCACAAGCGTATGGTGTGGTTACAGAGATCCTCCAGGTGCTGAAGTTACTCAGGCTGTTGGTCACGGGGTGAACACCAACTGGCACCTCCTCTGTTTCTGCTCTAAGCACTAGGCTCAATGAAGTTTTGCTCTGTCTTCATTGCTCCGTGACAGGAAATTCATCCAAACCCTGCACCTTCCACTACCACAACCACTGTGGGCAGCAGTGATGGGTCTGTCACAGGGTAAGAGAGTTTAAGGAATGGTTCAATAGCAAAGCCTCTCATGGTGGGGCCAGAGATGGCTGAGAAGCTGAAGCTGAACCGACGAGAAGAGAAGAGTTTGTTTAACCAGTTTTACAGGACATTCCTGCAGAGTGTCTGCTCCCTGATCTACAAACAGACATTTCCCTTCATCAAAGCAAGCCTGGTAAGTTTGGATTAATTAATATCAAAACCCACACAAGAAAGCACATGAGAGAATTTAGAAGCTTCAGTGCTTCACTCCAACGCACACTCATACACCTGCAGACATGGAGCTCTTTGAGGGGAATTTATGTCCCTGACACCATTCTGCAGTGCCCTCAGCGAGTTTTCAGCTCCATTTTAATTTAATTAACAATGGAAAATCATCACTCTCACACCCTAAACCCCTTAGCTGGCACTTCTGGTTGAGGAGTCCAGCACAAGATCGAGAGGGACCTTCAGTCTTGATTTGAGCTGGGGTTGATCTCAGGCTGTGATGTCTCACTTCATAGATCCACAAAGCAGGAATTCCTACCCATTATGCAGAAAAGAAAGCACCGAAATCCTCAGACACAAAGCTCCAAAATTAGCAGCATAAAGTCGTTTTGTTGGTTTATTCCCAGATCTTACTGCACCCTTCACATGCCACCAAGATCCCTGAACACGAAACTCATGGGAAGAGCAGATTCACAGGGTAAATCTCACATGCCAGCCCCGTTTACTTACAGCTATCTGAGTGTCTAGATCTTTAATTACATCAGCAACTGCTGTGAGCTCAGTGAGTGGAGAAGCCATAGCCCACACCCTTTCCAGAACATCACCAGACAGAGTTATCTACTCTGGCATCATCCTCTTCCACATAATTCTCATTCCTACAGAAACACCAGATATTTTTTTGTGTCACCCATTCTATGTAACATAGAGGAAGCAGTTCCACAAGTTGTCCTCCCTACAGTGCCACGGATTTGTCAGAAAAGATCACACAGTCACTGCTGCAGAGGACAACTATCCTGCAGGATTCTGAAGAAAATATGGCTAAACTCCCTTTTTCTGCCAGGAAACAGAGCATCCTGGTACCTGCTGATACACAGGTAAGCCCAGACCCTCACAGCAGCAGCTCTCTCCAGGGTAGGAGGAGGTTTGGTTGCTGTGATCAGCACCATAATTTGTTCAGCTCTGGGACAAGCATTAAGAGCCACAACTAAAATCCATGTTAAACAAAATCCATGACAAACAGCACATTCCCTGGAGTGCTCAGGGGGCTCCCACTTCCATTAACCATAGTGATTTTCACCAAATATCTAAATACGATCACAGAATCTCAGAATATTTTGGGTGGGAAGAAACCTTAAGCTTATCTCATTCCATCCCCTGCCATGGGCGGGGATACTTTCTACTGTCCCAGGGTGCTCCAAGCCCCGCCAACCCTGGAAGTGTCCCAGGCACTTCCACGGATGGGGAGCCACAGTTCTGGGCAACCTGTGCCAGGGTCCCACCACCCTCACAGTGAGGAATTCCTTCCCAGTACCCCACCTACCCCTACCCTCTGGCAGTGGCAAGCCATTCTCCTTGTCCTGTCCCTCCAGGTCCAAAGTCCCTCTTCGGCCCCCCTGAAGCCCCTTTAGGCACTGGAAGGGGCTCTAAGAATCGTCCTGGAGTCTTCTCTTCTCCAGGCTGAACATCCCTAGCTTAAAGTGCTCACCAGCCGCACGGAGACCGCCGGGATAGGAACGAATCCCCCTCCCAGCGCAGAATGTCCCCGCCGGGAGTCGCGGGGCAAAGCAAAGGTCACCGACCGCCACGGCGCCCACTCTTGTCCTCCCTCTCGGATTTACAACAGCCGGCGTGGAATCCCCAGGTGCTCCGCGCAGCCCCCTCGAGCCCCCCGTACCTCCCCATGACCCGCGGGCACTCCAAAGCCCCTCCGACACCGCCGCGCTCCCTCCGCCGACACCCGGCAGCGCTTCCGCTTCCGGCCGTCGCCGCCTCCGCCAATGGGGAGCGAGTGACCTGCGCGCGCGTGCGCACCATCGCGCTCCCGCCAAAGACGCTCCTCCTCCCTGTGCTGCCTCAGGGGAGAGGCGTACCCAGCATGCCCCATGCGATTTGCATAATTCTGACCGACTAAAAAGCGAGAAAGACGGCACTTTTTTTGAGGGAAAACCAGCAGAAGGAGTGAATGAGAAACCGGATGAGGGAAGATGGAAGAATAGACACACCAAACAGCATGTCTGGTTTTTGCAGTGGATATCGCCCTGACCTAGGCAGTATACCACCGCTTTCCGATTGGAGGTGGGGGTAAAATGTCGATTCAAAAAGGGCTTCTGCCGTGTGTGGCACGGGGGGGCTCCGCGCCCACCTTCGCGGAATCGACATCAAGAGATTTCGGAAGCACAATTTTTGTGAGTAGCGGGCTGCTGGTAACCGCATGTTCCGGCGCCCTAGGATCTGTCAAAGACAGAAAAAGGGTTGTAGGACGCGAAGTGTCCTTATTTGTGACGGGGCTTTGGTGCTCCGCTGCTTCCTCTTGTAAAGTGGGTGGATGCTACGACACCATGGAAGGCGGGACGCCTTAAGCCAGGCAGCTGTTTGCACCCCAAGCCAGCAGACGGTACGGGGCACTGAACTGTCTTTCTATATATAATACATATATTTACATAGGATTACTTTAAAGGCCCCTGCTATCACGGGAAAGGTACTCCTTTACACGCCTTCCCCCCCATATCGTGCTGCTGTGCTCCCCTCCTCACAAGGCTTCATGGTACACATGTGCAAGAGGACAGTGCCTAGGCCACCCGTGGGACCTCTCAGAACAAGGGCTGCCAGTCTGCTCCACCCCAGCTGGCAGCTCCCCGGGCCGCAGGGCAGGGGTCTGGTACTGCACCGGGGAGCACTCAGCAGGCCCTGCGATGCTGCAAGTGCTGTGGTGCATCCCAGCAGGCTCAGGCTCACTGAATGGCATGGCGTACTCAGGCTCTGGCGGCAGCGGCTCTGCATACTCATGGTGCTTTCCTGGGACGTCATAGTGGCTCAGGACCAGCGGCAGAGTGTAGCCCTCTTCCAGGAGTGGCTTGAAGGTGGAGGGACCTGTCTGGCTGCAGGGACTCATCTGCACCAGGTCTGGTTCAGCATACTCTGAAACAGGGAGGCTGCCATGTCAGAAGGGTCATGGTAGTGGCAGAGGCGGGTAGGGTGGGTTGAAAAACTGAGAAACTGAGCATGTTTGGACTTTCAGGGATAGGAAAACTGCCAAAACCCACCCAGGGTAGAGCACCCACCCATGGACACCCCACATTCCTCTGCCACACCACAGAGAGGGGCTCCTGCTGTCCCCAGCCACCCTCCAGTGCCAACAGCTGTAATTGAGGTGGACTACTACTACTAAACAATGCACGGTGTTACTACAATAAACTATAATTAATTATAATAATTAATTATAATTAGTTATATTAATTAATTATAATAATTAAATGGGCATGCCTAATTTATCAGGGCCTCCCTGTGGCACAGGACCACAATGGAGGAGGGGTCAGACCATGATGGGGAGGGAGGTGCAATCGGGAAGACTCAGCTCCAGCTCTGGGCTGAGGGACCAGTTCAAGCCCTGATGTCCCTGTTACCTGGCGAATGAGTCCAGCTGAGGTCCCCTGGCATGGGGGCCATGGGGAAGGAAGCCAGGCTGGAGGCTGGCAGGCTCTGCCGGGAGCAGACCTGGCTCAACTCCAGCTTGGGGTACCCTGGGAAAGGAGATGAAACGCTTAATTGTCACAGGTTGTCACCTGGACGCGTAGGTGCCCCTGGGGGGGTGGAACAAGTCCGGGCTTGGCAGCAGCATTAGTTAAACCAGCTGCACCCCATGGCACGCAGACCCCTGATTTTGGGGAGGAGTTGGGGACCCTTTTACCTTTTGTGATCCCACAGTTCAGCTCCGCTGCTGACTTCCTGCC
Source organism: Rhabdornis inornatus (assembly GCA_013397075.1). Taxonomy (NCBI): domain Eukaryota; kingdom Metazoa; phylum Chordata; class Aves; order Passeriformes; family Rhabdornithidae; genus Rhabdornis; species Rhabdornis inornatus. The sequence continues at coordinate 69,292 of VWZS01001365.1, forward strand.
AAGGAGAGAGGCAAGATGGGGCAAAAGGTCCCAGCTACCCTGTGTCCACCACCACTCATCTCCTCACACCCACTGCATGAGGGGCTGCACCCTTTGGGACCCGATGAGCAGTTGGATGAAGCTGCCACAATTTGGGGAGGTGATGCTGAGTTCCCCAGGGCAAAGCAGGGGACAAGACAGGACCAACCTCTTCCTGTGGCAGAGGAAGGCCAGGAGCAGGAGGCAGGAGCAGAAGAGCACAAAGCCACCAATGAGCAGCATCACCAGCAGTGTGGAGCCTGGGGAGGGAGGGCAGCGTCAGCCCCCTAAGCCCCCATCCCACCCTTTTGCACCCATGAGTGCCAGAAGCCCACCTGTGGCCACTAGAGGAGGAAAAACCAATGTGTTTCCACAGGGATGAAGCCCCAGTGGTACCTGGGACACGAAAAGACAATGCTGCACCCCAGGGATAGCCCCCCATGGCACCCACCTGCCTTCTCCGGGTCCAAGGCGATGCCAGGTATAGGGGTGCGGCTGGCTGGGTGGCTGGTGGGTTCAAGGGCCTCCTTGGGGACACTGGGCACTACAGAGCAGAGCAGGGACCATGACTGTGGGACCACCACTGGGTGCACAGGGAGGTGAAGACACCAGGAGGACATTTCAGACATGGGGTGTGAACTCCTCTGGAGGGTCTCACCGTAGGGACGGGGCGCACGGACCCGTGCCACCTGGCAGCCCACCAGGGCCACCTTCAGGGCCATGCGCTGGTGCCAGCTCTGTGGTGTGACACGGACGTAGCGGGCGATGATGGGGGGGATAAAGGCGTTGGAGACCTCCCCCTGGCTGTCAGCATTTCCTTCAAATACCTACCAGAGAGGGTGAAGAGGTGCCAATGGCCAAATATCCATGGGTAGGCTGTCTCAGCCCCATGATGTTCTCCCCATGCCCACCTTCTCCTCCTGGCCACTGCTGCCTCTGTAGGGTCTCCAGTTCTTCCCATCGCGGCTAGAGGAGACATGGTAGGATGTCACGTAGTAGTCATGCTGCTCGGAGGAGCCCTTTGTGATGATGCCTGTGAATGCAGGAGGGGGGTCCCTGCTGTCAGTCAGGGGTTGCAGGGCTTGGGAAGGGCTGCCCTCTACCCCACTATCTTCCACTCCTATCTGGAATAAGCCCATCTCTGGGATACTCAAGACCCAGCTGGGAAAGGACGAGGAGGGCAGGACATGTCACCTGGCAGAGGGGGATCCTTCTGACCCTGGGAGGGGGTTTGGGTGGCAGATTCCAGTGTGGGATGCTCTGGTCCCACATAATATCAGGATCCCCCGATAACCTCCGGCCCCAGCTGCCTGCCCTGCATTCTTCCCTCCTCCAGCCTCTGGCTGGACAATGTCCCCATTTTCCTCGCTGCAGTCACCAGCCGCTGGCGCACAAAGGCCCTGCTTTTGGCAGGCTCAGGCTGGACAAAAAAGACTCACTGCCACCAGATGCAAGAGCATAATATTAACTTGTTCATCCCAGAAATGGCTGCAGATGAGGGAGGCAAAGGCACAAAAGGAGGACAGGAGCAGCATGGGGGCTGGTGCGCTTTGCATCCCAGTTTGCACCAGTAAAACCATGGCACAATAAACTCCAGTGCATCCTGAAAGTTATGGGGGTGCAACTGCCCTGGGCAGTTTTGTGGGGATCAGTGAAGCTGGCACAGCGGGAGGACAGTGGTCAGGGTGGCATGGGCAGCTGTTGTCCCCCTCTGATGGCCAACTCTCACCTGTGACATTCCTTCGGGTGCCCAAGTCCAGCTCCAGCCAGGCAGCCTCGGCACCAGGTTCGGCCGCCCAGGAGTGGCCGGTGGTGCTGAGCGCTGCCCGTTCGGCCATCCAGGCTCGGTCCTGGCCCAGCACGCCCACCTCGTGCCACCAGGACGAGGCATTGAAGGTCACCACCTCTAGCACATCATCACAGGCTGGGGACAGGAGACAGCACATTGGGAACCCGGAAACCCCAACCAGGCATATGGAAGTGGCACCAGGTCTGACAGCTAAAATCATGCCTTAATTTCAGGGGAAATGGGAAAAAAATACCTTTGTGGAATATGAGTCGCTTCTCGGAGAGAGATCCCCTGTGCGGAAGATAGCAGGGGGAGCATCAGATGGGGTGAACAAACCCTGGGGTCTTTGAAACTGAGGGGTGACAGCTTCCTGGTGTCAGTGCAGGTGGGTCCCACAGCTCCATGTGGGGTGCAGCCCCAGCCATCCTCACCCACCTTTTGGACCGGAGCCCGTTGGCAAAGGCCGACTCATAGAGCGTGATTCCCTTCTCCCGGGACAGGGTGACCTGCCCGCCCAGCTCATCCGCAATCACCCCAGCGTGCACAGCTGCCTTGCATAGCACTGATGTCTGCAGGAAGTGGGGAGTAAGGGCAGGCCCCCACTGCAGGCCCGAGCACCCTGTGGGGCACCCCAAGGCCACACTCATCACCTCTGGGTTGCTGGGGGTGACAAGCAGTGACCACACGTGCTGTGGGGAACCATCCCTGGCAGGTGCACCATGGTGCCCACACTTACATCCCGGTAGCCCTGGCTCGGGTTGCCCCAGATGTCCCCATGGATGTCCTTGCAGCCTGCAGGGCAGTACACACTGAAACACATGGTAAGGGGTGGGTCAGAGCTCCCTCCCATCCAAACCCCCTTTGCATACCTGCTCTGCTCCCCATCCTGCTGGAGCTGTACCTCAGGAGAGGGATGGGGATGAAACCAGGGCTGATGGGGACCCCCGCGGCAGGGGTCCCCAAAACAGTACCATTTCCCATCCCCAACCACTCACCTTACATACTCCTGGGTGTAGTGGGTGCCTCGAACCAGGCAGGAGACCAGGTCTGCAAGGCAGGGACACTCCAGAGTGAGGGACCCCCACCTGCCCCACAACACACACCCACTTCTGCCCCAGGGCACCCCATTCCCCTTCCCAACCAAATCCTGCTCCTTATTTGGGTTCTGCCCTTCATGCCCCCATGTCTGGAGGGGCAGGAAGGGATGGCCCCTTGGCTCCTGCAGCCATTGGCCCCATGGCACAATCTATGGTGTCTGTGGCTCTGCCTGATACTGGGGTGCCACCTGACTTGGGGGTTCAGGGTTCTTGAAGGGGTCCCAGCTGGCTGTACTGCCTGGGAGTCTCCCATGCTTGCCCCCAGTCAGGGAGACCATGGATGTTCAGGGAGCTCAAGGCAATGGGAGCTCATCCTGGGGTCAGCAAGGAGCTCCCTTAATGCCCCTGCATGGGCCAGGATGAATCCCAGGGGTGTCTCTGCCTCCATACCTGGGTGCTGTGAGGTGGCATAGGACAGGAGGAGGCCTCGTCCCGAATGGTGGCTGGTGCTGTTGAACAGGACTGTCACAGTGCTGGAGTTTGTCACCAGGAGTGTGGCAGAAGGGTTGGAGTTCCTGCAGTAGGGCCCTGCCAGCAGGGATGGCACCATGGAGAGGATCTGAGGTCCCTGGGGACATACTTGGGCACCTGGACCCCAGGACTTCACCTCCCCCGGCTTGGCCCTTGCCAAGCCAGGGGGGCTCAGGCATTTGGGCTGTGCTCAGGGTGGTCCCAGAGTTGTTCCACGTCCAAGGTGTCCCACCCCCAAGGTAGTCCCAGCACCAGGGTGCTGAAGGGTGGTCCCATGCAGCATGGCTCCATGCCAGGCTGGTCCCATCCTGAGGATGGTCCCATGTTCCAGAATGGTCCCACACCCAGGGTGGTCCCATGCCAGGGCAATCTCATGACAGGGTGGTCCCACACCCAGGCTGGTTGCAGCCCCAGGGTGGCCGCATTGCCCTCACCGGGCACCTGCCACCACATCCCCCACTGCAGAGACTGGTACACATGCATCACCCCATGGGACTCCAAAATGGGAGCTTTGTCCTAGTCTCCTCCCCATGTCCCCTTTCACAGGTGCTGCTGAAGCTGCCTCCTAAACTGCCTCCTCCTCCCATTTAATCCACAATTATTTGCAATTCCATCTCCCTGATTAAAACTTCGGCTTAGCAGGCAGGCAGATTCCTTAGGGACATCTCTGGTCCCAGCTGGGGACAGAAGGTGGCCCCAGTTCCTGGACTGCCATCACCCTCTGTCCCCCACATTGCTCTCATCTGTATCAAGCCCATCACTGGGGCATCTGGGCACCCAGAGATGTTTCGAGCAAATGCCATCATTGTCCTGGGGACAGGGAACTGTGTCCCTGTGCTCCCCTGGGGCTGCTGGTGACAACTCCCCCTGTGCCTCAGTTTCCCTACCCTGACCCACATCCTCATCCTGCCTGGGTCATATTGAACTGGGAGGTTGACCCCGGGGGACGTTGGACACATGTGCATGCAGAGATATCACATATGTGACAGAATGGAGGTCTGCACAATATACAGATGAGATGTAGATGACCCACATGCAAATTTCCTTTCCACCGGTCGCCAGATGCCAGTGCTGCCCTGGGTCAATGGTGCCACCTCTGTATGGATCTTGGTTATACCCTAGGAGCTAGGAGCCCCTCAGCTGAGCCCCAGAGGCTGCCACCCCCATGCGGACCCTGCCACATTCCAACAGAATCAGGCCAGGGGCCAGACACCGGCTCTGAGTCAGTGGGAAGGAGTCCACAGTCTGCGCCTGCTCCAGCCACTTCCTGAAAAACATCTGGGACTTCTCAAGGGCCCGTGTTAGCCGTGGGAGGGGGAGTAGAACCCAAGCTCTGTGTCATGCTGGCATGGCCCTGGTGGTACCCAAAGCGGCTGCGGGTGCCCGGTCACCTTCCCCAGCCCCCAAGAGCATCATCTGGGGGTCCCCCCCACATTTCTGTGTCTCAGCTTGGGGCCAGGATGTCTCAGCTTTGGGGACAATTATGTCCCTGAGGCTACAGCAGAAGGGATGGGGATCAGGGACCCTGCATGCTGTCACCCCTCTGGGGACCAGCCCAGAAATGGTGAAAGCCCCAAAGAACAGGGAAAACTCCCAGTCCGATGGATCCAAGCCAGCTCCTTTACATCCCACATTTCTCATCGCATCTCCTGTCCAGCCCCTGCCCCTCACCAGGGCTGCTCCTCCATCCCACCCCACCATTTGATGCTTCCCCCCACCCCGAAGATGTTTTCCTCAGCACTTGTCATGTTCCCAGTGCTGCCAAATCCCTCCAAGACCATTAAATCTGTCTGGGAAAATCCTGGAAGCGTTTGGGCAGCATCTGAGCAGACGAATTAATTATTCAGTGGCTGCATCTGGTCCCAGCTGGGCAGTTCCCCCCTAGGCTTGGCAATAATCATCTCCATGGGTACCTGCCTCCTCAGATATCACCATTTGCAAATATTACTCTCCTTCGATATCCTCCTCCTTGGTATCATCCCCTCTATTTGGGTACCCCCACTCCTCAGGTATTCCCATCTTTGGACATTTCTCTTCTTTGGATAACCCACTCATCAGATACTGAGTACCCCTCATCCTCCGATATTCCCCTCCTTGGATACCCCCTCCTCGAATATCCTCTTCCTTGGATACTGCCCCACTTGGTTATCCCCTCCTTAGATATTCTCCCTCCCCATGATGAAATCAGCTAAAACCCCAGATCTTCCTGATATTCTCCCTATCTACAACTTTGTATCACCCCTGCCTCAGTTCTCCCAGGACCCCCCCTTACCGTAGGCAGTGCCTGTGTGGGGGTCAGTGAGCAGCAAGGAGCTGAGGGCACAGTGCTCGGAGGGCTCCAGATCCACATCCCCGAATGCCAGGAGTAGAGATGTGCCTGGGGGGGCTTGGAGCTGCCAGCAGCACATGGTGTGGTTGGGATATGTGCCCGGGTAGTTCTTGGAGCTCAGGGTGCCGCTGTGGGGTGTCAGCAGTGTGTGGCCACAGCCGTTTCCTGCAGAGACACCGGGGAGAGGGCTCAGACAGGGCTGTTCCCTACCTCAGTTTCCCCCCTTGGTGAGGCCCCCAAAACAATCCCTGGGCACCTGCAACCTCTTCAAATATTTTCCTCGTCCAAAGCATCATTTTCTCGTGGCTTTTCTGGATGCTTCTGGCACTGGGAACTGTCCACAGGGGAATCCAGGGATGAAGCTGCCATAGTTTCCCCCTACCATAGTTTTCCAGCACACCCCTCTACCTCCAGCTCTTTCACATCCCCTGGTCCAGGAGAAGCCCTGTTTGGGGGGATATAAAAGGATTCGGGGACAGAATATCCCCACTCCATGCAGCTGTACAGCACTGGGCAGCCCCCATGACCCCCTGACCGCAGCCTTGACATTGAGGATAACCTTGGGCAGCTGCATCCCCACTGCCTCCTTCCCAGGGTGATGCCAGACCCACCACAAAAGGGGCTTTTCTCTGGGCTCATTGCCTCTGGGCATGAGGAATATCCTGGAAATAAGCTGAAAGCACCTAGCATTGAGACCTGGCTTGAATTTCTGGGCAGGATTGGGGTGCAGGGAAATGGGGGAAGCACCACTCAGCCTCACTATGTGGGCCAGGCATTTGTAGAGGTCCAGTGTTCAACACCTCCTCTCCACACCCCTCAAAAGCTCCTGCCAAGCATCATCCTGGCACAGCCAGAAAGAAAAGAGATGGTGGGCACAGATTTCCCCAGCCTTGGCTCCCCTCGCTGTCGCTGGGAGACGACACAAAGCACCAGCAAGGGAAAATCCAGCAGGGATAAAAAAGGGGGGGTTGAAGGTGAAAGATGCCAGCCTCCCCACAGAGCTCCCTCCTCCCCGGCCTGTGGGAAAGGCATCCAAACTGGGGGGGGGAGGTTTATCCTGTGGGACTGGGAGAAATCATTAACTTTACCCCTTTCTGGGCAGCATCCGCTGATAGAGCAGAGCTGGGAAGGATCAGGCCCTCCAAACGTGGGGGCTGGGGGGGCAGCAAAGACCCCAGGGCTGCCAGGACAATAGCTCCCAGAGGGGTGCTCTGTTGGGGGAGAGAAATTTGGGGTATTTCGGGGGACTTTGTAGCACAGAAAGTCGAAGCCATTGGGATCTGCATGGAAAACCCTCTATGGCCAGGACAGCCGGACACATGAGCCCAACTGGGGGGTCTTGGATGGATCCTCCCAGCTCCATATCCATACTGGTGGTACAGAGGAGCTGTGGGGACCCATTCCATGAAAAACGCATCCAAGCAAAACAAATATTTGTTAAAAACACTCTGAGTGTGACCAGCGTGTGTCAGGAGGGAATGCCAGAAATAAACTGAGAGCTGCAGGCACTCCTGGGAATTTGGCTCCAAAGATGATACTGAGGGGCCAGTAATAGCCAAGACAGAGCCACAGGGGACTCGCCCCCAGCCACGGAAACTTTACTCCCCTCTAAAAAAACGTGAAAACTGGATTTCCGGCGGGTGAGGGTGAACTCACAGCCGGGCCTTGCTGAAGCCATTCCTGCCAGGGATTTGTTTCCTCACAGGATGCAAGAAAGACACAACAGGGTGGTGCTTCGATAAAAGCCCGGCACACTCCTGCCTCTGTCATGCTGCTGGGCCCGGATAAGCGTCCCCCGCGTCCACCAGTGGATTTGGGATCCGGTGGAAACCCGTTGCATGATGTGCCCCAAATCACACTTGGGGAACGTAGTGGGATTCTGCCTCCAGCGATCCCAGTGTCCCCGTGCCTCAGCTTCCCCTCGAGGAGAATAATGTTTTGGATGACCCGTCGCTCTTGGATGAGCTGGGGACGAGGGAAGGGACACCGGGATACACGAACTTTGGGATCACGTTTGGGTGAACATTCCCTCGGGGTCGTCCTGGACCCCGCGGCTACAAATACCCCCGGGAACGATGCCCGGGCTCCGCGGCATTCCCGGGACGGAGCCCACTGCCCGGCTCTCCCGGCTCTGCATGTAAACCCCACCGATCCTCTTAATCCGTGGATTAGGGGCTTCCCCGGAAAGACCCGCAGGCGGGATGGAGTCGAACGTATAACTCTCGGGACCTCCGGGGTAGTCGCCACGGGGGGCAGGGACAGAGAGAGCTGGGGTGGCTGCGGAGAAAATGGGCGGGTGCAGGACCGGTGTGAGGCGGGGGTGGTGGGAGCAGGGACAGAGCTCGTCCCGCCCGGTAGCGGAGCAGAGGGATACTGTGGACCCCGTCCCTGACCAGTACCAGAACAGACGGACAGCGGGACTCCGTCCAGTCCGGTACTGGGGCAGAAGGATGGCGGAGATCTCGTTTCGGATCGGTACCGGAGCAAAGGGATAGCAAGGACCCTGTCTCGGGTCGGTACCGGGACAGAACGATAGCAGATATCCCGTTCCGGAAAGGAACCGGAGCAGGAGCACCACGACGACCCTGTCCTAGTGTGGACCGGTCTGGACACAGTGGGGAACCGTTCCCGGGAGTCCATCCTGGTTCGATCCCGGTCCAGACACAGCGAAGAGCCCATCCCGGACCGTTCCGAGGCAGAGGCGAGCCCGTCTGGTCCCCCTTCCCAGTCCATCCCGCACCAAGTTCCGGTCCCATCCCGGCGAACGAAGAGGAAGCTCCGGGAGTACCAGTGGGAGGGGGGCTCCCGGTGCCGCGTCCCGGTGTGTGATGTTCCACCGCCGGTGCTCCGCAATCACCACTTACCGTCCTGTGCGCCGGCCGAGCGCAGCCCCAGAGGGCCGAGCAGGAGGCAGCGGCGGACCAGCGCCAGCGCCAGCGCCCCCGGGGCCGCCCTGCCGCCCGCCCGCATCCTCCTCCCGCCGCCGCCGCCGCGGCTCCGCAGCCTGCTGCCCCGGCCCCGCCCCCCTCCATCGTGCCGCGCCCATTGGCTGTCACCGCCCGGCCCCATGTTACCATTGGTCTGCCTCGTTGTCAGTCGACCAGCCCGCGCGGCAGGGGCAGTGGGGGATTCGGCACGTCGGCCGTGGGAGGTTCCGGCGGTCCCGCCGGGGTTGCTTTAGGGCGGGACGGGAGATGCCCGGTAGCGCCTTTCGCGACTCGCTGATGGGACCAGGGGGGAGCGAGCCCCGCTGTGACANGCAGGGGGGTAGCCGGCGCCGTGGGGAGGGGGGCCTGGGCCACGCCCCTTCCCTCGGCCAGGCCACGCCCCTTCGCCGCCGTGCGCGCCGCGGGGTGGCCCCGCGGGTCCCCCTGTCACGTGACCTCTCGACCCCAGCGCGGGGGAGGCGCCGACCCCCGAATCGCAGCCCGGAGAGCCCGCGGCGGCCTGGGGGTTCCCCTGTGTAGCCCCCACCTCCTCACTTAAGGCCTAGGCGCAATCGCCGCCGCGATTTGTCCGTGTCCTATTGGCCCCCTCGCGCCAGATATCTTGGAAAAACCCCGCCATCTCTCGGGGTTCGCGGGGTGGGTCTGTCTGTTCCCCGCTGCGGGATGAAGTGCGGAGACCCGCGGGAGTCTCAAGCCTGGAGCCGGGTGGGCGCGTGGCCCCTGTGCCGGCGGCTCCTCAGGTTTGTCTTGGTGTATCCCAACCAGGGGATACCGAGCCCCCCGTCAACCGTCAGGAGATCCTGTCCTGAAGTCTCTGAGATTTAGATGGGATATTGAGAAGAAATTCTTGTTTGCGAGGGTGACGAGGCGCTGGCACAGCTTGCCCAGAGAAGCTGGCTGCTCCATCCCTGGAAGTGTCCAAGGCTAGGCTGGATGGGGCTTGGAGCAGCCTGGTCCAGTGGAAGGTGTTCCTGCCCATGGCAGGGGGTGGGACGAGACGAGCTTTCAGGTTTCTTCTCACCTGAACCATTCCACGATTCTGAGACTGGCTTTCCCAGCAGCTTGTAGACCCCAGGTTTGCAGGGATGACCTTCAGCCCCACACTATAACAGAACCACCACTGTGCCTCGTGCACAACCATAGGCACATCCCCTGGGAGTGCAGCTTCTCTGGGACCCCCTGTTCTGTGGTAGCACCACACCTTGACACCAGCTTCTACTGGGAAGGATGATCCACAGGCATGTTCCTGGTAGTGAGGGATCAGAGCAACCCATGGGTGGACCAGAGCATCCCAGGGATGGCTGGAAGCACTGCTAGCCAGGGCCAGTGGAAGAAGCTCTATGTTGGAAACACAGTCTTGCCAAAACCCACCCACGTGGGTTTGTTCCTTGGTGCCAGGTTGGGGGGTTCACAGCTGGAGAGAGCTGCTGGCTCGGGAAGTTATGAGCGGGATGACACTAGGGGGATCTGCCTCTAGGATCTGTTTCCAGCTCTTGTGATCCACAGGGAGGAGAAAACCTTGCTGGGTTCATGTGAGAGATGGCAAATGCCGAGGTGAGCGTCCCTGTGGGTGATGTGGTGGTTGTACCAAGTGACGGGAATGAAGGGGAGAACCCGGAGGATACCAAAACCCAAGTGATCTTGCAGCTTCAGCCGGTGCAGCAAGGGTGAGTAGGATGGTACTGGTGTGACTGGGAGGTGCGAGGTGGGATGGGGGGGAGCCCTGTGGGTTTTCGTGGTGTGGAGACAGAGTGTCACTGTGAGAGACACTGCATTTTCCAGGTCTGCATTGGTTTTGTGCCATGCAGGGGAGAGAGAAAATACAACAGATTAAATCTTTTCTGTGTGTGGCTGTCACAGGACCTCCGAGGGCTGAAATTGTCCTGTGAGGCTGTGTCCTGCAGTGCTCCCGCATCGTGGAAGCAGTGCTGTCCCAGTCTCTCTCTTCTTTCTCCAGTCCCAGAGTTGGTTTTAGCCACATTGCAGCTGCTGGATGCGGCGGTTTGTGTGTTCAGACCTTCATGTGTCTCTGTGCCAGCTCTCCTCTAAAATAATCCTCTCTTGAAAGAAAGTGGGGCTGGGATGTGGAGGGAATTTTGTAGCTCCCTGGCAGCTGCTGCAGAGAGTGTCTTCATCTTCACTCTGGATCAATCAAGATGGAAAAAAACTGTCTCTAGTTTGATAATATTTGTGGGGCAGGGTGGCTGTGGGCCTGACAGTGACTTCCCTTTGTGGTCATCTGTGCTGCAGTGTCATACAGGGCTGGAAGAGAAATCCTGGAACGCTGGGCTCTGCTTCCTGCTGTCGAGGGTGACAGAAAGCAGAGGAAAAGGCACAGGGAAGCCTGCAGAGCTGCCTCAGTGGCGCTGGCAGAGTGGAGGGTGGGATGACAGCACTGGGAATGCCTGTGTGTGTGTGAGCCCTTGGGATTCCTTTGTTTTATTAGTGTTCGCCAAAAAATTCCTGGTGATGGAAAGTGTATCAGACAAAATGTCCTTTGAGGAGAGGCAAAAGGAAATTTACTGAATTTTTTAATCCTGTGCTATGAATACTAATTCCTCATTATTTATATTGTTTGTTTATGGATGGCCACTTTCACCACAGGATTTACCAAGAGGGCTCTGAGGCCAGTGCCGCTGTGGTGGCCGTGGAAACCCACACCATCCACAAGCTGGAAGAAGGGATTGGTGAGTTCCCACTTGATGTGGATGAATCCCCTCCTGTGCAGGGCTGGTGTCTCCAGTTCGCTGGGCTTCCTTCTGGCTCTGCCCCTGCAGATGCTGATTCCCAGGCATGGATGTGGGTACAGGGGCTGGGCATACTCTGGAATAAGAGTCTGCTGTTACTGCTTGGTCTCAAAGTCCTGGAAGTGAGATCCTGGCTCTCCTGCAATGAATGGTAAGGGCTCCCATGGGGTCCAGGGGAGCCGGGATGTCACCCTAGTCCTGGTTTGCAGACACTAGCAGCATTAATGATAGTGATGAGAACGTGGCGGCTGAAGCATCAGGCTCTGGTTGTGGTGTCTTTGCTGAACCAACCATCCAATGGTTTGGATTGGATGTTCATAAGAACTGAGCAGGTTGGCTCCAAGTGCTCTCTGCCATCCTGAGCAGTGTGTGGGAAAAGGCTCCTGTCACTGAGTGCTGTCACTAGATCTTCACTAGAGTTCTGCTTCCTGTGTGGGTATGGGTCTTTTGGCAGGATTAGCAGAAACTCTGCACACAAAGAGAATATATTATCAGTAAATATCTGATATCGTTGCTAAAGAGATACCAGAGCTGCAAGAATCTGAGAGATATCTGCGCTTCAAATTTTAAACCATTTTTGTTGCCACTAAAATTGTTCTCGTTGACACCTCCCCTCTTACAGATGTGTTGGATTTCTGGTCTCATGTTTCCTTATAGATGAGCTTCATTTGGAGCATCGTTACACCAAAAAGCAGATGCCAGTTGCTGTAGAGTTAATCTGAACTAACTCTGAGAAGACGAAGAAAGGACTGATCCTGAACTGGGATCTGCCCTTTTTTTTGGTTTCTCAAATGCAGGTCTCACAACCTATGAGCTTCCAGCTCCCACCTTGTGGGATTGGAGCCTCCTGGGTGCAAAGTTTCATTTTGAGCCGTTCCTCCCTCAGACCCCAGCACCCTTGAAACGAGTGAGGAAATTGAGATCGCCTATCCCATCACCTGTGGGGAGAGCAAAGCTATCCTTCTCTGGAAGAAGTTTGTCTGTCCAGGAATTAATGTCAAGTGTGTGAAGGTAAGGGAGAAACTCCCAGTGGATTCCTTCTCTGCTCTTCAGGTGTGCTGGTTGGCCTCCACAGGAATTCCTTAGTTTTTGTGTTTCATCCTGAGTCTTTGGATTGTTGGTGCTAAAGTTGTTTTTTATGGGGAGAAATATGGAAAGAGTGGATTATGGAGAGAAGGTTATCACCCACTTCATATTTCAGTTTTATTGGGCCTTGAGGAGGGACTGAAGGCAGGCAGGAGATGTGTGTTGAGGTCTGGCAGAGCTTTGCCTCCTCCCTTTTCCTTGGTGTCCTGGTTCTCCACTCCTGTCACTTCCTTGGCAAGCAGGTTGCATTGAGAAGGGAAATCTTGATGTTAGCTTTTCCCACCTGAGAGCATGGCAGTGTGAGAGCCAAACCCCTCATTCTCCTGCATCTCAGCAGGAACTACTTGAGTCACTAAAGCAGGGCAGAACAGATGCCCAAGGGAATACTTGTGTCTGCTGGATGCTCTGGGCCATTAGATGTAATGGAAACCTCCTGTAATGATCTCCAAAATGACTGTACATGTTCATAAGAGATGATTTGGTTCATATAAAGCATTCAGGGCTGTTATTGGTTAGGGCTGTGAATGCCCATGGTTTGCAGGTCATCCCTACAGACATGCTTCCTGGAGCTGTGAGCATTGCTGTGCCCAGGGGATCAAAGCTGGGAGAGATCTGAGAAGCAGTTCCTCTCTCTGGGTGGAAGCGGGGGCTCAGATGAGCTGTGTTGGACGTCTCAATCCTCCCAAGTGATATTACCCTGTTTGCTGAGCCTTTTCTTGTCTCTTTGCCAGTTCAATGACCAACTGATTAGCCCAAAGCACTTTGTTCACTTGGCTGGGAAGTCTACCCTGAAGGATTGGAAGAGAGCCATTCGCCTTGGAGGAATCATGCTAAGGTACTTGACCCTGTCCGGCTTCAGAGCTCCACCCCTGAAGCTTCAGGACTCTCAGCAGGCATTTTGTCTGCTTTGTAGTCCCTAGGAGGCCTCTTGGAGGCCCACAGTACCTGGTCAGCAGCCTGCAGAGATCCTGGCCCCATGATGTGAGGGTCAGGATCCCTCACCCTGGACAGAAGTGGCATTGCCTGGGGAACCTGGGGTGGAACAGGACTGAAACCCTGTATGTGAAGCTGGGGTATCTTGTGTTTGCCATTTGAAAGCCTTGCAGGATATTTTTTGGGTGCAGAGTGTGTGACCCTGGGATCACCCTTTCTCTTTCCTTCCCATGGCCATAGCATTCCCAGGTGGAATACTCCCTTTTGTCTCTAGGCTGAGATTTGAGCTGAGCCTGATTCTATCCCCACTCCCTACACAGGAAGATGATGGATTCAGGGCAGATTGACTTCTATCAACATGACAAAGTTTGCACCAACACCTGTCGAAGCACCAAGTTTGATCTCCTGATTAGCAGCGCCAGAGCACCAGTACCAGGGCAGCAGAGTGTGGTGCAGACTCCAACCTCAGCTGATGGTAGGAAACCAGTTACCAGTGCCGTGGGAACTTCCCTCTGATGCTCCTCTCCCTTCTACACACACTTTACACCTTCTCCCTGGGCACATGAGGGCAGTCCCACCAGGAGATTGCTGTGGTTTCTGGGAAGGAAACTGCTTCTTGTGTCTGTTTGAAGGAGTCTTGGCACCATCTGTCAGGGAGCTCTGCTGTGTGGGACTGGGAAGGCCAGAAAACAGCTGGCATCAAGCAGCTGCTTTCCAGAGAGACAGCCTTCATAGCTAGGAGAAGGATTGAGAGCCTTGCAGGGATCCTTGTTCTGGGATCATCATGTGAGCAAACACCTGTGAGAGCTCGCACAGCATTTCCCAATATATTTTCTGTTCGGCAGTCTGTTATAAAGGCATGAGTTGGTTTCAGGATGGAATTTAGAAATGCTGACCTCCTTCAGAACATCCATGAACAGGATGTGGTGGCTGGACATGATTTGATTGTCATTCCAACTGCAAGTGCTCAGTGGTCCTGGGCTCCAGGGCAGAAATTGATCTGTTTGCTGAGGTTAAGGGAGAAGACTATTCCCAGCTGTGCCACATCATTAAGCTGGGTGGGTTACATTTCTCTGAGCCCCTGCGAGCGTGACATGGCAGAGTTGTTGATAGGCTAAGGAGAATCTCTTGGAAAGCACAACAGCCAACTTACAGTGGATGCACATTGGTTTAGTCCCAAATCTGATACTCAGAACTGCGTCAGATCCATTTCCCTTCTATAAACCAGCTGGGACCCCAGCTCCATTTCAGGGATGCAGAGCTTCCTGTGGATGATGCAAGGGGAGAAGCGTGGCTGGGCTGAGCCTTATTTATTCCCTTCTTTATTCTGGTCCCTTTCTGCTCCCTTGAGCTGGGACTCCGCTGTGCAAGGCACATGGTTTTCCCTCCAGAAGTCCCAGAGCTTTTAACAGTCACAGGTCCAATGAGAAGCAGCAATATTTGCTTTTAACTGGTTTGGTTGAAAGAAGCCAAGCACAAACCTGACCTAAAGAGTGAAAGAGAGCCTGCGGAGGGCTGAGGGGTTGGGAAACAAAGCAGGGATTCAGGCTGTCAGGGGGAGCTGATGGGTGCTTTCTGTCAGGGAGCATCACCCAGATAGCACTGTCGGAGGAGAGTATGGAGGAGGGGATCGAGTGGAACTCGGCTCTGACAGCTGCTGTCACCATGGCCACTGAGGAAGGCATGAAAAAGGATACGGATGAGATCTCAGGTAAGCTCAGGCTGCTTGTTGGGTGTTTTCTTCCCTTCTCCTTCCCTGTTATGTTTTGGAAACCTAAATCTTGCAAGTAAGTAAAGTTTGAGCAATGACAAAGCTGTCTCCCAACCCCTTGTATCTCCAGCATTACACAGGCATCCAGGCTTTCTGCTGATGCAGCTCCTCACCACTGTAGAACTTTAGCCCTGGCCTCATGGCTGATGGATGATCCTTCAGATCAGATGTTTCTGGTTACAGTGAGGGGCTTTTCTGTTTTATTCCAAGGATGTGAAACACATCTGCCAGGCTGGAACTAACAAAGAGCAGAGTCATGTTTGTTCCCTGTCAGCTCTCTGTTCTGTGTCTCTCTGGCCTTGCATTCCCTTGTTGTATGAGTATGAAAGCTTAGCTAGAATTTCCTCAAATTATGATTTTAAGCTCTGCACCTTGAAAAACTGTGAAATGTTGCCTTGGAAGTTATGGACTTGCTAAAAAGCCTGTTCCTGATTTGCTGCCTGCATCCATTTGCTTGGTTTGGGGTTGGTTGTTTTTTTCACGTGTCTATCCACCCGAAAAGCCAAACTACTTTGCAAAGGTAGTCACCTTGAAAAGATACACTTCCCTGAGAGGTTTAAGGTGGCCCTGTGGGAAAAGTGCCAAATGCTTGTGCATGTTAACTTCTTTTCCTCCTCATTTGTGCCAGAGGATACGCTTATGTTCTGGAAAGGAATAGCTGATGTGGGGCTGATGGAAGAGGTGGTGTGCAACATCCAGAAGGAGATAGAAGAAGTCCTAAGAGGTGTGCAGCAGCGGTTGGGTCAGTCTCCCTTCCAGATGACAGGTAGGTTGTAAGGAAGAAGCCTCAAAAGGGCAGTTGCAGGCAACAAAGTCAGTGCTAAGGGTCCATTCCACCATGTGAAGCTGGTGAGTCAGGATGGCAAGCGAGTTCCCACTCATTAGCTGAGTTGTGGGAGCACAGTGTGTGCTCAGCCTGCCCAGCTGTGAAGTGCCTTTGCTTCAAAGCACAAGGACACACCGTTCCATCCTGTTCCCTGAGCAAAGTGACCCTGGCAGCTTGCTGGGACCAACAGATGACTGTCCACAGCTCCCAGCCCTCATGGAAGCTTTCCCAGAGTCACTTGGATTGGAGTTACTCAAACACTTCTCTGTGACACTGCAGGTTTAAACAGGTCCTGCCCCCTCACTTCTCGTTCTGCTTTCACTGGTGCCAGAAAACAGGTTTTGGGGGCTGAACCAGATGAGGGAAATGATCTGGGTTAAAAATAACTCCCCTCCCCTTTTTAGGGTTATTTTTAACTTGGATCAGGCTTCCTAATCTGTTTTGGCACTGCCCCGTGAACATCTCTTGTCAATGCTCTTCCTGAGAGAACATCCATGTAGCCACAAACTTCATTTTATCCAGGATAGCTTTTAAAAATTTTCTAATTTAACTTTGGGCTGGCATATCTTTGTGTCTGGTAGGTGTCAGGTTTTGGGAACTGTGAATGATTGAAGTCAGTGGATTATAATAGATATTTTGCACAGCTTTCAGTGGAGCTTGGCATGTTAATGACACTGTCAGCAGCATGGGGTGATGATTTGTAGGTGGAGAGCTCGTTTGTATCTCTGTGATTGCAAATTACACTTTCATTTGCAGCAATTAGGAGCTGTTTGAGTGACACAGCTCTGTCCAATTTGCTTTATCATGCGAATGGGATTATTTAATCCTGGAATGTCAGAAGGGTGAGGGAGTTGGGTTTTCCTTTTTCAGCTGGCTGTTGTGAAAGAACAGAGAGTTTTAAAAAGCAGAAATTTTTTGATGTAACAGGAGCATCTTTTGAGTGCCCAAGTCTTAATGTCCCTGTGCCCTTTCCTTGGAGATGCTGCAGTCCTGAACAACGTCGCCCATACATTTGGCTTAATGGATACCATCAAGAAGGTACTGGACAATAGGAAAAACCAGACAGAGCAAGGAGAGGAGCAGTTTCTTTACACACTGGCAGGTAAAGTGCCTAATAAGGGTTCACATCCTGCTGCTACTCTTGGCAATGGACATGGCTTTCCTTCCACGCAACCCAAATGAATTATGGTTAGTGTTCAGTACAGGCTGCCCCAAAACAAGTGCATCCCAATCCCTTTCTGTCCTAGGGCTTGAGTAGAATTTCCTCTCTCCCCTCTCTCAGAGAGCAGTTGCTTGGGATGTTGGACAGCCCATAGTCTGTGCCCTTTGCTGCAGTTAGGGTGCTGCGGGCACGAGTCCAGTTCCTCAGGATTAGGGATAGGACCTGCCAGCTCAGTGCTGTGGCATGATCACCTGAGCTGTGGACAGTATTGTGCTGTACGCAGGCTAATATGCCTCTCTGAGTATGGGGTGCTGAGCTTCTGCTTGTCTTGGCTGTCAGGGCTATCTGCTTGTCTTGTGGTGCTATTGAGTGTCCTGCTCAGCTTCCCCTGAGCTGAAGCCACTGACTGACCTGGGATCCCCAGAGCTGCTCACTGGATGTGTCTCCCTCCTCACCGTGTCCTGTAGGATCTGTTGTTATCTGAGATATCTTAGTTCCCTACTGCCCTGATAAATGAGGGTACTGCGCTACTTCTGTCTCCCAGTGTTCCCACTGACAAGGGTTGAGGGGGATGTTTCATGGACCCAGGCATCCTGCTGGGTGTCCCCAGTGCAGGTGCTTGGCTCATGGGGAGGTGACCCAGCCAAGCTCAGGAAGCAATTCCAACTGCCTGGGGGATTTATCCACTCTCCTTTGCAGGTGGCTTTAGCTTGTGGGGAGCAGAAATGTCCATCTCCTTGTCAGAAGGAGTAGCCAACAAGTATGGAATGTTACCTATTTCTTACCCAGGTGCTGGCAGATGGAACACTGACAGGTCTATGTGGGTGGCAACAGAACTTACCCTTTTCCTTTAGTGCCATTTGATCTCGAGGGAGAAGCCAAGATCAGGCTCACTGGATGGTTGGATGACCTCCTGTCACAAACCTGGGCGTGATGGTTGGTTCTGGAGCCCCAGGAGCTCCTATGTACCTTGGTGTGACATGTTGTTCCACCATTCCTTTTGCAGACCTGGAGCGGCAGCTGGAAGAACAGAAGAAACTTGCCAGGGACCAGAAGGCCAAGTCCCAAACCATCCAGAATGTGGTGCTGATGCCCATGAGTGCTCCCAAGCCCCCCAAGAGACCCCGTCTCCAGCGCCCAGCCTCCGCCACCATCCTCAGCCCCTCCACTCCCATCCAGCAGCCTCAGTTCACTGTCATCTCCCCCATTGCCATTGCGCCCGTTGGACAACAGTTCTCTGTGGGCAACATCCCAGTGGCAACCCTCAGCCAAGGCTCCAGCCCGGTGACTGTTCATACCTTGCCGTCTGGCTCCCAGCTCTTCCGATATGCCACCGTGGTTTCATCCTCCAAGACCAGCTCCTCGGACACCGTCACCCTGCACCCATCCTCCAGCCTAGCACTGCTGAGCTCAGCAGCCATGCAGGACAGCGGGGCCCTGGCCAACATGGCGGCCGTGGTCAACCCCGTGGAACTGGTGGCCATGGAGTCTGGCATCACTTCCACCATCCAAGCTGTGGAAGGCACCTCAGACGATGGGCAGACCATCATAGAGATTGACCCAGCGCCAGATCCTGAGGCAGACACAGATGAATCAGAGGCCAAAGCTGTGATCCTGGAGACAGAGCTGAGGACTGAGGAGAAAGTGGTAGGAGATGTGGAAGACCATCAGCACCAGGTCCATAATGTGGAGATTGTGGTCTTAGAAGACTAGTGGGGAAGGCAAGCATCAGTTAGGGGAAGAGTTGGGAATTTGTTTTATTTCAGACTTTTATGTTAAGCATCTTTTCCAGCCACCCCATTTGTTACCATGGATATTTTCATTGTACTGTATATTATATATATATATATCTGTAAAATTTTGTTTTTTAAAACAAAGCTGGAGAAATGTGAGACGTGGATAAGGCTCCGTCTCCCTGGAGCACTGAACAATACCACCTGTGGCAAGGAGAGACTTAATCACTGCTGGACAACCCAACCAAGAGGAAATAGCCATGCCTCGGTGCTTCTGCTCCAGGGCTGCCCTGGCCTGGAGACTTTATTTGAGAGACAATAACGCTTGAGTGTGGATGTAGCTGTGAGAAGGGGTGACGGATTTGGGGTGGAACAGGTACCTCATTTATTTTTTTATTTTCCCCAGGGAAGTGAATTCTGTTGGACCCTTCGCTATCACCTCAAATGGGTTTTTTAATTATTTTTCTTGCTTTGGGGAGGCCGACAGTACAATGAATTTACTGTCCACATTCTCCTCCTCCACACAAATTGTTTTTATATCTCTCTTTTTTTGTATTTGTTTGCTTTCTCCCTTCCCTTGCCCAGATTTCCCAGCTGCAAAGCCCTGGGACCTTCTCTCAGAGTCCCTGTTATCCCAATCCCTTCTCTTTCCATGGCACTTTTCCCCCATCCCTTTCCCTGCCTGGCAAGGCTTGGTGCTGCAAACGCCGCTTGAAGACTCCGAGATCACTTCAGCCTTTTGTATAAGGCAAAAAATACCAACTCAAGCGCAAACCCAGATCCTCCCCTTGGCTACTCAGCACCACAGGGACCTTTCAGGGTGTACAAAGCATGTTGTGCTGTTGCTTTCCGGGAGAGCCGGATTTTGGATCGGGACAGCTTCTGTTTACACTGTGTGCTGAGGCTGCTCTGTGCTTGTTGCTACTTGTTTGGTAGTTTTATTTTTGTATTATTTTTTCTTCTTTCTTCCCATAATCTCTTGGCAGGGTTAGAACTGGCATGTTGCTGAAATACTGTGCACCCCGCTGTTTTCCCTCTTTCCCTCTCTTTTTTTCAGTGGTTGGAGGTCCATTTGGGCTTTGCCACACTGGGAAAATGGAAGGGGGGAAGCACCGGGTGGCTTTTAGAGCTGCAGAGGTTTGGGAGGGCTGGGAGGGTGGGAGCTGCCTGGCTGGAAATATTAAGCAAAACAACAGCAAAGGAAACACACCTGGGGAGGGTGGGGGGAGGGCAGGAAGATGTGTTTGGCTATTTTTTTGCATTAAAAGGAAAAAATGGAATTAAGCTCCAATGGATTTTTTCATTGGAGAAGTGAAAGGTGGTGCCTCTGTCACCTTGGGGACAGCAGGGGATGGGCAGGGATTCCTGAACCCCAGTTTGTGAGGGGTGGTTGCTGCTGCTCTGATCTCAGCCTCTGGGAAGTGTTTCCTGGCTTGGGGTGGAGGTGGGAACAGCTATGGGAGCTGGATCCCATGCGCAGCCTAGAGAAGAGAAGGCTCTAGGGAGACCTCAGAGGCCTTTCCAATGCCTAAAGGGGCTCCAAGAGAGCTGGAGTGACAGGACAAGGAGGAATGGCTTCCCACTGCCAGAGGGCAGGGTTAGATGGAGTTATGGGAAAGAATTCTTCCCTGTGAGGGTGGGGAGGCCCTGGCACAGGGTGTCCAGAGCAGCTGTGGCTGCCCCATCCCTGGAAGTGTTCTAGGCCAGGTTGGACAGGGCTTGGAGCAGCCTGGGATAGTGGAAGGTGTCCCTGCCCATGGCAGGGAGTAGAACAAGATGAGCTTTCAGGTCTCTTCCAACCTAAAGCAGTCTGGGATTCTGTGGCTTTGGATCAGGGATCCACCCCCTTCCATATCCAGCCACCTTCCCTCCATTCTCCTGTGACTTGCTCCTTGTAGGTAGCTCCTCGATTGAAGAGGAATGGGGACCTTTTGGAGATCCCCTTCCTCATATCAGGCAGATCCTGTCAGGTCCCTTCTGGAGCTGTTCCCGTCTCTTGGCCGGGAAGGCGGGTGAATCTGGGCTCCCTGCTTGCTGTACCCCCACCCAACGCCCTTGACCTNCCCGCCCCGCTCCGCCGGCGGCTGCCCCGACTCCGCCAGGGCCATCCCGAGCCCGCCTGGGCCGGACAAAGCGCTGCCGCCTCCCGCCCCGCCCCGCCCCGCCTNGCTTTGGATCAGGGATCCACCCCCTTCCATATCCAGCCACCTTCCCTCCATTCTCCTGTGACTTGCTCCTTGTAGGTAGCTCCTCGATTGAAGAGGAATGGGGACCTTTTGGAGATCCCCTTCCTCATATCAGGCAGATCCTGTCAGGTCCCTTCTGGAGCTGTTCCCGTCTCTTGGCCGGGAAGGCGGGTGAATCTGGGCTCCCTGCTTGCTGTACCCCCACCCAACGCCCTTGACCTGGGTGGGGGTCCCATAGGACTGTGATGTCCCCTGGGTCCTCCGCATCCAGGAGTGCTGGACTGGGGACGGGGAGAGCTAAAATGTCGTGGCGCGACAGGATGAGGTTGGGCTGAGCCCGCAGCCGGGCCCTGAATTTGCCATTTTTTTTGTCTTAAATCCTCAACGGGGCCGCCTGGCCCTTTAAGAAATCTCCCACTTCCAGCCGAATGGGGGCACTGCTCCCCCCTCCAGCTCCGGTCCTCCGCTGTCCCGGCATGCACTGCACTCCCCCCCCNGCAGCCCCGCTGCGGAGCCATGTCGGCTAGCAGCCTCCTGGAGCAGGTAGGAGTCCCCTCGCCGATACCGGGACGGCCCTGCCGGGCGTAGGCCGCGGCTCTGGGCCTGAAGGGGGTTGTGTCCCGGGCCGGGCCGCGGCTGCGGCCTTACTCCTCTCCCGTCGTAGGGCCGCGCTCCATTGTGATGCGGCCGGGCCGGGCCTGTCCCTGCAGGGCTCGACCCCGCCGGGCCGGATTTCTCCCCTCCCCGGGTCGGGTCTGCCTCTTCCGGGCCTTGGCTTCCCCCGTCGCGACGGGTCTGTTTTACCCACGCCGGCTCTGTTCTCCTGTTACTGGGCCAGGTGTGTGTCCCCACCGAGCCAGTTCTGTCCCTCTGACTCACTGCTCTCCCTCTTTCTCTCCCCACATCGCCGCTGATCGCGCAAGAGACCCAAGGGCCAAGGCAACAAAGGTAAGATCCTGGGGGGCCAGGCGGGCCCGACTGGTAGCGGGAGCGATCCCGCCGCCGGGAGAGGGAGAATCTCCCTAAAACCTTCAGGGAGGGAAATAAACTGTGCGACCGGTTGCTGGGCTGGGGCTAGTTTGCAGGTGATGCCCGTGCGGTGGAGAAGCGTGTGTGCCGTTGTCGGAGTGTGGTGTGTTAGAATAGGCAGAAGTTCGTTGTAGTCTAGAGTTTGGCTTTAAATACTTTAAGCTGATAATAATGGGAGCTCATTACTTAATTTTTTCTAACCTTACACATCTCTTCTCAGTGCAAAATGGCTCTGTGCACCAGAAGGATGGGTTGAATGATGATGACTTTGAGCCCTACCTGAGTCCCCAGGCCCGCCCGGTGAGTACCTGCTGCAGGCAGGAGCACCAAGAGCACCGAGGCTTCCTGCTGCTTCAGGGGAGGGGATTTTGGCCTCTATGTTTCCCATCTCCACCGATTGCATTTTGATGTTTGCCAGCTGCCTTAACTTACATCCTATCCTACACCTGCATTTCTGCCAGTAGAAAGCATTGACTGCCCTTAGATTGTGGTGGGTGAGGTAGGAAGGTTTATAGCAACTTTTTGAGGCTATGAGAACTTCCTAGAGTTGGTGTCCAGCTCTTTATTTTCAATGTGACTGTCTCAAAGTCACCATTTCTGCTCTTTCAGTTTTAGTGTTGTGCCTGTGTTGGTTTCTGGCTCTTTACACCAGAGACATGTGCTGAGCTGGGTTGTGAAGTTGCTTCACAGGAGGCTGCTGCACTTTTGGAGGATCAGATCAATCTTCTTGCCTTTACATCAAGTCAACTGATAATGCCTGTTAGGGGGATTTCTCTTTTTTTCACAAAAAAACCCTAGCAAACTCAGAGCCCAACAAGTGTTGAGACTTTCTGAGAGCTTCGGTTACAAGTTAGGCCAGAGAGTTCTGGAGCTTTGTGAACAGATCCTGGAAGTCAAACTTGCAGCTACTTTTCCTCTTCACTTTCTCTTAGAGTAGCACCACTGTTAACTGGTGTTTGTTTGTTTTCCTTAATGAGCTGCAGGGCAGTTACATAGAACAGATGGAATTCAGATTATTAGGTGTACAAGTGAATACTATAGATAAACATCTGTAATGGCACTGGAGCAGTCAGTTCATTCTCTTGGCTTCTCTTTCCAGTTGTGATCAGTAAAAATAAGCTCTTCTGGTTTCCCCTTGCTGTATTTTTGCATATTTTTACTACTCAGTACACTATTTTTTTTTCATGTAAATGTGATGCATGTTTTGTTGGAACTCAGGAGCAGGTTTCTGTATTAGTTAAATTTTCAACAAGTATTTTCCTAGTTTATGCTGAAGACCTGAGGATAAGTATTCTTTGTCTGTCAGCTGTTCTGAATCTTCAGAATTTAGCCTGTCCATCAAGACAGCTCATTGCATTCAGCCCCCTGAAAAGTTAAAAGCCTGAATTCAGCCTTCATAGGGTGAGAAAATGTTATTGCTTTCTCATGTCTTGAATAAAAGCAGCTGTTTTCCTAGTAGCTGTCATTTAATGCTGTTTTTTCCTGTCTCAGCTATCAACATCCCTAGTTCCCAGCTTCTTTCTGTATATGGATGTATTTCCTACAAACTGCAGTTTTATTTAAGTTTCCTAAAGACAATGAGGGTTACTATAATTTTGAAGCAACACAGTATTTTACTCTATTTTGCATGTTTTGATGAAGTATTTCTGGATCTTTAATTTCTTTCGGTGTGTCTCAGGCTGGTAAAAATTCATTTTGAAAATAATGAAGTGATTGGATATGCCCCAGGAGGCAGAAACTGAGCCTGAGCAAGGTGAAACCACCAAGTTAACTTGGAGTGGAACCTTTGAGTACCTCTCAGTTCCCTGTGTTGTTGGCCTGTATTCTATAAAATGGAGTCCAAAACCTCCAGAGCTTGGTCTGGAGGGAGGCAAAAATACGCAGGTATTCAAGGGTGCACCTCTTTGCTGGAGATGGGAAAGGGAGTTAGAGAAACTGCTCTGAATAATTGAATTAAATGAGTTTTGGAGTTGCTTCCTGAGCTCTCCACACACCCGTGAGGTAACCGTGTTGTAAAATTTCACTGCTCCTTATTCCCCGCCTGCTCTTTCAGGTATGACTGTTACTTATCAGTTCCCACGAGGTTACTGTGTATTTTAAAGCTCAGATACACAGTAAATAATTGTTCAACCCTTTAAAAACCAAAAGCTCAATAGCAAAGCTCACTCCGAACCCTGGTTCTGGTCTGAGGTGAAGAGGAACAGTGAATTTGAAGAAATAACCGTGCAGAGTCTTAGTCGTGGAGACAGTAAGAAGCTGGTGAAGTTTTATTTGCATGGTAATCAGCAAGCGTGTCAGTTGTGTGAGGGCAGGGGAGCAGAGCAAGGTGCTGTGTTTGATAAAGCAGTGTTGGAGACGTTCAGGTGGAGAACAGCAGTGACTCTGTCCCAAATCTGCTCTGAGCTGCCTATGCTCAACTCTTGAACTGCTCTGCTCCCTCTTTACGTAGCTGCTTAGTAGTCCACAGGTCATAGCTTAATACACCCTGTGTTAGGTATCTCAAAGTTGAACATAATGGACAAGTGGGAAAATATTTTGAAGTGACAAGAGGAAAGATTTTTGTCTCATAGTGATATGCTTCGGGTGCTCCTGTGGAGAGAAAATGGCTCTGCCTCGGGTTTAGGGACGGGCTGGCGTGTTCCTGTTTCTTTAAAGATAAGTTCAGGAGAGAAAAATGTTACTCTTACCATTGAGGCGACTAACTTATGAAGTGACTTTGCTGGCTCAAAATAGTAATAGGAAGTTTTAAGTTCTTTCATTTGTCTTACAAGTTAGTGTCAGTGTTTTGGTGCTTTTGGATGTACTGAGTCCTGGGTTTAGCAGGATTGAGTTCCTTGGTTAGTAAAACCCTGGATGAGTGTGAGTTTTTTTACTCATTTGCTTTTGGGAGACCTTTGTGAGAGCAAAGGTTGAAGAGAGCATCTCTGAGTTTTCAAGCAGTACCACAGGAATCTTGTCTCTGAACACACGATGTTAAGTAATTCCTGTTAATCTCTGTAAAGTTGGGGTTTGGTTAGTCCTGAACCTGTTGCTCTCCTGTAAGTAGAGGGTAGAGTAGCAAACCAGCTATTTCTGGAGGGTGCCAGAGCCATCTTGAGAGACTCCCTGGATTTCAGTGTGGCATGAAGCCCTCTGGGATCTGCGCTTGGCACGTGAATACATGATTCAACGAAAAATGGAGCAGAGCCTGCTGCAAGCCAAGCTGTCAGCTGGGAACTGAACGTGCCTTTGATCTCGTCTCCACTGGGCTGGTGTGTTTGGGGCTGGGCAGTAGGAGGCTGCTGTTCACAGGTTCAAATTACTCAGGATAATGTCCATTAGCAGGGCTGAAACCACTCCCTGGAGGGCACCTGGGTTTGAATGGGAAATGACGGATGTTTTTCATGTAAGCACATCTTGGGGGGATGTTTGAAGCTTCCTTAATTGTCAAATTAGGCATTTGTTTTTTGTACCCTAAAGGCTACTTGAATGCTAAAAGGGAGATCAAGGCATGGAGCTGGGGATTTTTTCCTGTCTGGATTTGAAACCTGCTTGTGCTGGTGCTGTTACTGTGCTGTAAAAGGCTTCCATTAATTACTTCCCATTTTCAGGTAGTTTTCGGTGTGTGCTGACAGCACTGAAGAAGTTTGTATTTTGAGGAATAGGCCTTAAATCCGTTTTTGCAATTTCTTGGAATACTGTGAAGTGAGGAGCTTTAAATTGTAGGAATAAAGCTGTTTTCATGGCTAGTAAGTTTAAGGAAAGCAGTCAGGGACACTCATGATTTTCACAGTGTGTTTCCACTGGATCCTTTTCTTTCTTATTCTGCTTCTCTCTGCATTCTTTCCTCAAATCCTCCCTGTAACACTCTAAGGGTTAAGTATATTACACAGGGAGGAAAAACCCATGTTGGAAGTAGCTACTAGCAGAAGATGGTATTTGGGTGCAAGATACTGGATTTTGAAGCCTGAGCAGGAGCTCCAGGGCTTCCTAGTGTCCAATCCCACACTGTATGTTGGGAGCACCACACACTCCCCTCCTGGTATGGGAAGCTTTGTCTTTAACCTTCCTGATAATGAACAGATTTTAGAGCCCTTGTAACAAAGGAGGTGTTCAAGGCTGGGCCTGTTTATCTGCCCAGCCCTAAGGTAGGGAGGAGTGGGGCATGGGAAGTCTAAGCTGCCTTTATTCCTGGTCCCTTAAAATTGGTTCAACTCCTCCTAACAATTCAGTGCTTATGTTTTTGTGGTTTTCTTTCAGAATAATGCATACACTGCGATGTCTGATTCCTACTTACCAAGCTACTTCAGTCCCTCCATTGGATTCTCCTACTCCTTAGGCGAAGCTGCCTGGTCCACAGGGGGAGACCCCCCCATGCCCTACCTGACCTCGTATGGACAGCTGAGCAACGGGGAGCCTCACTTCCTCCCCGATGCCATGTTTGGGCAGCCAGGGGCCCTTGGCAGCACTCCATTCCTCGGGCAGCATGGCTTTAACTTTTTTCCAAGCGGGATTGACTTTTCAGCTTGGGGGAATAACAGTTCTCAGGGACAATCAACTCAAAGCTCTGGCTACAGCAGCAACTATGCCTATGCTCCCAGCTCACTGGGAGGGGCCATGATTGATGGGCAGTCGGCCTTTGCCAATGAGACCCTGAACAAGGCTCCTGGCATGAACACCATCGACCAGGGCATGGCAGCTCTCAAGCTGGGCAGCACAGACGTGGCAAGCAGTGTCCCAAAAGTCGTCGGCTCAGCCGTGGGGAGCGGATCTATCACCAGTAATATCGTGACATCAAACAGTTTGCCTCCGGCAACAATTGCACCTCCAAAGCCGACCTCATGGGCTGACATTGCCAGCAAACCTGCCAAGCAGCAGCCCAAGCTGAAGACCAAGAATGGCATTGCAGGGTCAAGTCTTCCGCCACCTCCCATAAAACATAACATGGATATCGGAACTTGGGATAACAAAGGGCCAGTGGCAAAAGCCCCATCACAG
The DNA here is from genome assembly GCA_013397075.1 of Rhabdornis inornatus. Classification (NCBI taxonomy): domain Eukaryota; kingdom Metazoa; phylum Chordata; class Aves; order Passeriformes; family Rhabdornithidae; genus Rhabdornis; species Rhabdornis inornatus. The sequence continues at coordinate 96,394 of VWZS01001365.1, forward strand.
GCCTTGGTCCAGAATCTTGCTCAGCAGCCAGTGCAGGTGTCTCCACAGCCCATGGGCCAGCAGATCAATAGTAGCCCACCACTGACCCAGGCTCCGGGTGGGCAGCAGCCGCAGGCGCTGCCACCACCAGCCCCGCTGCCTGTGCCACCAGCACAGCCCAGCCGCTGGGTTGCCCCTCGGAATCGCAGCAGTGGTTTCGGCCAGAATGGAGTGGATGGTAATGGAGTGGGACAGGCTCAGTCCAGTTCTGGTTCTCCTTCGGAGCCACACCCGGTCTTGGAGAAGTTGAGATCTGTCAACAACTACAACCCCAAGGATTTTGACTGGAACCCAAAGCATGGGCGGGTTTTCATCATTAAGAGTTACTCTGAGGACGATATCCACCGTTCCATTAAATACAACATCTGGTGTAGTACAGAGCATGGCAACAAGAGACTGGATGGAGCCTATCGCTCCATGAATGGGAAGGGCCCTGTATATTTACTGTTCAGTGTCAATGGTAGTGGTCATTTCTGTGGCATAGCAGAAATGAAATCTTCAGTGGACTATAACACTTGTGCAGGTGTGTGGTCCCAGGACAAGTGGAAGGGGCGTTTTGATGTCAGGTGGATTTTTGTGAAGGACGTTCCCAACAGCCAGCTGCGACACATCCGCCTAGAGAACAATGAGAATAAACCAGTGACCAACTCCAGGGACACTCAAGAGGTGCCTCTGGAAAAGGCTAAGCAGGTGTTGAAAATCATTGCCACCTACAAGCACACCACCTCCATCTTTGATGACTTCTCGCACTATGAGAAACGCCAAGAGGAGGAGGAAAATGTTAAAAAGGTAACATGTTTGTGTGTCTTGTCTGAGTTCTGTGGGGCAAGTTCTGTGGGGGCTGCCTTGCACTGGACAAGTGCTGGGATGTGAAGAGGTGGACTTGTGGGCATTTGCCTGCCTTTTGGCTATCTGCCTTCTAGTACCAGAACCCACACCCAGATAGTAGCCCCTCTTTATCACCAAGGTGATGAAAAGGATGGAGCACCTCTCCTGTGAGGAAAGGCTGAGAGAACTGGGATTGTTCAGCCAGGAGAAGAGAAGGCTTTGAGGTGACCTAGTCATGGCCTTCTAGTGCCTGATGGGAACCCACAGGAAAGATGGGGAGAGACTGTTTACAAGGGCCTGGAGAGACAGGACAAGAGGGAATGGCTTTAAGTTGAGAGAATAGGTTTCAGTTGGATATTAGGAGAAAATTGTTCCCTGTGAGAGGGTGGGGAGGCTGTGGCATAGGGTGCCCATGGAAGCTGTGGCTGTCCCATCCCTGGAGGTGTCCAAGGCCAGGTTGGATGGGGCTTGGAGCTGCTTGGGCTAGCAGAAGGTGTGCCTGCCCATGGCAGGGAGTTAGAATTAGATGATCTTTAACATCCCTTCCAATCCAAACCATTCCGTGATTCTGTGAAATGCCAGCATGTGGCAGAGCAGGGTGAGGAGTCTTGCTCAGGCCCTGCCTGGGATTGACTGCGTGTTGGTTACACTGAATCTCAGCCTTTGACGAGTGCTGTGATGTAAACAAAATGTATTTCTATGCCGTTATCAGCTCCTAGATGGGATCAGTTTGAAGTTGAAGACCAGCAAGGCATTTGGGAAGTTGTTAGAAATCAGAGCCAGGTCTTAGAACGGCTGCTAATCCACCCCCTGGCCACAGTGGGATCAGCATGACAGATGTCTCCCTCCACTTGTAAAACTTCCAGGAACAGCAGTTCCTGTCCCTCCCCAGACAATCTATCCCACTCCTTAATTATCTTTCCTGTAAGGAGGCTTTGTCTAATGCCAACGTAAATCTCCCTCACTGTGATTGGTTGAAGTCTGTGACTGTTTGTCCTGTGGACACGGTCATGGTCGTTGTGTTCCTTGTTGCTCTGGTGCCGTGGTGGGCTGTTACCTGCATGGCACTGCCAGCAGTGTGGCACATGAGCTGAGCTCACAACTTGCCTTGCAGCTGCTCTCAAATCCTCTTGTCATCATCTACTCCTTAATGATGCATTAATTGAAAATCCTGCCCCAAATTCAGGCTTTGAATCTTACTTGGGTTCAGCTGTAGTTAAGTCACCTGGGGCTGCCCTTCCCCTCAATGTGGGTCTGGCTTATGTTTGATCAAAATGATAATTATGAAAATTAGCATTAGCCCAGGTGGCTGGGAGTTTGCCAAGTTTCCTGATGATCTCTTTCGTTTGAGCAATGGGGAATTTTTCACCCAATACTTGAAGAACAGAATCAGGAGCTGCAGCTGCTCACTGTGACAGTGAAGGCAGTTTTTAATTTTATATATGTATTTTACAGGGACCATCATATAAATAATAACACTTAAGCACAAAGGTGGTCACTTGCAGTGCTTGGGGAAGATCTATAAGGGAGGAATAATAAATGGGTAGGTGTGAAGGTGTAAACTGGTATTTTGTGAGGACCTGATTGTTTTGTGTGATTTCGCCTTCTAGAATTGTTTCACTTGTTATCCAGCTTTTATCTTCCCTATGAGGGGGGTGAGGCTCTGGCACAGGTTGGCCCAGAGAAGCTGTGGCTGCCATATCTGTGGAAGTGTTCAAGGCCAGGTTGGATGGGGCTTGGAGCAGCCTTGTCTAGTGGAAGGTGTCCCTGCCCATGGCAGGGGTGGAGGAGGATCGTCTGTAAGGTGCTTTCCAAACGAAATCATTATGAGATTCTGTGATACCCTCCAGACCTGACTTCAAGAAGCAACGGTTAGCATTGTTAGAGAGACCTTGGCGCAGTGGGAGAATGCAGGGGAAGGAGGAAAATGCCCCTTAAGGACAGGTTAGGCATGGATGGATGAAAAGAGTTAATACTAGCACAGGTAAGCAGAAGGAGGAGGAAAAGAGAGAAGAAGGCTTTGGGAAAAGCAGACAGAATGATGGACTCTTCTGGAAAGCTGCTGTGTTTGTAAAGTCTGAAAATCAGGAATATTCTAGAAATGAGGCTTAGTAGTTGTCTTAAAGCCGAAGACCGTCTTTATTCATCTTCCCGCTTGCATTTTGAAGTCTCCTCCCCTTGATTGCTTCTTGAAATGTGCTGGTGTGGAGAGTTGAAAGCAGCAGCGATAGCCTGAGTGCCAGCGCTGCCTTTCTGAACCATGTTATAGTGGATGCGGCAGCAATTGGTTAGGAAAGCACTCTTTCTCTTCAAATGAACTTAGTCATAGGTCTTTGGAATTCACAGAAGAGAAGGGAGTTATGTCAACGCAGTTGATGTTTGCTCTTTCCTATTTACTCACCCTGTGTCTCATGTTCCGGGCCCTTGTAACATCTGGTGCTGCAGAGGTGACTCTCTGGGCTTTGGTCATTCTTACAGCAACAGTTTGACCTCCTCAGTCACTCACTGCCACAGTCTGGAATGTGGTTAAGGTTTCTGTAACTTCTCTTTCATGGTTTCATTTATTTTTCCAGTTATTTTTGCTGAAGGAGGGTTTTCTTTTTTCTTGGAGTGATTCCTACCATGGGACTAGAGATGCCAAAAAGCCCAAACCATGCTCTGTCTGCTTGAAGCATCTCAAGTAATCACCTGAACTAAAAAAATGAGGAACCAGAGTTGAAGCACTGGAAAGTTAAAATGCTGCTCTGGCAGCAGCTCACTGCCTGCTTTTTGTGCTGCTTTGTGCTGGGGAAGTCCCATTGCTCCCAGCTCTTTTATCTCTCCCACAGTATGAGATGTTGATGCTCTACAGTTGTGTTTCTTGAAGCTTAAATGTTTCAAGTTTTGGCTTGTTTCTAACTTCTCCCAAGCTGAAATTGTTTAACTCAGCTTCAACTTGCCCAAATCTTTGTCTCATTTGCAGTTTGATTCCTGCTTGCTGCCTGAGTAGATAGATGATCTCTTGTGAAAGTCTGGGAACTCTTGAATATTCTTTTATGCTTCTCACTGTTAGTAATTTCTTCAGAATCCCCTAAAGCAAGTCCAAGAAATTATATGAAAAATAAGTAGTGTTTATGCTGTTTCCATTGCCCAGTGAAGGGAGAGGGGTGGGTAGTTAGTTCAGTGTTGAAAACACTGAAATAATCCTCTTTCTTTTCCTTTCCTGTTGCCTGTGCCCATCCTATTCCTCTAAAGCTAATCCCCATTCCTTTTCCCTGTGTTGCTTGGCTCTACTAATCTAGTTTTTTAAAAGGTTTGGATAGTCTCCTGACCCAAAATGGTGGAGCTGATTTGCAGTGCAATCCTGCCTGGAGCAGTCTTGAAAGCCATAACAGCTGCTTTTATGGTAGAGCTTGTCACTGATTTCTTCCATGTAAGAATTATTTTATCTTTGCTTTAAACAACCAGAACAACAACACAAATCCCTGCCCATGGTCATGCACTTGGATTTCTAGGAATGCTGCAGTGACCATGGTGTAAAGATCTCCCATAATGATCTGCTTGGTGTGAAAGGTTGACAACTTGTGTTCTGTGGAAACTCAGTCAGTGGAAACTCTAAGGGAAGTTTATTTTGGTTCTTTCTGCCTGCCCAGTCTTGAGATATTTGGCTACTCACAGACTCCAGGGATTTTAGGAAGGCTGTCTTATGAAAACCAGTGCTGTGCAGGATGGGGAGGGTTTTGGTGGGCTTTGTCATGCTGAGGGTCAGCCTCAAAGCACAAAGGTGGAATTGGCCAGATTGGATCTGTTACTTCTGGAATTGTGCTGCTTTGTGCCTCAGCTGATGCTGAGGTTAAAGGAGTATTAATAATGGCAAGTTCATTGCCTCCTTGGAACACGTGATTTAAGGGAAAACTGAGGGGTGTTGTATGAGCCTGTTTGAAATAGGCAGGCTGTTTCACAGTCACTGGAATACATGAATGCTTTCTGATGGATTTTACAAAGCTCTTTTTTTCTTCCCAATTTGTAATCTCAGAGGGGAGGAGGGAGAATATTCTTGATAGGGTGGACCAGCACTCTTTCCTCCTGCTGTTAGAGTTGTCCTGGAGAATGCTGCTTTGCTTTGGCTTTACCATATTCTACAGGACAGTATTTCTGACTAAAAGATTCAATTCCTGGATATTCTATATCCAGGCAAAGCCAACTGTTCTCTGTGGCAGCAAGGGAACACTCCTTCCACTCACACAGTTCCTTTCATTCAGTGATCCCAGGGTTATTTGCTATTTTCTGCTCCAGATCCTGGCCATTGTGAAATTAATTGATTGATGCACCAAGACAGAATTTCTGCTGTGGTGTTCAGCAATGCAAGTGGTTTAAATTTATTTCCAGGCTGTTTAAATCCTGTAGGTCTGTTGCCATGCTTGTATATTTGCCCAGGAATGGAGGAAACAAACCATCTTGCTTATTCCAGTGGCTTGGCACTGGCTGCTTGTAAGGAATACTTTGTGCTTATGATATTTTTAAGCCAGCCTTTAATGACACTCACAGATTTTTGCTTGTGTCTAAAGAAAGGAGAAAACTAGAGGGAAGACTTAGATCTGTCTGATGCTCTGTGTTTTCTGCTGTGAGACAGGGAGCTGTGTTTCCTCATCCCTAAAACACTAGCAGCTGGGAGCCTTTTCACTGCAACTGAAGTGGAATCAGAGCAGTGGAAGAGCAAAGCACTTGCACTTACCTTGTAGTCCTGTTTCTCACTATTAGTATTGTGTTAGAAGTCTTTAAAATAGTATTTTAATGTACTGTTTGTTAATATTATAAAGTAATATTTAAAGTTGACTTGTTGATGTTGGTTTAAGGGCCTGTTGAGATGCAGTGTTTCAATTTTTTCAACTGTCCATTGCAGAGGGTTGGACCTAGAAGATTTATAAGGTCCTTTCTAACCCAGGCCATTCTAGGATTCAGGGACTGGGATTGATGTTGGGCTAGACAGAGAGTGCAGGCCATCTGCAGTTTTGCACCTCTTAGAGGTATGTCCTCGAGCAGGGGGAGTTTATTCCACACCTTGTTCTTGTGAACTTGTTCCCAACCTACTTCTTGCCCTCTTGATATGGGCAAAGCTTCATGTCCCCCCACTCCAGGTTATCTCGGCTGGATGATTTCAGCTCTGAGCTGCAGAATACTCTGAACTAATTGTTCTTATAAATACGTTAATTGAATTAATTATGAACACGTTAATGACTTCAAATGAATGTCTTAAACTTAAAAAACACAGGGTTTTCTTTCCCTTCGGCAGATGAATTAAAATGGGGAAATAACCTTAAACTGAAGTAGGGTAGGCAGGGGTTGCCCAGAGAAGCTGTGGCTGCCCCTGTATCCCTGGAGTGTTCAAGGCCAGGCTGGACGGGGCTTAGAGCTGCCTGGTCTAGCAGAAGGTGTCCCTGTCCATGACAGGGAGTGGGATGGGGTGGGCTTTCAGGTCCCTTCCAACCCAAACCAGTCTGTGATTCTATGATAAATTGCATGGACATGGCTGTTAAGTTCACTAGAAACACTGTGAAGGGCTTGGAATGCAGAAGAGAGTGTGTAAGGTGTCAGCAATGGGGGTTGCTTTAGTTTTTTTGCTCTTATTTTTTCTTCCAAGAGTTCTGGATAACTTGCTGGCACTGAGGTTAAGAGCTACTGATACAGGTACGTGTTCCAGGTTATTTTATTAACAGCTGCTTCCCCAGAAAACATACTTACCTTCCAAGCAAAAGTCTTTGCTGGCTCTTTCATTCAATGAAACCTCCATGGCACGGTTTGGTTCAGTTCCTTGGATTTTTCCCTAGTGCAGAAGAACAGTGGGTCACAAGACATTGCTAAAAGCCGATTAGGATCCCAAAAAAACAGTTGAAGCGCATTGACCTGTGGGCAGTCCATCAAGAACAGCTCCATGCACAGTGTTCCTTCATTGTTCTTACTGAAACTGTAATTCTGCACCAGCTTTTTGCCTGAAAGAAGCTGCTTTCTTCTTTTCTATCTCAGGTTTATGAAGCTCCTTGTTTTCTGCTGTGTGGTCATTCTCACTGCAATTAGTCCTCTCATTTTCCTGCATGTTCTGGTTTGTACCTGGTAGTAATTGTGCTGTCTTACGGCTTTGTGAGTTAATAACTAATTCCTTAGTGGTGCAAACCACTGGAGGCCTGGCAGCCAGAACAGTGCCAGCACCCTGCCCTACCACAGCAGTTCCTAGCGAAGTCCCTGTTAAACAAGGATGGTCATTATCCAAACTGATGGCTGGGATAGAGAATTGTTCATAGCTCCTTCCAGTGACCAGTATGAGCCTTTTTAATTGACATATAAGTCATATAACAGTGTATTTGAGCAGTTTGGAGTTTTGAATGTTTGGAAATTTCTGGTTCTTAGAATTTTTTTTTCTTAAAAGCACAATGCTGAGCTGCTTTTTTGTGTGGTTAACTGCAGAGCTATTGTAATGTAATCTCAGTTTGGAAAATTTAGATAAAATCTACCTAAAACTCTTGTCTTTTGTTTCTGATCTTGAGGGAAAAGGAAACCATACTCTTTAGTTTCCTTCTTTGTATCTGTGCACCATGGGGGAAGCTCTGCTCTCTCCATCTCAGCTCCGTTATTTGTGGTACCATCTGTAAAATACCTTCAGAGAATTTCCATCATCATCTCAAAATTAAAGAAATCAAGAAGGCCTGACCATCAGCTGCAGCCTGATTTGGAGTTCAGCTGATTCCAGAGCCATGTTCTTGATACACTTAGAGGAGAGAGAAAAAAAAGATGAAATTCAAAACTCTGTTTCAGTGAATGCGGCTTTGTGTTCCCTTTCAAGTGGCTGTAAAATGACAGGATATGCTATAGGGTGTCTTGGCTCTTTTACTTGAGCTTGTGAATTCAGCTCTTCATGGCTGACAGAAGCAGACAAATAGATCTCCTCTTGTCCTTTCATAATGCAGAATATTGTGGTGTGTTTTTCTTGTAGCATGAAATACCTCTTCTGTCTTGTTTGGGATGGAGGTGGTGTTTAAGTCTCAAATACCAGAACAGCTGCAGTGGGTCAGATCAAAATCTGTAAGTGCGTCTCATGTGGGTGCAGGAGCTGCATGCCTGCTGGGCACAGAGAAACATTCCTTGGGTATCCCTGCTCTCTGTTTCCAATCAGAAAGTCCTGTGTGCAGCTGGGAATAACATGGGTGAGAGCAAACACCTGTGAGGACAGTACAGGCCCATCTCCATCTCTGAAGGTTTTCCTTCTCTTGAACAATATGTGGCCTTGGAATTTACATAACCCCGATGATGTATCTTTGTCTTTATCACTTCATGATTTTTCTGTCCTAGATTTCTATGCACTCCACAGGATCTCCAGTTCTTCAGCTAAATTGTGTGTTGTGTGGGGAGATGTGTCCCTTTGGTTTGCTTTGCGTCTGCCTCATGATTCCCCCTTGTTCTTGTGTGAGAAAAGGTGGTGAGCAATTATTTCACTGTCTCTTCTGTGCCTACTCTGCCTTTCCAGTCATCTATCTGGTCAGAGAGTTAGAGCACAGTGGCTCTGCAGATGGAAATGTTTCTATCCCTTGCTCATCCCTGCTTTTCTTTGACCCCTTTCCAGTTCTGCTCCATGCCTGTGGATGTGGAGAGGAGCAGAGCTACACTCTGCTCAGGGTAGATCCTGTCTGGGTTTGTATAACAGCACAGTAGTATGTTTTGTTCAGGATGATATTTGCTTTTCTTCAGAGTAGCAATTTCCTGGAGTTCCAGATTGTGTTTCTAATAGTTAATGGTCGGTTTGGAACCCATAATCTTGGAATTAGGGTCGGGATTTTCTGCACATGCATTGTTTAATTATTCTCAATCAGGTAGACCAAGTGTCTTGTAAAGTTTAGCAGCTTTTTCTCACAGTCGTCCACTTAGTCAACTGCTGTTTTTATTAACCTGAATAGCTTAATATCATCAGTAAACTTGGTCACTGTTATTCACTCCTCTGTCTAGATGTTTTATGAATATATGGAGCCACAAATTCCACTGAAGCTCTGTGGGTTTTCAGTCATCAGAAGTACACCTGCATGGTGTGACAGAGGGCACTGCCAAGGCTTTAACTCTACAGCAGTGAAGATTTTGAAACATTAAGGTGGAGTTCCTTCCTTTTCCAAAGAGTTTTGTGGCACTCATGATAAGACTTCTCGCCTGAGCAATGGCTTAAGGTAACTAAAGTAATGAAATGCATTTCCCTTGTAGTGATGGTGAAGAATAAGAACCTCCTCGGTTGTTGAAGATTAGGAGAATTTTCTTTCTTCCTAATGACTGGAAGGGACTTGGGTTATTTTGCTTGTGCTCTGAAGTCAGCCAGTCCAGTTCCAGGCTGTCTTGTGAGCCTAGTTGTCCTCCCATAGAATGCTGCTGGGAATCCTCTCAGCTTGTTCTGTCTCCTTTGCTCTAAATATTCATGCACGTTCTTAGCTTTTCACCATTCTGTTTCCTGCCCTGTGGTACAAGAGTCCCTATCTGAGAGTAATTATAAACATTTATAGGAATTGGGCTGCTTTATTCAGGCAACTAAATGTGATGTTTAGGCAAGAAGAGGTTTGTTCTTTGACATTGATTACATTGGTTTTAAAAGGTGCCTGGAAAGATTCTGGGGAACAGCAGCGTGCCTGAGAATATCCAGTAGCTCAGGCCAGCTTGTGTAAACCCTCCTGTAGAGGAAAAGCCTTGGCTGTCTTCATGCCCTTCTTGTCACAGGCTGGTTGCTCTGACATGGTGTCCAAGATTGTGTGTCTCTTCTTGGCTTCTGCTTGTTCAGTGATGTGAGTTTGCCTTGTTTCAGATTCTGTGGGTATTTGGGTTTGCTCTGTTAGATTTTGATGTGTAGAACAAAAGGTCTGTCCTGCTATGATGAAGAATCACTTTTATTTGCATTGTCTCCTGTCTTCCCTGGTGCTGAGCCCTGTTAAGTGAATGGCAAGTAGGACGAAGGTGTCAGGCTATAACCAGATCACTACCTGATTTCTATCCCTTTTTTTTTACTAGGATGCATCTTCTTTTGTAACCCTGATGGCTTTCTAATGCTGGCAACAGGAAAAGTCGTGTTTGGTTTGTAAATACTGGGCATACAAGTGATGCATCATCCATCATTTGTGCTGTGTCTGTTCCGTGAGCAGATCCTGCTGGGAGGGTCACGGGCTGCAGAAACTCCTCATTTCTAAGGCAGTGATCTAAGATGTCTGCCTTGGAGACAGGGGCACATGGAAATCCCATTGAGTTGCTTGGCTGGGGTTGCATCAAACAGCAAAGTACAGCACCACAGGCTGATTGGGGCTTTTGAGGTGCTTGGTCAGTGCGTGTGTGTGTATACTAAGGCCAGGATTTGATTGCAGGCTCTCCAGGGAATGGTCATGGGCCTCAAGGCTGCCAGAGCTCCAGAAGCATTTAGACAATGGTATCTGACACAGGATGGGATTGTTGGGGTGTTCTTTGCAGGACCAGGAGCTGGACTTGATGATCCTTGTTGCTCCAATTCAGGATTTTCTGATTGGGTGTCTCAGCCTTTTGGGGAATGATACTGAGAGTTCTAGTGCTCCAGTGAAGGAATCTCCTGCTGTTTCCTCTGTGGGCAGGCACTGGACGGGTGATGCCTTTTGCTTGGAGGATCTTCTCAGGCTGAACTGAGACTGTGCCTGGCCTGGCCTGCCCAAGGGCTTTGGGCTGTGCTGCAGCTCAGACAGGTCCCAACAGACTAGGGTTTGTGTGCTGCACAGCTGGGAGACATGCCCTGGCTTCTTCTCCAGGTGCTCCCTTGGCTTAGTCTGTTATTTCCGTATCTGTGGTGTGGCAATATAATCCTTACCTTTGCCAGGAGTGTTGATGCTGAACCTTGGTTGTCAGTCGAGGTAAAAGCCTCTGAACAAATGGGCAGCATTTTCTCTCATTGTCATCTTGTCAGGTACAAACACTTGAGCCTTTTGTTGTTGGCTCCCCTACAGTGTGAGTATATAAGGTGATATCTCGTTGCTCAGTTGCTATTATCAGGACCTGGCTTGTGACGTGGCTGCAGTGACAGGACTGAAGTTGCTTTGAGTGGTATGATCAGAGAGGGCTCCTGTTTGCATACTTGCCCTCCTGAGCTTGGTGTCAGCACAGGATCTGAGCCATGGCAGATACCAGCCACTCCCATGCCATAGTGCTCTTGTCCTTCCTGTTCCTGAGGGGTTTGATGGATAGGGATGAGTCTGAGCAGGGACATTACTCTTTCCATATGGATCAATAAGATGTGGCCCAAGTTTAATGGAAGTGCAGCCAAAGGGCATAAAACACTGCCCCTTTGCTCTCCAGGGATTGTATCCCAGAGCAAAGCCCAGTGTTTGTGTGCAGATGGTGCTCTGCCTTCCAGGGCTGTCACGTAGCTGTGTGGGCTGTGACTTACACTGTCCCACAGCCTGTGGGTTCGGATGAGGATGAGCCAGGAAGGACAAATGTTTGCAATGTGGTTGAGCCTTGTTGTGCGTTCTGGTAGATCTGGTTGGTGTTTGAATGCTCACTGTAATACCCCGGGACCAAGATGTCTTGGATCCCTCTGCTCCATTCCATATGAGACCTTACAAGCAGTGCTGCATCCAGCTCTGGAGATTCCAGCATCAGAAGTATGTGGAGCTGCTGGAGCAAGTCCAGAGGAGGCCACAGAGATGCTCTGAGGGCTGGAGCCAGCTGGGAGAACTGGGGGTGTTCACCTGGAAAAGGCTCCAGGGGGACCTCAGACGCCCTTCTAGATGCCTAAAGGGGCTCCAAGAGAGCTGAAGAGGGACTTTGGACAAGGGGTGGAGGGACAGGACACAGGCAATGGCTCCCGCTGCTAGAGGGCAGGGTTAGATGGGATATTGGGAAGGGATTGTTCCCTGGGGCAGTGGTGAGGCTCTGACACAGGTTGCCCAGAGCAGCTGTGGCTGCCCCATCCCTGGAATTGTTCAAGGCCAGGTTGGACAGGGCTCGGAAGAACCTGGTCTAGTGGAAAGTGTGCCTTCCTATGGCAAGATGAGATTTCAAATCTCTTCCAACCCAAACCAGTTGGATTTTGTGATTTTTGGATCAGGGATCCACCTCCTTCCATATCCAGCAACCTTTCTTCCATTCTTCTCTGCCTTGCTCCTTGAGGCAGCCCCTTGACTGAAGGGGAATGGGGACCTTTTGGGGACCCCCTTCCCCAATCCTGGTTTACAGTAGGTCTGAAGTGAAGATGTTCACTTTGGTCCCCTCTCTAGCTTGATGACACGGGGGACATCTGCTCTAGTCTCTGTTCTGACACAGTGGTATTTAAGGGAGGATTTTCCCTGGGGTTGGCTCCTTATTAGCTGCATGCAGGCCTTGGGAGCAGCATCACCTCAGTGGGAAGAGGTGATTGATTGGGGTCCAGCTGCTCAGCTAACAGGGTGATGTGTGCAGCAGGACCCTTTGCCACTGTCCCAGCCCAGGGCACTGGCCCTGCAGATGCATAGGTGGGATTGAATATGGCTGCCAGCTTATCCCACGTCTGCATTTGGGAAGTGGTGGCATTAGCTCAGGCAGTTGAAGTCGCTTCCCAAAGGGATGCGTGACATTGCCATCTGTCCCTGTGTAGCATAACATGCTGGCTGCTGAGCCAGGACCAGGGCTTGGCACCTTCCTTTGGATTTGTGGCTCTCCCTGCAGTGCTTGTTGTGCTCTGTGTTCAGGCCTGGCTCTGCTTTGCACCCTGGCAGTTGGATTTTGCTGTGGTGCAGTGGTTTATTTGGCAATGAAAAAGCACCTGCAACAGACTTGGGCAGATTTACAGGAAAAGAGGGGAATTGAATTGATTTATGTTGGGTTCTTGATGAGAGCATGTGCATTGGTCTGATTCCTGTCCCCAGAAGACAGCAGAGGATCATGCTGGCCTTGCTTTGCATCCTACAGAGGAATTGGAGGTGAAGGCTTCTTGATTGTGTGGCTGAGAGGCCAAAGCCAGTGGTGTTGTTGTGAGCTGGAGGTCAGGCCTCCCTTTTTGGGAAGGTTTCTAAGGATAGATGGCTGCACATGCTGTTGTCCCAGGATTGAAACTGATGGGCTGTCCCCGGATTTAGCAGTGGCAAAGGATGGGGTTTCCTGTAGCAGCCTGTGTGCTTGTGGCAGAGGTCGTGTGAGCTGCCAAGATGGGAGGGTGCCTCCCATTACCGAGTTAGCATAGGACCGTGGGAAGCAGGCAGGGGACTCTGTTGCTGTCCTTATTTCAGGGGATACAACTCCAGGCAGAGCAGCTGACATGCGGGGAAACATCCTGAGCTGAACCAAAGCACCAGGTTCAGAGCCCAGACAGCATTTCCTCTCTGAGTGAAGAGGGAGAACCTGCTGTACCTGTGGGTATCTGGTGCAGCTATGGCTTTGCTGTGAAAGTGGGATGGACTTGGCACCTCTTGGACTGTCTGGGTGGTGATGGACTCGCTCCACAGGAGCTGAGGCCCTGCAGTGCATGTCGTGCCTAGACTACAGACGCCTGCCTGTCCTCAAGGAAGAGGCGGAGCCAAGGAGGAGCATTCTCTCGGGGCCCTCTGGCTGCTGACAGGTTTAATTTCTGAGGTGGTGCCTTACGATCTGGGAATGACACTTCGAACACCTCGTAACCCTTTGGGGAAGCGTGGACCTGCTTCTGTGAAAGCTCCTCCGTTAAGCTCAAGCCAGAACCCAGAAGAGATGGGCACGGGGTGCTGAGAACAGCAGAGGGCATGGCAGCCTTTGGTGTCTGGGGGTATTTGGTGCTGTGCTGCCTCTTTGTTCTGGTGCAAGTGTTTGGATAGGGTGTGTCCACAGTGCTGGAGGAATACCAAGGGATGATAGCAGCAGTCAGTGGGAAATTCCTGTGAAGTTCTTGTTCTTTGAGTGAGGTGGCATCAAGTAGTGTCAGGGGTATCAGGGAGATTTTCTGCTGGGGACTGGGACTGTTTCAGCCCCTGCAGACCAAGGCTGATGTCAGTGCTCCCTGGGTTTGAGCTCCAGCTTGCTTTGCTGCCTACATGGGAATTCAGGAGTTTTTTCATAGATTCATGGAATGGTTTGGGTTGGAAGGGACCTTTAAAGACCATCTCATTCCAATGCAGACATACCTTCCACTAGACCAGGCTGCTCCAAGCCCTGTCCAACCTCGCCTTGGACACTTACAAGGATGAGGCAGCTGTAGCTTCTCTGGGCACCCTGTCCCAGGGCTTCCTCACCCTCACAGAAGAATTTCTTCCCAAGATCCCACCTAACCCTGCTCTCTGGCAGTGGGAAGCCATTCTTTCTTGTCCTGTCCCTCCATCCCTTGTCCAAAGTCCCTTTTCAGCTCTTTTGGAGCCCCTTTAGGCACCAGAAAGGGCCTCAGAGGTCTCCCTGGATGAACACTCCCAACTCTCCCAGTCTGTCTCCAGAGCAGAGGGGCTCCAGCCCTCAGAGTGTTTCTGTGGCTTCCTTTGGACTTGCTCCAGCAGCTCCACATCCTCCTGATGCTGGAATCCCCAGAGCTGGATGCAGCTCTGCAGGTGGTGAATCACCTGAGATGAGAAGAAAATGAGGAGCTGTTTGACCTCAGCAGTGTCACATCTCTGCAATGACTGGATGCAGTAGCAGCACTTCTTTTGACAAGAGCAATGCTGTTTTCCTGGCTTTGCTGGCTATTGGACAGGCTCTGTGGGAGAGCCGTGTCTTGGAATCCTGATGTGTAAGAGTGGTGAATAAAACTGCTCTCAGCTAATATGATCCCTGTTATTTCTTCTGCAGGAACGCCAAGGCCGTGTCAAGTAAAAGGCCATTCCTCCACCATGGATTGCAGCAGAGATTTCATCCCAGCTGTCTTTCAGAGAGAAAAAGGAGCAAGAGTATCCCAGAGAGAATTAGGACTTTTTTTCTTAATTCCTTTGACTTCAAAAAGACTTATGCAAACTTCCAGTTAAAAAAAAAAAAGTATTGGAATATCACAAGACATAGGACTGAAAAAAAAAAACAGCAACAAAAAAGAAATCCCTTCTAGGTAGAGTAGAGGTAAAACCTGTCCCCTTTCTTTCGGCTTTGGTTGTGAGCATACGCTTTGGTTTTTTGTCTTTTTACTATGGTTTTTGGATTTTCAAGACCGAAGTGGCACATGCCTTTTTTTTCTCTGATTTTTAAATCCCACTGTTCTCCCTCCTTCCACCCTGTTGAGCTCCCTTCCCTGGTTTTGACATTTGCATGTGGAACACTGAATTGTAACATCCACCATGCAAAGTGAAGTAACTTTATTTTTTTTTTCTTTCCCTGGGCTGAAAGAGGAGGAATTCTATGAGAAAGTTGGGGGTTTGGCCTAAGAAGAATTGAATGGAAAATAGTCCACGAAGGTTATGTCTTAAAGGTGGTTCTTTTTTCTCTGACCCTTTGTTACTCACAAGTCAAGTACTAAGAGTCCTCTAAGAAATGTTCTGTTCTTGTGCATTATATGGATTTAAAGATTAGGTCTGGATGAATTTGATTTTTTTGAAAGCTGAGAACAGTGTTAAAAACTTCTCTCATTTACAAGAAAATTAATTTTGGACAATAAAAAGCCCAAAACAAACCAAGGAAGAAATACTGTAATATGTGTAGTGAACTATGTTTCAGTTTCTTGTTAAGCCAATGAGGAATGGGTGTGGCCTTTCTTTTCACCATTAATCACTTCTCAATAATAAATGTGAGATCCTGTTGAGCATCACTGTTGTCTCCTGCTCCCTTCCCCATGCTGTCAGCTCCTTGGATTACAGCTATTGGAAAAATACCTGAAAATAAGGAGTGGAGAGGTGATTTCTCCTTGGGTTTGAAATAGGATGCTCTCACCTTGGCATCCCCAGCTCAATCCTGAGGCTGTTCCAAGCCCTTTGGGATTGTTGTGGCTCCCTAGTGGGGCCTGGCTTCAGGTGTGAGGGGCAGTGCCCACCTGGCCTTGCTCCCAGGATTCCTTCCTGTGCCATGGGTAAGCTGGGGCTGATCCAGCTCCTTCCAGGTGTGGGAAATGCAAACACCTCACAGCCCAAATCATCTTCCCTGGGAAATCCACTCGTCAAGAAAACAATAAAAACCCTCCCTCTTCCTCTTCTCTCGTCCTGGACTCTGCTGCTTTTTTTTGGTAGACTCCACCTCTGTCCAGCAGCCCATTGCTCCAGGAGCTGACCAACTGACCAGTCTGCCAAGCACTGCTCCAGAAACAATGTCAGGTGACCTGGGGGCCAAGGTCCCGCAGGTCAGGGGCCTCCAAGTGCCAACAGACTTGCTGAAGGAACTTGATATATCTGTAATGGAATAAACCCTCACTGGCCCTCCCTTTGCACTGGGGAAGGGGCTGTGAAGGAGCCCTGGGTAGGAGGTGATTCAGAGATGGTGTAATTTGGGGCAGCGCAACGTCACTGGGAGAGTGAAGATGCAGTGGAGGAGAAGGTGAGTAGGTTATAAGAGGGGTTAATTGGAGTCCTCCCAAAAAAAGGGAGGTTACAGCCCAAAAATGCTTGGAAGTTTAAGGGGTGTGTTTGTGCAAAAATTACAAAAGCCTAGCATTTCTTATCTTTTTTTATATAAAAAAATATTTTTTGTTAAAATTGATTTCAAAACAACTCTGTATCTACTCTATTATATACAGGCTCTTAGAGTATAAGAAATTCCAAACATAGATATATAGGATCTAAAAATGCAAATGCAACTTTTGTATATATGAATTAAACAATAAAGGACTTGGAAATGGAAGAAACTATCTCTACGAAGGCAATAGAAATAGCTGACTATTCAGTTTTTTCTGTCTCAGTGTAACAGTTTGAGATCTTGGCTGGGACTGAAATCGCTGCTGCCACCTGGTGATACGTACCACGTACTGCAGCTGCCTGGCGAGGAAATGCTACACGCGAAATTTAAACTTTAAATTAGAGACCCCTGGAAAAGCAAAGGTGAGGTGGGATTACCTGGAGCCCCAGGGGACCGAGTGAAGGGGGTGAAGAAGCAGACAGAAAACAGATTCCACTTCTTCTCACTCCAGGAAGGGGAACATCCCTGGAATTTCATGTCCAGCATCTCTTCCAAGCCCCACAGGTGAACAAACAGGTACCCCAAGACTGATCTTTGTACTTCCAGCAGTGCAGACCCACCGGGAGGACACATGTCAGCAACTGTCTTCTCACTTGCCACTCTCTCTATATTTTTCCTTTCCAGTGGGATGCAGGTGCCACCACCCTCTCGCCCCAGAGGCAGGAAAATTGCCTTGCAATCCGGTACAAAACCTGCCTGGCAAGCCCAGGATTCTAGGAGCCAGCAGCCATTTCTCCTGGATTTCCTGCTTACAGGCACTTTAAGTCTGTTTTGCCTTACAGGTACTTTTCTGCCAAGGGCATTCCCATCTTTGTTTAGCCTGATTCAAGCTTTCGAGAGCTGAGTTTCACGAGAACTTGTTCACATTTTGATTGTCTCTGACGGGAGCATCCGTGTTCCCTCACTTTCATTCAGGAGAGAAAGACAACAACCCTTAGACACTCAGTGTGTAATCCCAACAGTCAAGGGGAAACCACCTAACTCTGGGAAGAAATGTAATGCCCAGTTTTGGGCAAGACTGAAAAAAAAAAAAAACTATACAGCAGTGCTGGAAACATTTCCAGGCATGAAGCCTCCCAGCTCCAAATTGCAGCTGACAGGCTTCCTTCCACAGAAACCCCAAAAATGCCGCTGACTGGGCTCAGGGAGAAAACCTAGCCCATTCCACCAGCCTGGCATGGAGCGTATTCCATGGACATGCCAGGAAGGTGTCCCTGACCATGACAGGGGGTTGGAACATGATGATCTATAATAGAAATAGAAAAATTGTTATATTGTGTTAACGTGTATTTGGCTTGTATTGCCCTGTATTGTTCTGTATTTGCATTTGCTGCTGCATTTCCATGTATTGCTCTGTTATGTAAATTCGGCTTTTACCAGTGTGCATATGGATTGCCTTTGTACTTGCATTTGCATATATTGTTTCCATGTGTTTTGCTGAAGCATAAATAAGATTCATTCAATAAAGTTGAATCAGGACTAATAAAGATACCTTATTCTCCTCCCCGCACCTTTGGCTCCTTTCTTTCTTTGGTGTGGTTTAGTAATTTTTTTCACTGTATTTCTTGCTTTTCTTCTCATTTTACTTTTCAGTCTATTCCTTACTTTACTTTTCTATTTATAACTTAATTTCTCTCTAACTGTCTTGCTAACATTCTCCTGGACATGAATGGTAGCCCTTTTCCCTGTGAAACAAAACTTTCCCCCCCCCCCAGTTTCCTGATATCATTTTGGAGGAGGCATTTGGCACTCCATAGGCAGTCAGGGTTCTAGGTGGTGGCAGCTCTGGGGGAAATGCTGCTCCCTTCAGAATTGTTAAAAAGTACAATGTAATACTGGCTTTCTCATTTATGTATTAGCCTCTGCATGCTAATATTGACCATAAATATTTGGATAGAGTACAATCTATAATTCTATTTAGCTGTTCATTAGTATCTGTAAGTATGTATTGTATAGTTTATAGAAATAGTGGTGCAATGAATGTATTATATTGTTGGCCTTAGCAAAAACACGAAATGTTTAGAATGCTTCTATGTGACTGAAAGAATGATGGGAAATAATTATATTGGTTCCCACATGCTGACTGACCTCTTCAAGAGATAAGAAAACAGTGGCAAAAAAACAGTTTGTCTCAGCTTGTAATATCACTGCACATATTACAGCTTTGCAAGGACTAAAGCTCTGGAGTGATGTCTCACACAGAAAAATATGTGTGTACAAAGACATGTTATTCACGTTCCATCGTTGCCAAGATCGTGGTGCTGTGTTTAAAAGTCTTGGACGTAGAATGACTAATCCAGCAAGTGCTTCTCTCCTGCCACATTTTGCAGATCGAGAGCTACATGGACAGTTTGGACTCTGCAAAACAAAAAGGATATGAGAGTACCTAAAATCTTAGGAAAAACCATGTACAAGACACAGTGGTTCTGTCTAGTATACGCTCTGAAAAGCTGCAAAGCTGAATGCCATTGCTGTGCTTCAGTTCTATCCAGATCACATAAGGCAAAGAATGAAGTTGCAGAGCATCAGGCTTGTTTGAGCAGCTGAGTATCAAATTGCGAAAGTCCTGCGACAGCTTGGTCACAATTGGAGCCAGCTGAGAATGCTCTTGCTGCTTGAAAAAGTAGAGTGCAGCTGTTGAACATCTCAAAATGTGATAAGCTTCTTTTTTCGCCTTCACTGTTGCGGAGTTTTTCAGGAGAGAAGGCGTTCTTAAAGGATGTGTTCTCCAGACAGCTCTGAAACAATGCATGGCACACCGCTTCTTTGTACCTTCTTTCTCAGAGAGGTGTGCCGTCTACATTTTCTACTCTTGCAGCTCAGTTGAAGACTTTTGGCAGCTGCTCTCCTTGCCAAAGGCTCCAGAAGCAAAAGCCAGTGCAGGGCTGCACTTTCCGCTTTCCCCACGTAAGTCACATCAAACTCACCCAATCACAGTGTCCTTCCCTACTCTATTGCATCTATGATTGTGTTCTCTGCATCTCGGAGCCTCAAGGCAAGCGCAATTGTTTCCACAGAGCGCTAGAAGAGGAATAGGCAGCAGCACGTGAAGGTCCTGTTCACCTGCTTTCATAGGGCTTGCCACTGTGCATTCAGCTGGATGGCCAGCGGCAGTCACACTTTTCTTACACCCAGTGCACTGCCCTCAACCAGCCTGGTGCTCTGTGGCTTCCTTCGCCTTTTGTACCTGCTGCGCTTTCATTCTCCCAGAGGCGAACAGTTGTCTACTCCTCACACAAAACACTCTGCCGGCAGAGAAGCGCTCTTAGATTTTACTTCTGCCGAAACACATCTGGGTCACGCACTTTCCTTCTAAACACTAGATACCAAATCATTCTACCTCTCTCGTCATTCCTGAATCTAAACGGAAAGCTTCTCAGCTACATCCCACGCAGTGAACTGTGCCAGTAGAGCTGCACAAAAAATGAAGCCCTGTGCTCTGCCGCTTCATTACTTTATGTGATCTGGAGAGTACTGAAACCCAGCAATGGCAGTCAGATTTGCCAGTTTTCAGCGCATATACTATGTAGAACGTCTGTGTTCTGTGAACTGGTTTTCCTCAGCTTACACTCATATCCTTTCTGTTTCACAGAATCTGAACCCTTCATATAGCTCTTGCTCAGCAAAATGTTGCAGTAGAAAAGCACTTGCTGTTTTAGTTGCTCAAGACATATAACTCAGCACCACAATCTGGGCAATGAGGATACCTGCAGGTCATGTTTTTGGCCTGGCACATTTTTCTGTGCGAGACATCTCTCCCAAGTTTTAATTCTTGTGAAGCTCTAATGTGCGCAGTGGAATTTCAAGCTGAGAAGAACCATACAAAGAGTGCGCGATGTGGTGGTGCTCTGCATGTTGTAAAAGGAAAAGGTCTGCTCCTTGAATGTGATTCAAAACGAAGTTTCAACAAGTTGTAGGGGCAAGCTCCAGGCAACCTTGTTGTCCTGGTACAGTTCTCTGCTTGGAACATAACCGAAAAGATTTCCGTTTAGATTCAGACAACAAGAGAGGCAGCTTGATGTGGTATGTATTTTTAAGTATGTTAAGTACATGGCCAGAGCGTCTTTCGGCAGAAGCAGTTTGCTGAGCGCTTCGCTGCCAGCACAATGTTCTGTGTGTGAAGTGGAGGACAATTTGCCTCCGGGAGAACGTAAGTGCGAAAGGCTACAAACAGTGAAGAACGAAGTTGCAGAGCACCAGACTGTGCAGAGCGCAGTGTACCCAGTTGCAAAAGTCCAGCAACAGTTCGTTCACAAGCAGAATCAGCTGAGATTGCTCTTGCTGTTTGAAAAATTAAAGCGCTGCCACTGGACTTCATCAGCCAACTTGGAGATTAGATCTTTTTTAAACTCTTAGTATTACTGAGTCTATGATCACTGAGTCCAGAGATTACCCAGAAGGACGCGTCTTAAAGTACCCTTTATCCAAGCAGCCTTGAAACTGCACACAAGAGCGTGTGTCTCTGTACCTTCCTTCTAGGATAGACTGCCATCATATTGCCATTGCCAACTTTCAGCAGTTTCTCTCATAGGAAAAAGCTCTAGAAGTAAAAGCAAGTGCATGGCTGCACCCTCCGCTTGCCACTTGTAAGCTGCTTCAAACTCAGTGCATTTTATTCCCACCCTTCTCCGCATCTGTCATTGTGTTGTCTGGGTCTCGGTGAGTAAACAAGCACAATTGTTTTCACAGGAGGCAGGAAGAAGAATATGTAGCAGCACAAGTGGCTCTGAACTGCTTCCTTACAACTGCCAACATCAGCTTGGAACCCATGCTTGTCTTGCAGCCTACATGCTGTGCCCACCAGCCCTGTGTTCTGTGGCTTCTTTCTACGCATTTTGTAACTTGTCTCTGTTTCCGTCTCCTGGAGACAAATCATTGTCTACTTCTTGCACAGAACACCCTGCCAGCGGAGAAGGACTCAAGTATTGCTACTGCCAAAGCTTGCCTGCAGCTTGCCCCTAAAACTCGTGGAAACTGCTATTAGCACCATATTTAGGGTGCAGTGCTCTTTTGTTTATAACCTCAGAAGCCCCACCAGATTGCTGCACTCTTTGCATGGTTATTCTCAGCTTGAAATTCTACTGTGTGCATTATAGCCTCACAAGGATTAAAGCTCCAGAGAGACGTCTCACACAGAAAAATGTGCCAGGCCAAAAATATATCCTGCATGTCCCTTGTCGCCCAGATTGTGAGGTTGTGTTGAATATCTTGGACATTGAACAACTAAAACAGCAAGTGCTTCTCTCCTGCCACATTTCGCTGAGCAAGAGCTACATGAAGAGTTTAGACTCTGCAAAAGAGAAAGAATACGAGTGTACCTAAAGCTGAGGGAAAACCATGCAAAAACCAGAGTAGTTCTATATAGTATACGCACTGAAAAAAGGCAAAGCTGAATGCCATTGCTAGGCTTCAGTACTATATATGAACTCTCCAGTTCATATATGGTGAAGAATGAAGCAGCAGAGCAACGAGATTTTCTGCGCAGCTCTACTGCACAGTCCTCTGCGCGAGATGTACCCGAGAAACTTTCCATTTAGATTCAGAAGACAAGATAGGCAGGATGCTGTGGTATGCAGTGTTTAGAAGGAAAGTGCACGGCCCAGGAATATTTTAGAAGAAGCAATGTTTTGGAGTGCTTCGTTGCAGGTAGAGTGTTCTGTGAGAGAAGTAGACGATGGCTCGCCTCTGGGAGAATGAAAAAGCGGCAGCTTATGAAAGCTGGAGAACAAAGCTGCAGAGCTGCAGAGCACCGGGCTGGTGCGCTCAGCAAACTGGCCGAAAGACAAGTGTGGCTGCCACCAACCGGCCAGACAAACTCATGGTGGTGTTCGTAAGGAGGTAGTTGAATGGGAATTACTTGTGCTGCTACCTATTCCTCTTCCTCCCCTCTGTGGCTACAAATGCACTAACCTTCACGCTCTGACATCCAAATAACACAATAACAGCGGAAAAGGGATATACAGAGTGCAGAAGTGAGTTTGATACAGCTGACGTGGGGTAAGGGGAAGGTGCAGCTCTGTACTGGCTTTTACTTCTATAGCCTTTACCTATAGGCTCAGCTGCTGCACGTTTGCAACAAAGACGTGAAAGTGAAGAAAGTGACAGCAGGTCTAGCTGCAAAAGAAGACACACAGCTGCAGTGCATTGTGCTCAACGTAAAGGCTGCTATGAGAAGCGGGAACATTAAGAATGTCTTTTGTCCTGGCACTTCCATCTGTGTGATCTCCAGCTGCCTAGACTCAGTAATAGAGAAGAGTGTGAAATTGATGGAGCTCTGGCTATCAGCTTTCACAAGGAAGAGGGTAGGGCAGCAAATGCCTTCTGTCCTGGCACATCTCAGTCTGGACAGCAGCTGGAAACATTTTGTTGTAACGATGGAGTCTGCCACTTTGAAAGGATGTGTTGATATTATACATGTAGTTGAGAAGGAAAGTGCGAATCACTAGTGTGTTTTGTCTAGTTTACAGACTGCAAAGGGACTATGAAAGCCAGCACTGGCTTCTTGTTGTAGGACTTTTTCTGTGCAAGCAGCTGCCTCACGTTTTGAAGGCAGTTGGGATCTGTGAGAATGAGAGGGTAGGATGGTACATAGAGTTTGAGAGACAGTGCATGTCTCCAGGGAGGTGGATGCAGTTCATTGCAGCAAGTTATATGTTGAGCAGCTGATCACACAGGACACGCTATGGAAGCAAGAGGTAAATGCCGTGCTGCATTTACCTTATTTTGCAGCTTATAAACTTCTCAGCCAACAATGAAACGATCCCTCTTCATTCTCTGCTACATGCAGGGGTCCGTTCTGTCAGTCTCCAAGAGCCAAGTTCCACAGCGGATGGGGCCGGACCAAGAAAGCGCTTGGCTTTTTCCTGGGCACTGTCAGCGCTCATCAAAATAACCACACGATGGCGCTGTCGACTCGGAAAAGAAGGAAAGCACCCAGCCCAGGTCGAAACCCCCGAGCGCAGAGCCGAATTGCAAACATCCCTGTCCTCAAAACTACAGTGCCAGCACAAAAAGATTTCTCTGATCTTCCCATTCTAGCTGCATAATCTTCTTTGCAAGTGCTCGAAGGAGATGCACAAATGCAAAGCATGGACAAATGGGTAAGGAAATTAGGTTCAGGATGGGTGAGCAAGTCAATCCAAGGCTGTAGAGAAAACCCTGTAGAGAAAAGCCTGTGTGCGCGTGGAAGGTTGTGTGCAGGATTGTGTGGGGTACGTGTACGTGTATGTGCATGGGGGCAGGTGTGTGTGCGGGTGTCATGTGCAGGGTGCAGTGCCAGTGGGAGCCACCCCACCACCAAGAATACGTGGAGAGAAGAGAGTCTGATGAATATGTCTTTACAAACAGACCATGTAAATCTGCTAGTAGACAAGGCTAGGAACTTATAGTTAGTGAAGTAATAGAAGAAACTCTTAGTTCTAGAAGAGGTTACTAATCAACACAAATTGTTGCTCAGCAAAGGTTGTGTTAAATTCATTAAACTAGAGCAAGAGAAGAGAGACTCAATAGAATTAAGGAGAGTTTATTTTTCTTTCTTTAATATAACACAAAGAGGGTGCATATTAGAGTGGAGCGTAGAGTAGGCGGTTTGGTTCCCACAATTTCAGCCAATGGGGAAAGGAAGAGTAATGATGCAGAAGGGAACTTAGAATAGCTCTTTTCCACGGGAAACAAAACTCACTCCCTCAATTTCTTGATGGTAGTTTGGAGGATGTGTTTGGCACTTCAGAGGCAACCAGGCTTTTAAGTGGTGGCAGTTTGGGTCATGGAATCTTAGCCTTTTGGAACCTTAGCAATCACAAACCCACTCTTGGACACGGGCCCCTGGATACAAATGGGGGACTATTTCCACGGGAAACAAAACTCACCCCCCAGTTCCATGATGTCAGTCTGGAGGAGGTGTTCAGGTGTTCAGCACTCCAAAGGCAGCAAGAGTTCTAGGTGGTGGCAGCTTGGGTCCTGGAGAAACCCTGCGCTGTTCTGAATTAGAGTCGGCAGAAACACAATCCCAGGAAGAGGGTCCTGGAAAGTAATGGTGGCGCTTTTCCCAATGAAATGAAAATCACCTCCCCAGTTTCCTGATGTCATTTTGGAGGAGGCGTTTGGCACTCTTATGGCAGCCATTGTTCTAAGCGATGGCAGCTTGGTTCTGGGAAAAAATCCTGCACCATTAGGAATTTCAGCAGGCTAAAGCCCACTCCTGGCCACAGGCACCTGGACACGAATGGTGGCCTATTTCCCCATGAAACAAAACTAACCTCCCTACTTTCCTGATTTCAGTTTGGAGGAGGCGTTTGGCACTCCAAAGGCAGCCAGGTTTCTACGTGGTGGCTGATTATATATGGGAAAAATCCTGCACTGTTTGGAATTTTAGCAGGCACAAACTCAGTCCAAAGCACAGGGCCCTGGACACGAAATGGGGCCCTTTTCCATGGGAAGTAAAACTCACCCTCCCAGTTTCCTGATGTAAGGTTGGAGGAGGTGTTTGGCACTCCCAGAGCAGCAAGAGTTCTAGGTGGTGGCAACTTCAGTCTGGGAGAAATCCTGCACCGTTCAGAATTTTAACAGCTGGGACTGCAGAAACGCAGTCCCAGCTACAGACACTTGGACATGAATGGTAGCCTGAAACAAAACTTGGCAGCCGCCTTCCATGATACCAGGTGGGAGGAGGCATTTGGCACTCCAATGGCAGGCAGGATTCTAAGTGTTGGAAGCTTAAGTCTGGGAGAAATCTTGGGATCCCTCCATGGGGACATGGGCACATCCCAAAATTCCTGAATCCCCCCCTAAAGAGACTTGGACTCGCCCATGGGGACACCCCTGGAGACACCTGGGACCTCCTGAAGACATTGGGACAGCTCAAAATTCCTGGATCCCCCCCTAAAGTCACTTGGACTCGCCCATGGGGGACACCTGGGACACCCCAAAATGGGCGGATGGCGCCTCGGGGACACCCCTAGGGACACTGGGACATCCCAAAGCTCCTGGACCCCCCCCTAAAGAGACTTGGACTTGCCCATGAGGACACCTGAGACACTCCCTGGGGACACTGGAGGCATTGGCACATCCCAGAATTCCTGGATCTCCCCAAAATCACTTGGACTCGCCCAAAAAATTCCCCAAAAATCCCAAAACATCCCGAAAAACACCCAAAAATATCAGTAAAAATTTTGAGGAAAAAAAAAATTCCCCAAAAAACTCCCCAAAATTCCTGAATTTTTTACCTATCCAGGAGTTTCATCTCTGCCCCAAAAATCCCCAAAAGTCCCAAAACCACCCCAAAAAAATCCCTAAAAAAATTCAAAATAAATTCTAGAAAAACTGCTAAAAATTCCCCAAAAATTAAAAAAAAAAAAATCCCAAAAATTTCCTGTAATTTTTCACCTATCCAAGAGTTTCATCCCGACCCAANTGTAATTTTTCACCTATCCAAGAGTTTCATCCCGACCCAAAAACTGCCCCAAAAAAATCCCCA
>VWZS01001366.1:3838-26379 GCA_013397075.1 Rhabdornis inornatus
TTGATTGATTGATTGATTGATGATCCCGTTCTCCCCCCAAAGCAGAGTTCCCCCACCCCAAAAAACACATCCCATTTTTCTGGAGCGTGTCAGGGATTAAAGCTCAGCTTTCCCGGCAGCTGCGGAGCGTTCCGGGAGACGAGCGGAGCCGGGCACAACGGGAAAATGGGACACAGCTGGAAAAGGGGACACAGCTGGAAAATGGGACACAGCTGGAGAGCCGGGAAAATGGGGCACAGCTGGAGAAGGGGACACGGCTGGAAAATGGGACACAGCTGGAAAACCGGACACAGCTGGAGAACGGGATGCTCCACGCCCTGCACCTCTGCGAGTGCTTCCTCGACCCCTACCAGACCTGGCGGCGGCAGCTGAGCGGGTGAGGGACACGCCCCGCATCCCAAAATCCCTCCCCCATCCTGGATTCCATCCCCCTCACCCCTCTCTTTCCAGGGAATCCATCAGTGCCAAGGAGAAGAGCAAATACAAGTTCGCCCCCGCCCCGCTGCCCCCCGAGTTCGGTGCCTTTTTCCAAGGTAAAAGCGGGATTTGGGAAAGGGAAAGGTGGGTGTGGGATCCCTGAGTGTGGAGAGTGGGGCAGGGGTGGGATCAGGGAATATTTATAGGATCCATGGAGAGGTGTCCTATTCAAGGGTAGATATTGATCCAAGGGCCTGAAAGGATCCTATATCTGCTCCAGGTTATCCTGTACTTATCCCATAAATGTGGGATCCCACACCTGCTCCAGGTTATCCTGTACTTATCCCATAAATGTGGGATCCCACACCTGCTCCAGGTTATCCTGTACTTATCCCATAAATGTGGGATCCCACACCTGCTCCAGGTTATCCTGTACCTATCTCAGGATTATTGTAGGATTCCAGGGCAAGCGTAGGATCCTGTATGCATTCCAGGTTATCCTACACCTGCCCCAGAAATTTAGGCTCCTGTACCAGTTCCCGTGTCCTGGGAAGAGGAGCGGGATCCTAAAGCAGGAATTGAGCCCAGCACCACCTGCACAACCCACAAAAATCAACAAAAGGGGGAATTTTTTCTAGGGAAGCCCCAAAAATCCCCTTTTAGAGGCAGCACCGTTGCAAAAATCCCCCAGAACTCCGCCCCTTAAATCCCCGACTGAACCCGAGTGTGGCACAAATCCCCTTTTTTGGGGACAAAACCCCGTTCCTGGCACAACCAGAGCTCGAAAACCTGGAGCATCCTCATCCTCTCCATCACCAGCAGGGTCCAGCACCCTCGTGGGGTGGATTTGGGTAAGAAAGGGATTTCTCTCTATTTTTTTGGGTGGAAAAACGATTTTTTTTCCCCTATTTTCAGCTAGAAAAGGGCCTTTTTCTGTTTGGGTGGTTTTTTTTGGTTTTTTGGGTTTTTTTTGCTGTTTGCAAGACAAAATAATTCTTTTCCTCCTCCTCCTCACAGAGAGTTTCCAAGCTGGGAAGCAGCTCCCGGAAACGATCCAGCTCCGGATTATCCATCTCTTTGGAGCCATCCTCTCTGGATCCAAGGTACCCCTGGAGAGCAAAGGGGGAGGAGCTGAGCCCCTCATTCCAGGGATAAACCCCAAAGTTTTATTCATTCCAAGGCTGGAATTAAACCACTGAATTTTCCCAAGGTTTTAAAAATCCTGTTTAGCATTCCAGCCTTAAATTTGGTGGGATCAATTCAGAAATGTTAAATTATGTAATTACACTGAAGAATTAAAATAAATGATTAAAAAAAAAAAAAGACAAAATAATTAATAATTTAATACAATTTTTAAAATAATTTATTAAATTAAGAATTAAAGAATGGAATGAAACAAAATAATAAAATAAAACTGGATTNTTATTATATTAAATTAATTAAATAATTAATTTATGGGAAGCTTTTAAGTCGCTGCTTCACCTCCAGTTCACCCCTGGGCTGGAAGCTGGAAAATCCTTGGATTAATAATTTGGAGCCAAAATCAGCTTTAATTTCCACAGCAATTAAAAATCAATTCAATCAATAATTCCAAAATTGGCTTTCAATCAGTTCACACCCCCGGGGTAAAATCTGCAGCGCTGGGGTCAATAAATGACGGGATCAATAAATGACGGGATCAATAAATGACGGGGTCAATAAATGACGGGATCAATAAATGACGGGGTCAATAAATGACGGGGTCAATAAATGACGGGATCAATAAATGACGGGGTCAATAAACAACGGGATCAATAAACAATGGGATCAATGAAGGGCTCATGTCACGATGGGCGACGGAATTCCCAGATTTGTTCCCCAATGCCGCAGCCCAACGCGCTCCAGGCCATCACGCCGGCGGCGCTGGAAGTGCTCCTGGGGGTTCTGCAGCGGGGTGGCAGCGGGGCCCCGCCGTCCCCCGCGCTGCTGGAGGTGACACTGCGCTCCGTGGTGGCCGCTGTCCACGTCCTGCACGGCTCCAGCCCCGGCGCCGGCCCCGTGTCCCTGCGGAGCCTCCTGGACGGATATTTCCGGGTGCTCAACTCCGACCTCCCCGCGGCCTCCCTGGCGCCCGAGGCGGCCGGCGGGCTCATCGCCCTGCGGGTGCTCATGCTGGGTAGGTTGGGAATGGGGTGGGATTTGGGAATGTGGGGGTGGGGTGGGGCTGAGCCAGGCTCTCTGTCCGTAGACACCATCCCGGCCATGCTGAGCTGCCAGGACCGGCCGGTGCTCCAGGCCGTGTTCCTCAGCAACAACTGCTTCGAGCACATCATCCGCCTGCTCCAGAACAGCAAGGTATGGGCTGGCACCTCGGTGTCCCTGTCCCCATCCCTGTCCTCATCCCCATTCCCATCCTCATCGCGATCCTCATCCTCATTCTCATCCATCCTCATCGCCATCCCCATGCTCATCCTCATCCCCATCCTCATCCTCATCTCCATCCTTCATCCCCATCCCTATCCTCATCCCCACCTCATTCCCATCCCCATCCCCGTCCTCATCCTCATCTCCATCCTTCATCGCCATCCTCATCTCCATCCTTCATCCCCATCCTCATCCCCACTTCATTCCCATCCTCATCCCCATCCTGATGCTAAACAATCCAGAGGTTTAGGGTGACAGCAAGTTTGGACACCTTCATCTCCATCTTCATCCTTCCCAGCTCTAAACAATCATGGGACGGGGTGGTGTGTCCCTTTTGGTGACACCAGGGTTGGGCACCTCCATCTCCATCTCCATCCTCACCTCTCCTGGCTCTGAACAATCCTGGGACCCATCCATGGGGTGGGGACCCTCCAGAACCACTTCCCTGTGTCCCATGCCCACCCCGTGTCCCACAGCTCTACCTCGGCAGCTCGCGGGAGGCGGGTGAAGCCCAGGACGAGGTTCCCACACGGAATGGGGATGGACTCCAGCAGGTACCCCATAATAACCCAACCACCCCCCCTGGTGGGCTGTGTCCCCATTCCCGTGTCCCAGCAGCTCCCCCATTCCCGTGTCCCCGTAGGTCAGCGCCGGCAGCTCCGACGCCATCGCCGTCCACGCCCTCGGCGTGCTCACGGCCATCATGAGCAACTCGCCCTCGGCCAAGGTGGGCAGGGGACCTCCCCTGAGGAGGACGCCCCAAAAACAGAGGGATTTGGGTATTTTTCATCTGGGTTGAGGTGGCTCAGCCCCAGGTGGGGCTCAGCTGGGATTCCACTGTCCCTGTGATTCCAGGAGGTGTTCAAGGAGCGCATTGGCTACTCCCACCTCTACGAGGTGCTGAGGAGCCAGGGCCAGCCCACCCAGCGTCTGCTCCAGGAGCTCCTCAACATGGTGAGCAGCATTCCCACCTTTCCTGACTCCAGGCAAAGCTCTCGGCACTGGGGGTTCCCATGGATCTTAGCCCCCCATTTCTGAGCCCCCCCATCCTCTCCACTCTGCTGGTTTCTCAGCAGCTTCCTCCCGAGGGGTCCTGGGGCCATCTTTCGCTTGGAGTTGTGCTTGGGTTTGGGAGTTTTGAGCCCTTTTGGATGTGGAACTGCTCACTCTGGACACAGGAGGGTCTCCAAGGTGCTTCGTGCATGAGGGTCTCCAAGATCCTTGATTCGTGGAGGCCTCCAAGACAGTTCATGCACAAAGATTCTTTAATGCTCCGAGATTCTGGATGCACGAGAATCTTCAGAATGCTTGGTGCATGAGGGCCTCCAAGATCCTTGATACATGGAGGTCTCCAGGATTCATGGTGCTTGGGGATGCACAGTATCTCCAAAACTATTAATGCATGGGAGTCTCCAAGATCCTTAATCCATGAGGATCTCCAAGATCCTCGATGCATGGAGGTACCTAAGATTCTTGATGCATGGAATCTCCAGAATTCTTCGTGCAGAGGGTCCCCAAAAGGATTGATGCATAAGGGTCTCTGGCATACTTGATGCACGAGGGTCTCCAAGATCTTTAATCCATGACAGTCTCCATGACCCTTGATGTCTGGGGTCTCCAAATTCTGGATGCATGGGAGTCTCCAAGATCCTGGATGCACAAGGGTCTACACAAGGTCTCTGCCGCCAGCCCAGGGTGGGCTGGGGTGGATCCATCCCTCTCCGAGCACTGCAGCTGCACCAACCCCTTCTTGTGTCCCTGCAGGCAGTGGAGGGTGACCACAGCTCCTTCCCAGTGCGCCCCATCCGCAACGAGCAGCCCCTGCTGATCCTGCTGGCCTGGCTGCCGGCGCTGGAATGCCGGGATCTCCAGGTGATCCTGTCGGCGTGGCTGCGGCGGCTCTGCGAGGCCTCCCTGCCCAGCCGCCTCACCTGCGTCAAGGCAGGCATGGTGGGCTCCCTGCTGGGCGCCCTGGCCACCGAGCCAGCGCTTCCCAGTGCCTGCTCCCAAAACCTGCTGGAGCTGCTGCGCTCCTTGGGCAGCCTCTCCATCCGGCCCGGGGAGCTGCGGCAGCTCCTGCGGCTGCTGCGGCGCGAGCGGGGCCGGGGGCCGCATCCCTACGTGGCTCCGGTCATCCGGGCGCTGTCCGGCATGGCCAGGGGCGAGGGCCCTCCCCGGGCACTGCAGAGCTTCGACCTGAGCCCCGGCATGGCTGGCATCATGGTGCCCACCATCCAGAAGTGGCCCGGCGGCGCCTTCGCCTTCCACGCCTGGCTGTGCCTGAGCGAGGAGGAGCCGGAGCCGCCGGCGAGGCCGAAGAGGAGGCAGCTCTACAGGTGATGCTCGCTGGAAGGGGCTGAGGTGAGGGTGGGGAGGGGCAGCACCGCCATCCCCACTGTGGTTTTCTCCGTGGTTTTCTCCGCCAGCTTCTTCACAGCGGGCGGGACGGGATTTGAGGCGTTCTTCACCACGGGCGGCGTGCTGGTGGTGGCCGTGTGCACCAAGAAGGATTACATGACGGTGGCACTGCCGGAGTTCGCCTTCAGTGACTCTGCTTGGGTGAGGATCATCCCCGTCCTTGCCCTTGTCAGGGCCACCGCTGTTGGAGTCTGTAATCAAAGGTCTCTCTGAATTCTTCAGAGAGAAATCAAAATACAAGAATTGAATTGAAACCTTTAAATAAATCAAAGTATGTTAAGCCACTCACACATGAAGTGGAAGTGTAAGTTTAAGTTTGAGAATAAGCAAGCAAGTAAGTAAAATAAGTCTTTTAATAAATAAAATGCCTTAGATGCCAGAGTAGAAGTGCAAGTTCTAGTAAAAGTTAAAAAACATAGTCTTTAAATATTAGTGTTTCTGTGAAGGCTCCAAGAACATAGTTATAAACATAATAAAGCTATAATAAAAATATTGCTTACGTTTTTCAAATAAAACAAAATAAACCGTATGGGTAGTTTATACGTAACCTGGCATGCTAAGAAAGTAGAATTCTAATAAGTTAAAAAGTAGTGGTTCGAGTTTGTGTTGCTGCAGCAGTTATTATTTTCTTTGGGTGATGATGATGGCGGCAAGAGAGCCGGAAAAAAAGCAAAAAGCAAAAGCAAGTGGCAAAAAGCACCAGCTTGTTAGAAAGTTTCTCTATAAAAACATGCACTGGGGAGAGCTGGTGCTTTTTGCCATTGCTTTTTGCCATTTGCTTTGCTTTTTGCTTTTGTTTCGGCTCTCTCGCCGCCATCATCGTCCCCCCAAAGAAAATAAGAACTGCTGCAGCAACATCAGCCCTGCTGGGACTTTGAAGAGCAGCTTCTGCTTCTATTTGAAACTCTTTACCAAAACTTAGCATAGACTTTAGCATCTGTAACTTTTACCTTTTAGTCTAATGTACTTCTGCAATGAACAACTTTATAGCAACTATTAGCTGCTTGGCTCATTGAGGAAGACAACCCAACAAATGGTGCCTAAGGCACCAAAAAGTTAACCCCACACAGCACAGTGCCCTGATGTCCCTCTCTGTCCCCCCAGCACTGCGTTGACATTGTCCACGTTGCTGGCCGCCGGCCCTTCGGCCAGAACATCGTCAGCATCTACGCCGACGGACACCTGCGGAAAACGGCACAGCTCCGCTTCCCGTCCCTCCACGAGGTGGGGGATCCTCCCAGCGCCCACCCAGCCCCTTCTGCACGGCCTCCTCACTGGGGCTGAGTGTGATCTCTTCTCCCTCCCAGTCCTTCACCTCCTGCTGCATCGGCTCTGCGGGCCACCGGACCACCACGACGGCCGCCAGCGCTGCCAGCCACCCGCCGGCATCCCATGGGCCGGAGCTGGTGTTCCCCCAGCATCCCGTGCTGGGACGCTCCCAGTCTGTCCCTGCCACCCTCGGTCCCCACTCTTGGACCCCCACCCAGCTGCCCACGGAGGGAGTGGTGGCCACCACAGCGGCTGGAAGCCAGGACACGGAGTGGGGCAGCCCCACCTCGCTGGAGGGTCACCTGGGCTCCGTGGCCATCTTCTGTGAGGCTCTGCAGCAAGCCCAGGTCAAGGCTCTCTTCTGTGCAGGTACATCAGGGTGGAGCATGGGGAATGTCCCCAGGGTGCTGGTGGTGACTGGGGTCTCCTCCACCATGTCCCAGCTGACCCCAGTCCTCTCCCCCAGGACCAAATGTCACGTCCCCGTTCACGCTGGAAGGTGACTTGGTGGAGCTCAGCAGTAAACTCTTGCTGTACTACACCCCCCAGGTGAGGAGAGCCACACCCCTGGGGACAGGGACAGTGCTGGTGGACCCTTTGCCACCAGGGACACGTCCGGGAGCATGAGGATTCTCCCATGGTGTTCTCTTCCAGGCCTGCAGGAACAACATCTGCTTGGACCTCTCTCCCAGCCACAGCTTGGACGGGAGGTTGACGGGACACAAGGTGGTCAACTGGGACATCAAGGTAGGCTGGGCACAGGGTGACCAGGGGGACACCTCCTGAGCCACAATCCCAGGGCAGGACCCCCACAGGTCCCCGGGATCCTGCAGGGACTCTGCCCGTGGTTTTGGGTCCATCTGTCCCGTAGGTCCTCAGCGTCCAGGGTGGGCACCGGGAGTGGTGCAGGGGAACAGGTGGCTTTTGGGGGCCCCAGGTGCCGTGGGCCTCCTCCCCCACACGGCTGTCACCACCCAGCAAAGCCTCTCCCCTTCCTCTCTCCCTCAGGACGTGGTCAACTGTGTGGGTGGGATGGGGGTGCTCCTGCCCCTGCTCGAGCAAGTGGTGTCCAAGACAGAGGAGCACGAGGATGAGCAGGAGACCAACGACCTGGTGGGGCCAGAGCTGACATCCTCCAGGAACGCCCAGGGCATGCTCATCCCGCTGGGAAAGTCCTCAGGTGAGGAGTTCAGGGGATGTGAAGCAGGAGCTGTCCTGCTCAGGTGGCTGGAGGTGACCACAGAGGGATTCCTGGACCTGGCAGGTGTCCAGCACGGGCAGGGGAGGTCTTGCCTGAGGCTCCAGGAGTTACAGGGTAGTGGAGGAACCACTTGGGATGTTGTTATGACCCGGTTAGTCACAAACAAACAGTTCTGGGAAGGTGAGGGTGGCTCCAGGAACCTTTGGCATGGGTGGAACGTGCTTTCTCCCAATATCCAGCTGCTCATTCCCAAGCTCAAAGCAGCAGAGGCTTCCATCTCCTTAAACCTGGAGAAAACAGGAGAACAGGGTGGAAAGTTTGGAGAGACAACTGCACGGGATCTCCAGGAAGGGGTTTGGGTGGGCCCAGGAGAGAACAGGGTGAAAAATTTGGAGAGACAACAGCGCGGGATGTCCAGGAAAGGGTCTGGGGGGGCCCAGGGCTCACAGGTCCTGGTGCCCTGCAGAGAGCAGGCTGGAGAGGAACAGTGTGGCTGCCTTCCTGCTGCTGGTGAAGAACTTCCTGAGGAACCACGCCGTGAACCAGGAGAGCCTGGTGCAGTGCCACGGGCCGGCCATCATCGGAGCGCTGCTGCACAAGGTGTGGGAGGCTCCCTAAACCCCATCCCACGGTCCCTGCCGTTCCCAAGGGGCTGGAAGTGTCCCCTGTCACCCACGGCAGGTCCCTGGCACGCTGCTGGACATGAGCACCTTGATGGCCTCGCAGATCCTCATGGAGCAGGTGGCTTCCGAGGGCAGCGGGCTCCTGCTGCACCTCCTCTACCAGCACCTCCTCTTCGACTTCCGCATCTGGAGCAACAGCGACTTCGCCGTGCGCTTAGGTGGGAGCTGGAAATCCTGGGAATATCCAATCCCACCTGGCCTCCCTGGGATCCTGACACTTTCTCCCTGCAGGTCACATCCAGTACCTGGCCAGCGTGGTCAAGGACCACAAGCAGCGCATCCGCAAGAAGTACGGGGTGCAGTTCATCCTGGATTCCATCCGGACCTACTACGGGTGAGCTGCCACACGGGGCTGGAATCCTGGAATGCTTACAGGGTGGGATTGGGGGTGGGCTTCACCCCTGGCAGCTGTGGTTTGGTTAAACATCATTTTTGTGGGAGAATATCCCTCCTTCCAGAGTGGGAGCATTGTAGTGGGTCCAGGACCTTCCATGTCCCATCCCTGAGCCTGTGCCCAGCTCCAAAATCCACCCCCAGCAGCCACCGAGAGTGTGGTGGCTTCTGCAAAAAGAAGACCTAAATGTGTGGAGTGGACATGTCTTAGGGGCAGAAGATCCCTGGAGCTCCTCAGGCTTTGTGTTGGGATTTGGGATGACGCTGGTGACGGGTGGTGGGTGACAAGGGACACATCCCCACGTGTGTCTGTCCATCAGCACCTCCAGGGAGAAGACCACGGCCACGGATGACATCAGGACAGTGCAGACATCCCTTTTCAGCCTGGTGAAGGATTTCTTCTGCCGGAGCTTCTCCGGGGAGGAGATGCAGAGCTTGCTGAACTACCTGGCTGGGGCACAGGATGAGCAGCAGGTGTGTCACCGGTCACACACTGTGGTCCCCAAACCCCTCAGCGAAACACGGGCTGGGGAGAAGCCATTGGGGTCCTGGTGGGACACTCGGGGGGCAGTGGACAACCGTGCCGGTGTCCTGCAGGTCTGTGGGGCGCTGGAGGTGATCCACAGCCTGCTGAAGGGCTCCCCAGCCCAGGAGCAGCTCTTTGCCTTCCTCTTCGAGCCGGGCCATGTGGAGCTGCTCTTCTCCCTGCTGGTGCAGAAGAAATTCTCGGATGAAGTGCGGGAAAGGGTCTTCAAGGTAGGGCGGGTCCCCAGCGCCCACCTCCTGCTGTCCCCAGCAGGGATGTCACACCAGGTGGCCTCCTCTCGCTGTCCCACCAGGTCCTCTACAAGATGCTGAAGTACGAGAAGGTCCCCGAGCGCAGCAAGAGCCGCCTGAAGCTGAAGGACATCGGGTACCACGGGCTCATCTCTCACCTCAGCGACATTCCCGGCTCCATGCTGCTCTTCCGCTGCCTCTCGGAGCAGGTCCTGGGGGCAGGTACCGTGTGCCAAACAAGCCAGGCCACCATCCCAACTGTGTGCCGTGGGATCATCGCTGGTGGCTTCCCACCAGGCTCAGCTGGGCTGGGTCTTTGGTGGCTTTTGGGGACAGCCGGAAGTGTCCCACCACCGTGCTGCTCTCCTTGTCCACAGATCCTCCCAACTACAAGGACCTGGTGGCCGTGGTGTACCTGTCCCACCGGGCTGAGCTGAGCATCCGACTCGACATCTGCCGCAAGGTGAGCGGGGCTGGGACGCAACGGGAGGTGACAGGAGTGTCACCCTGGGCTGAGCCCCTTGGACACCCAGCTGTGCCCAAAAGTGGTGGCTGTGGGGATGGTGGCGACACTGATCTGCCAGCATGGAAATGGTGCAGCTCCAGCACGCCGTGATGGTTTTGGAGGATCTGGAGTGCTCCTGTTGCTGGGGTGGGTCCATCCATCAAGAGCTGAGGCAGCAGCAGCATCCAGTGAATGTCTCCTTCTCCTTTCTCCTTCTCCTTTCTCCTTCTCCTTTCTCCTTCTCCTTTCTCCTTCTCCTTTCTCCTTCTCCTTTCTCCTTCTCCTTTCTCCTTCTCCTTTCTCCTTCTCCTTTCTCCTTCTCCTTTCTCCTTCTCCTCCCGCAGCTCTTCCACCTGATCTATGCACAGCAGGACCTGGTGAAGCAGCTGGCCAGGTTGGCTGGCTGGCAGGACACGCTCACCAAGCTCTATGTGAAGGAATCCTACGAGTGCCGCCAGCACAGCCTGAGCACCTCGGGCTGCCCGGAGCTGCTGCGCCTCTCCGAGCCCCCCGGCAAGGACAGGCTGAGCCCTCCACCCTCCGAGCTCCAGGAGCTCGATGTCTTCCTCCCGCTGGGATACGAGGCCTCGGACCAGGAGCTCTCCGAGGGCTTTTCCGACCACTCCATCTCCCCGAGCGGCCGCACCAAGTCCTTCCACTCCTACAACTTCAAGTCCTTCGACTCCTCGGACCGGGCCAGCCGCTCGTCCTCCAACCCCGGGGACGGTCCCCCCTTCGACGGCGTCTACCACCCGCTGTCCCCCTTCTCCACCTCACCCTTCGACCTGGGGCTGGACCTGGCCAGCACCAGCTCCATGGCCACGGCCGAGAGCGGCACCCAGACCCCGGCCAGCGGCCCCGGCACCCCCTCGCCCCTGGAGAGCTTCAAGCCCTTCCCGGGAATGCGAGCTCGCAAGAGCTCCAGCCTGTCCAACGTCCTGGACGAGAGCAGCTACCAGGACGTGCTGCCCAGCGACAACATCTCCAACACCAGCAACCCCCAGGTGAGCCCCAAACCCTCATCCCCACCGGCCTGGTGCACGGCGGGCACCTCTCACCTCCCTCCCTTTGGGCAGCAAACCCCCGAGGAGGAGCTGTGCAACCTCCTGACCAACATCATCTTCTCGGTGACGTGGCGCGGGGTGGAGGGCTGGGACGAGGCGGCCTGGAGGGAGCGCGGCCAGGTCTTCTCCGTGCTCACCAAGCTGGGCACGGCCTGCGAGCTGGTGCGGCCCCCGGACGAGATCAAGCGCAGGTGAGGCCCGCCCGCATCCCGGGGCTGCATCCCCCAGGGAAGGGCACCCTCCGGAGCCGCTGCTGTCCCACAGCCTGCTGGAGATGATGCTGGAGTCGGCGCTGACGGACCTGAAGGAGTCGGGCCCGGCCGCGCTGCCCGGGCTCACCCACAACGCCCTCAAGCTGCTCCGGCTGCTCCAGGATTTCCTCTTCTCCGAGGGACACAACAACCAGGCCCTGTGGAGCGAGAAGGTGGATAGGAATGACAATGAGCAGGGATTCCTGATCCTAAACCCCGGCTCTGCTAATCCCTAATGTCAACCCTGGCCCTAAACCCTGACCCCACCTGCAGAACTTCGACATGACCTCAGGCATATTCCTAAATTGAAATCAAAGCCTAATCCTAACCCTGGGAAATAACCTCAGCCTCAAACCTAGATTTAAATCAATGCCTAATCCTAATTTTAGGAAATAACCTCTGCCTTATTGGTAATCTTAAATTGAACCCCAATCCTAATCCTTAAACCTTAATCCTAAACTTTAATCTTAAACCTTTACCATAAATGCAACCCTTCATACTCTAAACCCTGAACCTAAACCCTGAGCCTAAACCCTAAGATTAAGTAATAAACTCTAAATTTAACTGCACCTCCTAAATCATGATCCTAAACCTTAACTCCACATCTTTGTCATAAAGCCCAACCCTTAATCCTAATCTTAACCCTAACTCTTTCTGTAAACCTAAACCCTAATTCACAGCCTGTAATCTCACTGTCCTTCCTACATCCTGATCCTCAACCTTACTGCTACACCTTTGTCCTAAAGCTCAACCCTAACCCCAATCCTATACCCCAGCCCTAATCCTGACCCCTGACTGTAATTCCTGAGCCCCAACCTCATGCCAAACCCAGACTAGCGTGTCACGAGTTGGGTTCTACCCCGATCCTAAACCCGAGGAGGGCTGGATGATGGGGTGGGCAGGGCTGGGATTCCTGCCCGGGCGGGGGCTCACGGTGTCCCCCCAGATCTACGAGGGGGTCAGCAGCCTGCTGGACAAGCTGGGCGTGTGGCACCACCTGGCCAACGGCACCTCTGACCTCAAGGAGATGGCGCAGACGGGGCTGCGGGTGCTCCTCGGCTACATCCTGCTGCAGGACCCCCAGGTGGGTCACCCCTCCCCGGGCGCCACGCTGCCACCACGGTGGCCCCGCCTGATGTCCCCTGTCGCTGTCCCCTCCAGCTGCACTCTCTGGCCTACGTGAAGCTGCACAGCCTCCTGCAGACCACGTCGGCCCCACGGAGGGACGAGGCCTGTTACCTGCTGGGCAAGCTGGAGACGCCCCTGCGGCGCTCCCTGGATTCCAGGTCGGAGACCTTCTCCTGGTTGGTGCCCATCATCCGCACGCTGATGGATCAGTGCTACGAGACCCTGCAGCTGCAGCAGTTCCTGCCCTCGCTGCCCCCCACCAACGGCAGCCCCACCTTCTACGAGGATTTCCAGCTCTTCTGCACCACCCCAGAGTGGAGGGGCTTCATCGAGAAGCACGTGGGTGCCGTGGGGTGGGATCATTGTTGTGGGGTTTACCCGTGGGTACCAAGCCTTGGAAACACCTCTCTGCTCATCCAGGTGCAGCCCACCATGGCCCAGTTTGAGATGGACACGTTTGCCAGGAGCCACGACCTGATGTCCAATTTCTGGAACGCCTGTTACGATGCCATGATGAGCAGCTCCCAGCGCCGTGAGCAGGAGAAGGCGGCCAGCCGCAAGTTGTTCCAGGTACTGCCTGCTCCTTGTCCCTGGAATGTCACCCTGTGGGGTGCCCTTTATCCTGGGGACACTCTCCTCACCCCTGCGGTGTCACTCTGGGTTCTCCTCAGCCTGGGGCCACGCTCCTCACCCCAAGGGTGTCATCCAGAGTATGTCCTCCTTTATCCTGGGGACACACTCCTCACCCCAAGGATGTCACTCTGGGTGCTCCTTATCTTGGAGACATGCTCCTCACCCCAAGGGTGTCATCCAGGGGATGTGCTCCTTATCCTGGGGTCAGGCTCCTCACCCCACAGATGTCACTCTGGGTGCTCCTTTATCCTGGAGACATGTTCCTCACCCCTGGAATGCCATCCAGGGGATGTGCTCCTTATCTTGGAGATGTGTTCCTCACCCTAAGGATGTCATCCAGGGGATGTGCTCCTTGGGGTCAGGCTCCTCACCCCTGGGATGTCATCCAGGGGATGTGCTCCTTGGGGTCAGGCTCCTCACCCCTGGGATGTCATCTAGGGGATGTGCTCCTCATCCTGGGGATATCATCCCAAGGATGCACTCCTCATCCCAACCACATCATCCTGGGGACATTCTCTTCACCCTATGGATGTCCCCAAGCCCCTGTTGTCCTGCCCCCTCGGCAGGAGCTGGTGCTGGAGCCGGCGGCGAAGCGCTGCAAGGCGGAGAACGCCCGGCACGCCAACGTCCTCAAGCAGACCAACAACCACCACAGCACCGTGCTGAAGCAGTGGCGCTCCCTGTGCCGCCTGCTCACCTCGCCCCGCTCCGCCTGGGCCGACCGGTGAGTCCCCTCCCCGTCCCCAGGGATGGGTGGCACAGCCAGGGCTCCCCAGGGTGCCTCACCCCCCGCTGTCCCCCAGGAACCCGCCGGAGGTGCGCTGGAAGCTGTCCAGTGCCGAGACCTACTCCCGGATGAGGCTGAAGCTGGTGCCCAACCTCAATTTCGACCAACACTTGGAGGCCAGCGCCCTACGGGACAATCTGGGTGAGGTGGTGGCACCGGGGCACCTGAGGGTCCCCCTGTGCTGTGGGCAGGGGATGTCACCGGTGGGTTGGGCTTGGAGATGTCATGGACAGCGTTAAATTTGGGGGCCCTTCACAGGAGTTCAGGGGGGTGGTGGGTCCTGCTGAGCCCTTCCTCGTTTCAGGAGCTGACCACCTCCAGAACCCCGCCGAGTCCCTCCCGCTCGCCATGGCCAAGGAGGCCAAGGTGAGCGAGCTGGAGGATGACCAGCTGGCCGAGGAGGACCTCCCTGTCCTGGACAACCAGTGAGTGACCCCAGCCCTGCCACGGCGCCCGCCCACCCACCCGGGCTGGGGGGGTCACCAGAGTGTCCTCACCCCTCTGTGCCATGCAGGGCTGAGCCTAAGGAGCAGAACCAGCGGGAGAAGCTGGTGGTGTCGGAGGACTGCGAGCTCATCACGACGGTGGCCGTGGTCCCTGGGCGCCTGGAGGTGACGACCCAGCACGTTTATTTCTACGACGGCAGCAGCGAGAAGGAGGAGACGGAGGGAGGTAACGGCAGGGCTCCTTGGGGGGGGTGAGGATCCCTGCCCAGCCCCATCCCTGGCTCAGGAATGGCGGGATGGTGACACCTGGGGGGCCTCTGTGTCCCCCCACCCTGGGCAGGGATCGGCTACGACTTCAAGCGCCCCTTGTCCCACCTGCGCGAGGTTCACCTGCGCCGCTACAACCTGCGCCGCTCCGCCCTCGAGCTCTTCTTCATCGACCAGGCCAACTACTTCCTCAACTTCAGGAAGAAGGTGGGGACCCCCTCATCCCCTCCCAGATGCCTCCCAGGGCCACAGCTCTGCCCGAGCTCTGGCCACTCCACATCTTTCTGTCCCTGCCAGGTGAGGAACAAGGTGTATTCCTGCATCCTTGGCCTGCGGCCCCCCAACCAGACCTACTTCGGCAGCCGGTCCCCCCAGGAGCTGCTCAAAGCCTCGGGGCTCACACAGGTACTGAGTCCAGCACGCCCTTCCCTGCTCCACATGTCCCCTTCCCAGATGGAAAAGGGGAGGGTGACAGCATGGGATGGACACGGACATGGACATGGAATCAGGGATGGCTGTGGATCTGGGAGTGGCCATGGGACCAGAGATGGCCATAACCATGGACATGGACAGAGGATGAAGGATGGCTGTTGGGAATGGCCATGGGACCAGGGATGGACATGGACATGAACAGGGGATCAGGGATGGCTGTTGGGAATGGCCATGGGACCAGGGATGGACGTGGGACAGTCGTGGGACCAACCATGGGACATGGGATGGTCTGAGAGCAGGGATGGCCATGGAACAGGTGATGGCTATGGGATGGGGGTGGCCATTGGACCAGAGGTGACTGTCAGCCAGGGATGGCCATGTGGTGGACATGGCCACAGTTCAGGGCACAACTGTGGGACCAGTGATGGCCATAGGGCTGGGGACAACTTTGGAACCAGGAATGGCCAAGGGACAGGCACAGCCATGGGCTGGGGGATGTCTGCCTTGTCTCCTCTCCTCCCTCTCCCTTCTCTCCAGAAATGGGTCCTGCGGGAGATCTCCAACTTCGAGTACCTCATGCAGCTGAACACCATCGCAGGCCGCACCTACAACGACCTGTCCCAGTACCCCGTGGTGAGCCCCTGTGTCCCCCACTGTCCCCACTGCCACCCTGTAGCCCCCCCACCTCACCCACCTCCCGCCCCCACCCCGTTCCCCTGGATCCCGCGGGATTATGTCTCGGAGACCCTGGACCTCACCAACCCGGCCGTGTTCCGGGACCTGTCCAAGCCCATCGGGGTGGCCAACGAGCGGCACGCCCGCGACGTCAAGGAGAAGTGAGTACCCCACAAACAAAGATTTGGGGATGCAGGGAGCACCTGGCTGGCTCCTGCTGGACCCCATCCTGCCTGGCCTGCAGGTACGAGAGCTTCGAGGACCCCACGGGCACGGTGGACAAGTTCCACTACGGCACTCACTACTCCAACGCCGCCGGGGTCATGCACTACCTGATCCGCACCGAGCCCTTCACCACCCTCCACATCCAGCTGCAGAGCGGCAGGTGGGCACCTGGCAGCTGGCTCCTGCAGAGGGGACACTGTGGGGACACAACCAGGCTCCAGCCAGGTGTCCTGTGCCCCCAGGTTTGACTGCTCCGACCGGCAGTTCCACTCGGTGCCGGCAGCGTGGCAAGCCCGCATGGAGAACCCGGTGGATGTCAAGGAGCTCATCCCAGAGTTCTTCTACTTCCCAGAGTTCCTGGAGAACCAGAATGGTAAGGGGCACCATTGTCACCACCTGGGGAGCACAGGGAGGGGTCTGTGTCCCTCATCATCCTCGTCCTGCCCGCAGGGTTTGACCTGGGCTGTCTGCAGCTCTCCAATGAGAAGGTTGGGGACGTGGTGCTGCCGCGGTGGGCACGGTCCCGCGAGGACTTCATCTACCAGCACCGCAAAGCCCTGGTGAGATGGGGACCCCCTTCAGCCCTGGGGGCGTTCTGGGGCCATTCCCACCCCACCCTGACACCCCATCCTTGGACAGGAGTCGGAATATGTCTCCGCCCACCTCCACGAGTGGATCGACCTCATTTTTGGGTACAAACAGCGCGGCCCGGCCGCCGTGGAGGCCCTCAACGTCTTCTACTACTGCACCTATGAGGGTGAGCTGTGGGGCAAAGGGAAGGGGACACCCTCCAGGGACGTGTCCCCCCGTGACTATGACCATCCCCATCCGCAGGGGCCGTGGACCTGGACGCCATCACCGACGAGACGCAGCGCAAGGCTCTGGAGGGCATCATCAGCAACTTCGGGCAGACGCCCTGCCAGCTTCTCAAGGTAGCTCAGACCCCCCCACCCCCCAAAACCAGCCCCTTTTGGGGGGTCTCCCCCCTTCTGATGGGTGTCCTGCCCCCCCCAGGAGCCCCACCCCGCCCGGCTGTCGGCAGAGAGCGCTGCCCGCAGGCTGGCCCACCTGGACACCCGCTCCCCCAACGTCTTCGAGAACCTGGGCCAGCTCAAGTCCTTCTTTGTGGAGGTGAGGGCACCCCCGGGGGTCCCTGGGCAGGACTGGGAGGGGTGGGGTGGTCAGGAGGGTGCCCAGCAGCTGCTGTGTCCCCACAGGGCATCAGTGATGGGGTGGCCCTGGTGCAGGCCGTGGTCCCCAAGAACCAGGCACATTCCTTCATCACTCAGGGATCCCCCGACATCCTGGTGAGTGTGGGGAAACTGAGGCACAGGGGTGTTTTGCTGGTCCAGGGGGGTCCAGGACCAAAGCAGGGAGGATCCCAGCAGTGAGAGCAGTGTCACCTCCCCTTCTCTCTGCTCAGGTCACCGTGAGTGCCAATGGCTTGTTGGGGACCCATAACTGGCTGCCCTACGACAAGAACATCTCCAACTACTTCAGCTTCACCAAAGACCCCACTGTCACCAATGCCAAGTGAGTCACTGGGCCACAGGGTCCCCAGGATGGTCCCTGGAAGTGGCACCCATCCACCACCATCATCCCACATCCCTCCTCACAGGACCCAGCGCTTCCTGCAGGGCCCCTTCGCCCCCGGGGCCGACCTGAGCTCCCGCACGCTGGCTGTGTCTCCCGACGGGAAGCTGCTCTTCAGCGGGGGACATTGGGACAACAGCCTCCGTGTCACCTCGCTGGCCAAGGGCAAGGTGGTGGGGCACATCACCCGGCACATAGGTACGTCCTCCTCCCATGGTGGTGATGATGATGATGGGGTAGGGCCATACTCAGGGGCAGGTGACACCATGAGCAGGTGACACCGTGAGGGGCATCTCCCAGTGTCTCCATCTCCCAGGCACGGTCCAGATTCCAACCTCAGAACTGGAGTGGGGTGAGGAGCAGCAGCATCCGCACCCAAAATACATCTTGGGATGGGATTGGGAGCAATTCCACATCCAAAAACACATCGTGGTGCCATCCCATGGAGTCAGGGGGCCGAGCGTGGTGGGAGGGGACCGGCACCTCATGGTGTCCCTCTGGCTGTCACAGATGTTGTCACCTGCCTGTCACTCGACCTCTGCGGCATCTACCTCATTTCTGGCTCGCGGGACACCACCTGCATGGTGTGGCAGGTCCTACAGCAGGTAAGGGCTTCAGGAGCAGGGTGAGCTCGTTGTGGGCACTGCCAGCAGGTCACTGATGTCCCCGTGTCCCCAATGCCAGGGTGGCTTTTCCAGCGGCTTGGCTCCCAAACCCGTCCAGGTGCTGTACGGCCACGACGCCGAGGTGACGTGTGTGGCCATCAGCACCGAGCTGGACATGGCCGTGTCCGGCTCCAAGGTGAGCTGGTGGGGCCGTGGGGTGGGCGTGGGATGGGCAGTGCCACCACCATTGTCACCCTGTGTCCCCTTCCTCGCCCAGGACGGCACCATCATCACCCACACCGTGCGCCGGGGTCTCTTCATCCGCTCCCTGCGGCCGCCCGGCGAGAGTTGTCCCCCTGCCATCCTGTCCCACCTGGCCGTGGGGCCCGAGGGACAGGTGGTGGCCCAAACCGCCGTGGGCCAACCCTCCTGCTCCAAGGTATGTCCAGGTGTCCCCACTGTCCCCTCCCAGCCATCACCACCACCACACTCCCCCTGTGCTCCTTGCAGGACAGGTTCGCACTGCACCTGTACTCGGTGAACGGGAAGCTCCTGTCCTCCGTCCCGCTGGACCGGGAGGTGACAGCCATGTGCCTGACCGAGGACTTCGTGGTGCTGGGGACCTCGGAGTGCGGGCTGGAGATCCGTGAGCTCCAGAGGTGAGGGATGGCTGTGCCCTGTCCCGGCCCCACCACACCCTTGGGGTGTCCCATGCC
This sequence comes from Rhabdornis inornatus, assembly GCA_013397075.1. NCBI lineage: Eukaryota > Metazoa > Chordata > Aves > Passeriformes > Rhabdornithidae > Rhabdornis > Rhabdornis inornatus. Next base: position 22,727 of record VWZS01001366.1, read on the forward strand.
ATGGTGTCCCATGCCATGGTGTCCCATGCCATGGCCATGTCCCCAGCCTCAGGGCGGCCGTGCCCCCCGTGCCCATGCGGGTGCCGGTGCGCAGCGTGTCCGTCACCAAGGAGAAGAGCCACATCCTGGTGGGGCTGGAGGATGGAAAACTCATCGTGGTGGGCGCTGGGCAGCCCGCAGAGGTGAGCAGGACCTCACAGCCAGGTCAGGGTGGGAGGGGGACATGGCTCGGTGTCCCCTGGGTGTTCCCAGCATGGGGACATCGATTTGTCCTCTCCAGAGCTGAGGGGGACCGGGGTGAGGGAGGGGATGTGGGATAGGGATGGGGATGGAGGTGGAAGGGAGGTGGAGGTGGAGAGAAGGATGAGGGTCTGGAAGGAGATGGTGATAGAGAAGGGGATGAAAATGGGGTTGGATAAAGGATTTGGGGATGGAGAAGAGGATGAGAATCTGGAAGAGGATGGGGATGGAGAAAAGGATGAGGATCTGGAAGATGAGGATGGAAACAGGGAAGGAGAAGAAAATGGGATGAAGTAGATGAGTATCTGGGAAGGAATGAGGAGGAAGAATGGGATGAGAAAGTGGAAGGAGATGGGGATGGAGAAGGAGATGAGGATCTTGGAATGGCATGGGGATGGGGACCTTGGAATGGGATGGAGAGGATGAGGATGAAGAGGATGAGGATGGGGATGGAGAAGCGGTTGAGGAACTGGAAGAAGATGGGGATGGAGAAGGGGATAAGGACCTTGAGCATCCTTAAATAATGATTTTAGGAGGCATTCGATGGTCCATCATGGTTGGGATGGAGGATNGAGACTGGGGGCTTGGAATGGGATGGGGATGAAGAGGATGAGGAACTGGAAGGAGATGGGGATGGAGAAGCAGAGGAGGATTTTGGGATAGGATGGGGATGGAGAAGGGGATGAGGATCTTGGAATGGGGTGGGGATGAATTGTTATTAATAATAATTAATAATAATAATAATATAGAAGCAGAGGAGGATTTTGGGATAGGATGGGGATGGAGAAGGGGATGAGGAAGGGGCTGGATGAAGGATTTGGGGATGGCAAAGGCACCCCCCCCATCCCCAGGTGCGGCCGGGCCAGTTCCACCGGCGGCTGTGGCGTTCCACGCGGCGCATCTCCCAGGTGTCGGCGGGAGAGACGGAATACAACCCCTGCGAGGGCAGGGCCTAGGCTGGCACCCACCCCCCACCCACCCCCGGACTGGGGGGGCCCCGACAGCCCTGCCCCGCCCGACATCCGTGGCCTTATCCAGCCCCGCTGGGGTGTCCAGCCCCGCCCTGGATTTTCGGGAGACGTTTCCCCCATCTCACGGCGGGATGGGGGACAGGAGGAGGTGGGGACCCCTCGCTGGGAAGGGGGGGTGGCACAGCCCCCACCCCCCCCTCCCCCCGTGCCCGCTGGCCAGGAGCCGGCAGAGTGTGGGTGTTCCCCCCCCCTTATTTTTTATTTCTATCAATTTTTAGAGCTTTTACAGAAAAATAATTGTTATTAATAATAATTAATAATAATAATAATATATCTGTGGGAAATCAAGGTGTGAGGTCCGTGGCTGTCCCAAGATGGGGACACACCCCCTCCTGTGTGTGTGTCCCCCCACTGTGGTGTCCTGCATGGGGGGGCCAGCACAAGCTGTGCCAGGCAGGGGTGGCGTGGGGACACTCGTGTCATGAGTGGGGCGGGGCTCAGCAGCTCTGTGCCCACGTGTCACGAGTTTGTGAGGTCTCAGCAGCTCTGCACGCACACGTGTCACGAGTGTGGGGGGGGTCTCAGCACCTGTGCACACGTGTGACAAGTTTGGGGGCTCTCGGTGGCTGTACACACACCTGTCATGAGTGTGGGGGTCCTCAGCAGCAGCTGGACTTGAATGTGATGAGTTCGGGGGGGTTTCTCAGCAGCTGTGCACCCCCGTGTCACGAGTTTAGGGGACACACAGCAGCTCCCCACACGTGTCACAGTTTTAGGGGGGTCTCAGCAGCATCAGCTGTGTCCCCCCCCCGTCCCAGCGGGGGACATGCAGCCCTTCACACATGTCACGAGTTTAGGGGGTCTCAGCCCCCCCCGGTTTGTCCCGTGTCACCAGCCCGGGGGTCTCTGCAGCCCCCGCAGCACGTCCCGGTCCCGGTGTCCCCTCCGTGTCCCTCCCGGCTGTCCCCGGAGCTTGGCAGCCTGTCCTGGCCGCGTGTCCTCCGCTGGCCCTGCCACCCCGGCGAGGCCCCTCGGCTGGCAGTGACCCTTGTCCCCGCTCTGGCGGCGGTGCCACCGCGTCACGTGGGGCACGGGGCACCCGCGGGGCCACCGGAGCCACCGCGGACCGGACGGAGCCATGGACGGACGCACGGAGAGGTGGGCAGGGCAGGGAGGGGACGCGGGCGGGGGCAGGGGACACGGCGGTGGCGGGGACACGGCGGTGGCGGGGACACGGGGTCACGCTGCTGGAGGGTGTTCCCGTCCCGCTGGAGGTTGGACTGGCGCCCCTGTTGCCGGATTTTGGCTCAGCTGGCCCCAGCCCAGGTGACCCAGTTCCGAGCATCCTGTCCCAAGGATTCCCCCTTCCCCCAAGTGTCCCTTTTCCCAGTCTCCCTGTCCCAGGTGTCTCAGTCCCAGGTGTCCCTCTGCCCCGTGTCCCCATCCCAGGCGACCCAGTCCCAGCTTTCCCATCCCATGTTTCCCAGTCCCGGGTTTCCCATCCCATGTTTCCCAGTCCCAGGCGTCCCAGTCCCGGGTTTCCCAGTCCCAGCTTTCCCATCCCATGTTTCCCAGTCCTGGGTTTCCCGTCCCATGTTTCCCAGTCCCAGGCGTCCCAGTCCCGGGTTTCCCAATCCCAGGTGTCCCAGTCAGAAGTGTCCCTGTTCCATAGATTGGAGTCCCAGGTATCCCTGCTTCCAGTATCCCTATCCAAGCTGACCCGGGTGTCCCACATGTCCCACTCCTCCTCCCATATCCCAGTCCCAGCACCCACCTGACTCCAGGAAAGCCCTGGATTGTGCCTAAGGAGCAAGGGACACCCTGGGGCTACCCCAGCACCGTCCCCACCCAAAATCCCCCCAGTGCCAGGTCCCTGGGGGAGCCCGCACCCCCACGTGGGGACAGGGACCCCCAGCACCCTCTGGGGGTGTAGGGTGGTGTTAGGTGGGTGTAGGGTGGGCACAGAGGGGTTTTGAGGGTGCGGGCTGGGTTTAGGTTGGGGAGGGGGTTCACAGCAGGTTCTCCCCACTCCCTCCCCCTCCCCACATTCCCAGCTCGTGGCTGGGAGCCCCCCTGGAGCAGTTGCCCACCCCGGCGCTGACCCTGGACCGGGCCACGCTGCGCGGGAATGCCGAGAGGATGCGGGAACGCTGCCGGGCGCTGGGGCTGCGCCTGCGCCCCCACGTCAAAACACACAAAACCCTGTGAGTGTGACTCCAGAACCCCCCCGTACCCATCCAGAATCCCCCCATGCCTCTGTATCCCCCCAGCACCCCTCAAACTTCACCCAGTTTTCCCATCAGCATCTCCCCATCCTCACCCCAAAATCCTTCTCCAGCATCCTCCCAGCGTCCCCCACCCTCCCCATCAGCATCCCACCAGCTTCCTCCCCAGTATCTCCCAGTTTCTCCAGCATCCCCCCCCTATCCCCCCCCGCCCCCC
>VWZS01001366.1:40895-68747 GCA_013397075.1 Rhabdornis inornatus
GGGAGAGCCGGGCTCGGGAAAGCCTGGATCGGGAAAAGCAGGCTTGGGAAAGCCTGGCTCATCCTCAGCGACGGGAACCAAGTTTGTTTTCCTTAAAAAACCAAAGATCCATCATCGTCATAATAATAATAATTAATAATAATAATAATAAATTCACAGGTTGGTGGCTCGGGAGAGCGAATCCCAGTGGGAATCGGGGCTCCCGAGGGCCGGGGGTGATTCCAGGGGCTATTCCAGCTCCGTGTCCTCTTTGGGCTTGTAGAGGATCCCGAATTTCTGCATGTACTTCTTGATGTATTCCTTGGTTTTGTGTTTGACGTTCTCGTTGCACTCCAGGTCCTCGGGGTTCTTGCAGTACTTGAGCTCCTTGTTCATCACTCCGTGGGTCAGCTGTGGGCAGGTGGGAATGCCAAGGGAATGCCTCGGGAATGCCGGAGTCAGTCCCAGAATTCCCACCAAGCCCAGGCCTGGACACTCCCCCAAGCCACTGTGCTCCAATTTCCCAAATATTCCCTCTTATTTCCAGATATTCCCTGAGCCACTGTCATATTATTCCCCAAATACTCCCTAAATATTCCATAAATATCTGGTATTGTTCCCTCAATATCTGCTGTTATTTTCCTATTATTCCCCAAATATTCCCTGTTATTTCTAGATATTGCCCAAGCTATTTTTATATTAGTCCTCAAATATTCCTCAAATACTTCCCAAATATTCCCTAAATATTTGGTATTGTTCCCTCAATATCTGCCAAACATTCCCAAGCTGTTTTCTTATTATTCCCCAAATATTCCTCAAATATTCCCTAAATATTCCATAAATATTTGGTAGTGTTGCCCCAATATCTGCTATATTTTCCAAACATTCCCCAAGCTATTGTTATATTATTCCCCAAATATTCCCTGAGCCCCTGTCATATTATTGCTCAAGTATTTCCTGTTACTCCCCAAATATTCCCTAAATGTTCCCCAAATATTTGGTAGTGTTCCCTCAATATCTGCTGTTATTTTCCAAACATTGCCCGAGCTATTGTTATATTACTCCCCAAATATTCCTCAAATATTCCCTAAATATTTGGTATAGCTATTTTCCTACTGCTCCCCAAATATTCCCTATTAGTCCCTAAACTATTTTTCTATTACTTCCCAGATATTCCCCAAATAATTCCCAATATTCAATTTGCTATTATTTTCCAAATATTCCCTAAATATTTGGTATTGTTGTGCCAATATTTGCANATTTTTTATTTCTCTTTTTTTGCTCTTTTTTTTTTACATAAAAAGTTCCGTAAAAATTGGATAAAGTAAAATGCTCGAAGCAGTAAAATCAATCTTATCAACATGGCCAGAAATCCGCAGTATTTACAGGGAAAACGGAGGAAACCTCGCAGAACCAAAAGGAAAAACCAAGGAAAAAACAAACAAACAAAAAAAATTAAAATCCGGGAATAACCCCCAAAGTCTCCTGCCAAACGTTCCCGTGGGATTGGCACGTTTGGGGCTGAAAGCAACGGGAGAAAAAGCAAATTATTATCAATATATTCACATATACGTTAAAATATAATACAGAGCTTGGGAGCAGCGCCGGGAGAGCCGGGCTCGGGAAAGCCTGGATCGGGAAAAGCAGGCTTGGGAAAGCCTGGCTCATCCTCAGCGACGGGAACCAAGTTTGTTTTCCTTAAAAAACCAAAGATCCATCATCGTCATAATAATAATAATTAATAATAATAATAATAAATTCACAGGTTGGTGGCTCGGGAGAGCGAATCCCAGTGGGAATCGGGGCTCCCGAGGGCCGGGGGTGATTCCAGGGGCTATTCCAGCTCCGTGTCCTCTTTGGGCTTGTAGAGGATCCCGAATTTCTGCATGTACTTCTTGATGTATTCCTTGGTTTTGTGTTTGACGTTCTCGTTGCACTCCAGGTCCTCGGGGTTCTTGCAGTACTTGAGCTCCTTGTTCATCACTCCGTGGGTCAGCTGTGGGCAGGTGGGAATGCCAAGGGAATGCCTCGGGAATGCCGGAGTCAGTCCCAGAATTCCCACCAAGCCCAGGCCTGGACACTCCCCCAAGCCACTGTGCTCCAATTTCCCAAATATTCCCTCTTATTTCCAGATATTCCCTGAGCCACTGTCATATTATTCCCCAAATACTCCCTAAATATTCCATAAATATCTGGTATTGTTCCCTCAATATCTGCTGTTATTTTCCTATTATTCCCCAAATATTCCCTGTTATTTCTAGATATTGCCCAAGCTATTTTTATATTAGTCCTCAAATATTCCTCAAATACTTCCCAAATATTCCCTAAACATTTGGTATTGTTCCCTCAATATCTGCCAAACATTCCCAAGCTGTTTTCTTATTATTCCCCAAATATTCCTCAAATATTCCCTAAATATTCCATAAATATTTGGTAGTGTTGCCCCAATATCTGCTATATTTTCCAAACATTCCCCAAGCTATTGTTATATTATTCCCCAAATATTCCCTGAGCCCCTGTCATATTATTGCTCAAGTATTTCCTGTTACTCCCCAAATATTCCCTAAATGTTCCCCAAATATTTGGTAGTGTTCCCTCAATATCTGCTGTTATTTTCCAAACATTGCCCGAGCTATTGTTATATTACTCCCCAAATATTCCTCAAATATTCCCTAAATATTTGGTATAGCTATTTTCCTACTGCTCCCCAAATATTCCCTATTAGTCCCTAAACTATTTTTCTATTACTTCCCAGATATTCCCCAAATAATTCCCAATATTCAATTTGCTATTATTTTCCAAATATTCCCTAAATATTTGGTATTGTTGTGCCAATATTTGCAATTATTCCCCAAATATTTTTTATTATTCATTAATATTCCCTTATTCTATTATTCCCTAGATATTCCCCAAATATTTTCTATTATTCCCCAAATATTCCCTAAATATTTCCTATTATTCCTCCATATTATTTATCCATTATTCCTCAATTATTCACTATTATTCCCCAAATATTCCCCAAATATTTCCTATTGTTCTCCCAATATCCCCCCACCATTTCTCCTTCCCTTCCCTCATCTTCCAAGGAGCTGGAGGCAGTTGGAATGACACGATCCCATTTTCTGGGGCCATCCCTTTGTCCCCAAGTCCCCACACCCCATTGTCCCTGTACCCTCCATGTCCCCATGTCCCTTTATCCCCATGTCGCCATGTTCCTGTACCCTGTGTCCCCATGTCCCACATCCCCCTCATTCCTGTATCCCCAAATTCCCATACCCCTCATGTTCCCAACTCCTTGAACCCCATGTCCTTGTGTCCCCATGTCCCCACATCTTTGTGTCCCTGTACCCCCTGTCCCCAATCCCACATTCCAATGAACCTGCAGTCTCCATGTCCCCAATCCCACATTCCATGTCCCTGTACCCCATGTCCCTGTGACCTCATGTTTCAGCATCTCCGTGTCCCCATGTCCCAGATCCCCGTGTCCCTATGTCCCCACAAGCCTGTGTCCCTGTATCCATGTTCCCATGTCCCACATCCCTATGTCCCTGTGCTCTCCATGTCCCCACATCCCTGTGTCCCCGTGTTCCTGTATCCATGTTCCCATGTCCCACATCCCTATGTCCCTGTGCTCTCCATGTCCCCACATCCCTGTGTCCCCGTGTTCCTGTATCCATGTTCCCATGTCCCACATCCTCATGTCCCTGTATCCACTGTCCCTATGTCCCCACATTCCTGTGTCCCTGTGTCCCCATGATCCTGTATCCATGTTCCCATGTCCACGTCCCTATGTCCCTGTACCCTCCATGTCCCCACATCCTGTGTCCCCATACCCTGTGTGTGACCGTGTCTCCGTGTCTCTCCATGTCCCCATGTTCCCGTGCTCCTCGCGTTCCCAAGTCCTTGTATCCCATGTCCCCCCATCCCCGTGTCCCTGTGTCCCACATTCCCACCTTGCGTGCCAGGTGTTTGAAGTCCTCAGTGGTGGTGATCCTGCCCACTTTGCAGTCGGGTTTCCGGTAGGGATTCAGGCACTGCACGATGAACTGGGACATCTGTGGGAGACATGCTGGATCCAGCTCCCTGCTCCCACCATCCCATCCCATCCCATCGCATCCCATCACATCCCATCNCCCATCCCATCCATTCCCATCCCATCCCATCCCATCCCATCCCATTCCCATTCCCATTCCCATCCCATTCCCAGTCTGGGATCCCTCACCTCTTTCCTGAACACCTCCTTGCTCTTCTTGGCCAGCTCACTGGAAGTGTCAGCTTCCGCCGTCTTGGGCTTCTTGGAAGACTGGAGAGGGGACACAGGGATGGCAACGCTTCCCTTGGGGACAGCGCTCCTGTCCCACAGCCTGGTGGGCAGCACACGCTTCCAGCCCATTCCCAGGGAGATTCTCAGCCCATTCCCAGGGAGAGTCCCAGCTCAGTGCCAGCACACTCCTCAACCCATTCCCGACACCCTTCCCAGCTCAAGGCCAGCACGTTTGCCAGTCTGATCCAGGTACAATTCCCAGATAAATGCCAGCACACTCCCACCCCAAACCAGGCATTTCCCAGCTTGGTCCCATGAGCTTCCCAGCCCACTCCTTGTGCTCTTCCCAGCCTTAGCCCAGCAAACTTCCCTGCCCAGTCCTGGTGCATTCCCCAGTTCAATCCTGGTGAACTTTCAGGTGAACTTCCCAGTTCATCCCAGTGAACTTGCCAGCCCAATCCCAGCACACTTCCCAGCTCATTCCTGGTGAGTTTCCCAGCCCAGTCCCAGAATGCTCCACACCCCAAAGCAGGCATTTCCCAGCCCAATCCCAGTTTGCTCCCCATCCCGATGCCGGCACACTCCTCACCCCAATCCAGGCACAATTCCCAGTCTGATCCCAGCACAGTCCCCAGCCCAGTCCCAGCATTTCCCAGCCTTGCTCCTGGCACTCCTCAGCTTGGTCCCAACATATTTCCCAGCCCAATCCTGGCACAATTCCCAGCACACTCCTGGGCTGGGAGGCACAGGGACCACTCCTTGCTCTTGTTTTCTTTGGAAAAAAAAGCTGGAAAAAGAGCAGGAGTGGGTCCTGGGGCAGTCAGGCTGGTCCATAGTGGAAGTAAGTCCTGCGGTGGTGGATTTTCCTTCAGGAATTCCCTGGGAGGGCTGGGGCCCCCCACAAGCATTCACACGGATTATCTTTAGCTACAGTCAAGATAAAGGGAATTTTCTCGGAATTTCTGGCTGCTCCCCTGAGTACTGATCCCTGATTTACTAACGGAGCAGAATCCGCTCCAGCTGCATCCCGGGGCCCATCCCTTCATGCTGGATCCACACCCACCTCCCACACGCTCCCATCCCAAGCTCTGTGATCTCCCTGGAGCCTAAGAAGGGAAAAGCAGCATCCCTGCACCAGCACCATTTTCTGGGAGAGGTCTGGGATCCAGGTCATCCCAACTTGGATTGTAAGGACGGGAAGAGCAAAAGGATTTGTTAAAGGTTTGGAAAGCCAAGGGAGATTTCCCTTCTCCTTCTGCTCTCTGATGATGTCCCAATATTTCTTTAAATTAAAAAAATTCCATTTTTCAGTAGTATTTAACATTGCAAAAAGCAGGAAAAAATCCCTTTCAATCCCTAAAAATGTGCCTGGCTGGAGGGCAGAGCTGCAAAATCCCAGGAGCAAGGGGCCAGGGTGTAAATCCGCAGTGCCAGGGAGGTTTTATGGCCCAGGCTTGGCCGGAGCAGGGACATCAAAGCTCCTGCTCCGGCCCCAGGCTCGGCTGCCACTTCAAAAGGCTGGGAATGGGGAGCAGATGGCTCTGGATGGCTCCGGCACCAACCCTGCAGTGCTCCATCGGCAAATGCCTCGTCATTCCCAAACCCCTCTCCATCCCCACACCCCTCATCATTCCCAAATCTCTCCATTCCCAAACTCCTCTTCATTTCCAAATCCCTCTTCAGTCCCAAACCCTTCCCAAATCCTTTGTCATTCCCAAACCCCTTGTCATTCCCAAACCTTTCCCAAAGCCCTCGTCATTCTCAAACCTTTCCCAAATCCTTCATCATTCCCAAACCCTTCTACTGCCCCAAAATCCTTCTCCATCCCCAAATCTTTCCCCACCAAATCCTTCTCCACCCCCAAACTCCTTCTCCATTATAAATCCTTTCTCCATATGAAATCCTTCCCCACCCCCAAAATCCTTCTCCATCACTTAACTCTTCTCCATCACCAATCCCTTCTCCACCCCCAAAATCCTTCTCCATCCTCAAATCCTTCTCCACCCCAAATCCTTCTCCATGATGAATCCCTTCTCCATCAGCAATCCCTCCTTCATCACCAAATCTTCCTCCACCAAACCCTTCTCCATCCCCAAACCTTTCTCCACCAATCCCTTCTCCATCCCAAAATCCTTCTCCTCCACCCAATCCTTCTCCTCCAATCCTTTTCTCCATCCCCAAGCCCTTCTCTGCCCCCAAACCTTTCCCCATCCAACCCCTCTCCATGTGGGATGAGGGCAAAAATCGGTGTCAAAATTGGCAGGGAAAGATGAGGAGGAGAAATGAAAACTCCATTTCCAAGCTCCTCCCTGTGCCAAGGTACCAATTCCTCCTTGGAGAATTCTTCCTAATTTTAGGCTAAAATTCCATTTTAGATTTATTTTAATACCAAAATCTCCTTATCAAGGCCTTTCTCCCTCATCCCTCCGAAGTGAAATCCTGTAATCCAAAGGCTGCCAGGAAAACTAATAAAGGAAAATCCCCAGAACGGTGCTGTCCCTATTTTCCAGCCTCTAGAGGAGATGGGAATGGAGAAGCCACAAAGATGGGGGGAAAATCAGCCTGGGATTGGATCAAGAAGCCAAATGTTTGGGAAAACCTGGAGGAGCCTGACTGGGATTCTCTTTTCCAGCAGCTGGGATCTGCTCCACTGACACCAACCTTTCCATGGAGAACCAATGGGCAGAGACAAACTCATCCCAAATCCAAGCTTTTTCCATCTAAAAGGATGCAAAACCTTCAGCATCCCGCCCAGTGTCCCGGCCAGCCTTCCTGCTGGGCCACTCCCACAGGAAAGCCATTTTTCCAAGGGAAAAACAAGATTTCAAGTGTGCTTTGAAGGGAATAGTGATCCTGGCTTCCCACTCCTCTTGTGCCTTTCCATCAAAATCCTCCCCCAAGGCCCAGGAACACCGGGAATAGCAGCAGCAGCTGTTGGATGGTGCCAGTGGGTTTAATCCCTCCTGGGTGGGTTTAATCCCTCCTGGATGGGTTTAATCCATTTGGAAAAGGTGTAGGGTGGGGAGGAGGGTAAAAAATCCAAGGAATGTGGTTGTAATTCCAGGGTGGAAGGGTCAGAGGCAGGAGCTGCGACCATGGGAATTCAGTGCCAGGAAAAACCCGACCTTCCGGCCATCCTGGCTCAGAAGAAAAGGAATGAAAGCTCTGGAGTGAGGAGGAACCACCTCAGCCTGAGGTCAGCCAGAGTCATGGCTCATTTAGGAGTGAGGGATTCATGGATTCAGGGAAATTCAGGGATTTTGGGTTTGGAGTGAGGAACAAAACCTGGAAGGAGCAGCTGGTTCATATCCAGCCTGAGGTGAAGCCCTTGGATGGTGACCTTAGCCCTCAGTTCCTCCTTATTCCAATTTATGGGACAAAAGCCCAAATTTATGGAAGCACCTTCCCTTGCTGCTCCCTCTGCTGTGCAGGCAGCACTGAGACCCTCAAAATTCCATAGGAAAAGAGCTTCCAAGCTGGAATACACCAGCACAGCTCTATTTCCTCACTCAGAAAAACCCAGCCTTCTCCTCAGCACCTCATTCCCATCCCAGGGATGTTCCCAAACATCTCCAAGCTGCTCTCCAACACTGAAATTCAGCTCATCCCTTCACAACTTTTCCAGCTTCAAATTTCCCTTTAGAGCCTCCAATTAACATTTTCCTGCTCAATCCCAATATCTGCAACCCCAATATTTGCAAATATCTGCAAACAGTATTTGCAACTCCAAGATCCCGGAATATTAGGGAATGTCATGGGATAAATGTGACACTGATGCAGGGATAAAAATCCTTGAAAAGGCTTCCCTGGATTCCTCTGTGGAAGCAACAGCCCCCTGGCTGAGTGGGGAGTGCCAGCTCTGAGCTCATTTTCCAATTAACTTTTTCCCAGGGAGATATTTGTCCGTAATTTCATCGGAGTGAGCTTGCCAGGAATCCTGGCAGGAGCACTCGGAGGCATTCTGGGAATGGGATTAACCCCTGAGATCCTGGCAGCCTATGGAAAGGCAACAGCAGCCTTGTGGGATATTCCTGGGTGCTGCAGGATGGACAACACCTTCAGGAAAATCCCAGGAATGTGGGAGCACCAAAGCAGAGGGAGAATTGATTCCTTTCTTTCCATGGACCTTCTCCAGCTTTTTAAGGAATCAGGTATGGGAAAGGCTCCTGAGCTACACCCTTAGTTCGTCCTTTTCCAATGTTATTCCCCCTCATTCCCATTTTTCTGGCCAGCTCCACACACAGGGCAGAACTTCAGGAAGTCCGGTGTCCACTCGAGCTGTGGCCGGAACAGCCGAGCCCTGAGTGTGGCCAGTGCAGCCACTCCAAAGGATCCGGGGTCACTTCTGTCCCTCTGCCACCTCCCAGCTCCACAGTGACCTCCCATCCCCTGGTCTATCCCAAGGATTTGGATTTCTCCCTCACCTTCATGGGGTTCTCGTCGTACGTGGGGGTCCCGAGGTCCATCTCGGCCTCGTGCTCCAGGCTGGCGTCGTCCCCAGGGCTGTCCCAGGTTGGAGGATCCCACTGGGTTTGTCTGCAGGAAGGAGAACAGACCATTGGCACCTCCTCAGAGAAACTGGGAGCTGCTCATGGATGATCCCATCGGCCATCAGAATTCCTGTCAACACGGAATTCATGGCCGTGCTCTTAATTTGAAGGTTTTTAAGTTGGAGAAGGTTAAAACCAAGCAGGAAAAACTGAAAAATGGCAACTTGCACCATTTTCTACCATGCTGACACTGTGGGATCAAGGGATGTTCATCACCAGGATGGGATTTCCAGCATGGAAAAGTGGGAACATCCCAGCAGAGAGCCCAGGGAAGGCTCAGCCTCCACCGAGGCTCCCTTGGGTCTCCTCATCTCATCCCAAGACTTCCAAACAACACAATTCACCAGTTCCTGCTGCACTGGTTTGAATTCCTGGTGTTTGAAAATCTCCTGCTCTGCTGTGTGCCAGGAAGCAGGAAGGGGATCCAAAAGGGAGATGGAAAAGATTCATGGATGCAAGGAATTGTGTGCCAGGAACAAGAACTGACAACAGGAAATGGGTAAGGAAGAAAATCTTCCTGCTTATCCTTTCAGAGGTGGATCCCCATCCACACCTCCCATGGAGTTGGAAATTTTAAAAAAGTCCTTTATAGAAGCTTAAAAGTCAGGTAAATTCATAGGGATTGATCTAAAACCTGGGGATTTTTTCAAAACTGATGGGAAATGTGTAGGAAAAACATTGGGAAAATCGTGTTTCTTTCTATGGAGGTGGGAGCTGGGCTCTTGTCCCAAAAAACAAGTGACAGGATGAGAGGGAACGGCCTCAAGTTGTGCCATGGGATGTTCAGGTTGGATATTGGGAAAACTCCTTCATGGAAAGGGTGGAGTGCCCATCCCAGAGGGACCTCAAAGCCCTGTGGATGTGGCAGCTGGGGACAGGGGACAGCCATGTCCACACCCACCTGGTGACCACGTGGTAGTAGTAGATCTTCCCCTCAGGATCCCGGGCTGTTTTCCAGTTGGGAGGGAGGACGATGGTTTTGGGTTTGGGAGGAGAAGGCGGAGGCAGATCCAGGAGGTTGTTGGTGACCACCAGCTCTGGCTGCAAACAGCACAAAAGGGATGAAGGGAAAGTTGGGAGGCATCATGAAAGGTGTCCTGGCAGCTCTTTATCCCACGGGAAAACCCTCCCCATCCCTTGGGATCCTCACCTGCTGGATGGGCTGGGGCTGCCCGGCTGCCACGATGGTGGTGACGGCCGTGGGGGGCTGCACGATGACTCCTTGGGGATGAGCTGTGTAGATCTGCTGGCCCTGGATGTACTGGAGACCTGGCTGGGCATAGCTCTGGAACAGGGAATCACACTCAGCTGCTTTTTGCTTTTCCCAAAAAAAAAAAAAACCTCGTACTGCAGGAGCTCAGCTTCCACCCGACCGTGGTGCTCCAAGCACCAGCCTGGCCTTGGACACCTCCAGGGATGCAGGGGCAGCCACAGCTGCTCTGGGAATTCTATCCCAGCTTCTCCCTATCCTCCCAGCCAGGAATTCCTTCCTATTATACTTAGATTTTTGTAATATTATTAATTCTGGTAGCTCCAGACTCTATTTCCAAAACCCAGTGGAAGCTGAGCTCCCACATCCACGTTTTACTCAGCTCTTAGCCACAAATCTCCCTTCAACAGTCAGAAAACCAAAATATTCCTCCAAGCTGCAAATTCCTGATTGGTCCCAAAAACTATGGAATCATCATCCCTGGATGTGTCCAATATTCCCCATTCCTGGATATGTTCAGTATTCCCCATCCCTGGATGTGCTCAATATTCCCCATCCTCTGGATTGTCCAATATTCCCCATTCCTGGATGTGTTCAATATTCCCCCATCCCCGGATGTGTTCAGTATTCCCCATTCCTGCATGTTCTCAGTATCTCCCATCCTTTGGAATGTCCAAGGCCAGGTTGGACAGGGCTTGGAGCAGCCTGGGATAGTGGAAGGTGCCCCTGCCCATGGCAGTGAGTGGCACTGGATATTTTTTAATATTCCTTCCAACCCCACACACTCCAGGATTCCGTGGCTCTCCAATTTATGTCGTTGGTAGACGGAAAATACCCCGGAATGTGCTTTTCTCCTACTCTTGGGTAGGAAGTTCTCTGAGAAGAGCTAAGAAGATGCTCCAATAAGAGAAGTAACAGAGAGTGAGTAACTCTATGTTTTTCCCCAGCTGGCTGCCCTGGTTCCAAGGGTGTTCCCAGCTGGAATTACCTGGACAATGGGCGGGGTGGTCTGCGAGTAGGGCGAGGTCACTCCGTAGACGGTCTGGCAGGTCTGGCCCTGGTAGTAGATGGCAGGTTGGGACTGGGCTGGGGAATAGGGCTGCTGGACAGCCACGGGCTGCTGGCTGGAATCCCACACCCCGTAACTCTGGCCCTGCACCGCCCCGGCCGTGGCCACCGGCAGCACGGTGGCCACGTTGGCCTCCTGGTGCACCACGGCGTCGCCCTGCGCCACGTACTGCGGCGTGGTCACCTCCATGGCGGTGGCCACGTGCTGCACCACGGGCACTGGCTGTGGGGTGCTCAGGGCCGGCTCCACCGTGTGCCCCACCAAAGTCTGGGAATGCTCATATCCCGCCGGAGAGCACATGGAGTCCATGCTGGGCGTGGGCAGCAGCACCTTGCCGGCGTTGGGGTTGCTGGGATCCACGTAGGCCTGCATGGGGTATCCTGGTGGGTAGCCCATGAAGCTGTGGTGGGATGTTCCGTAGCCCATGGAGTCGTAGGGAAGTGGGGACGTCATTCCCAGGTTTTGGAGCTGCTGTTGTTGTTTCTGGGCTTCCCGTTGGGCCACCTCCTGCTCGAAGAGCTTCCGGCGCTCCTCCGTGGACAGCTTGTTGCGGTCCTTGGGCCGGACTTTCTTCTTGGAAGATGCTGGGGTATCGTACCTGGCAGAGAGGGAACAGGGAAAGAGCCTGTGAGGCCTCAGGAAGCTGCAGGCCCAGGGCTCCAGCAGCAAAAGGGACGGTGGAAAACCTGGAATGCCCAACAGCAGCATGAATTCCTAAAAGCATTCTCATACTTCCAGCTGTTTGACCAATTCAAGAGAAACATCCGCTGGTCCTGCTCATCCACAGGGAGCCAGGGCAGAGGATGAGCAATCCCAATGGATTGGCCAACATCAGCCTGGTGCTGATGGAGATGCAAGGATGCCACAGAACCTGTCCAGAGGAGCTGCTCTGGGATACTTGGAGAGGGAGGGAACATCTCCAAGAGAACCCAAGGAAGGTCACAATCTGCAGGGTATCCCAAACAGGCCCTGCTGGAAACACTCTGCCATGTTTTCCCAAAGCAGGACAAACAAGGAATTTGAAGAGGCTCCTGAACAGGAGAAACTCACAACACAGCATCTTCCCCCCCAAATTCCAGTGCTGGGGTGAGAATTCCATCTTTCTAGTCCAGAACTCCCCCATGGGAGCTGCAGACACAGCAAAGAACAAGGGAATCACAAGCACCACACTCCTGTTTGGAATTCTGCTCGTTCCCAGACCGCAGCTTCAGCTTCAAAAAATAATGGTGTGGATGGGGTTTTTTTAATTCCTTAAGAGTTTTCATCCCAAAATGCGCAGCAGCTGGAGGAATTTTTCCAGGGAATTGAGGGAGGAGGGGAAAAAAAAAGCCTAAGGACTTTGATCAAAGCACAACCAAGGAAAATTTCAGATCAAAGGTGGATATTTCCAGACGTTACGAGTGTGGTAAAACAGGGATTACAAGGAAAAATGCTTTGCAGCCTTAATATAATGGATTCTACAAAGCATCCAGGATATTCTCCATATATTCTGCGTTCCTGGGATCCATTTACATATCAAAAGCATATTGCTACCAACAGATCTGCTGGAGCTGTTTCCTGGTATTCCCAGAGGAGCTGCAGGATCCGTTAATGGGAACCTCATTGCCCAGAGGAGTTTGATTTCCCTAATTAAAGTCTTTCCTGGCACTGCCGGGACAGTGTAGAAGAGAAGCAGCTGCCATGGAGGGAGTGGGAAGAAGGAAACCGAGGGTTTTAGTGTTCCTTTCTCCATCTATTTGGTTATTTTCCTTATTAAATCCTTGGGATAACAAAGAGGGGTGCTCAGAGTGGGGAGAACATTCCCAGAGATGGAATTTGGTCCTTCACCAACATGGACACAGCACAGAGGGAAGAGCCAGAGCAGCAACTCCTCACCCAAAAAAATGCTTGTTCTGTTTTAAACAACCCCCCAAATCCAGGATTTACTTCCTGGGGATGTTTCCAGCCTCCTTACAGAGGGATAGATTTACATCTGTATTTTTCATCCAGATGTTTCCAACTTTCCCAGCTCAGCTCAACGCGAGGTTTCCTCGTCTGGCTGACTCGGCACCAATTGTTCCCTAATTATGGAGTGGCTTTGAGAGGGACAACAGAGAAGTGACTTCTTTAAAGGAAATTCCATGGTATTTCTGCTGCCTTTAACACCATCTCCATTCCCTCTGAACTGCAAGACACGGAATATTTTCCTTCTCTTCATTAGGAGTCGCATGCTCAGCCCTGGCGAGGATGCCACCATTCCCAAGGAAAGGCAGGAGCCTGCTGGGATCACACCCACCTGGACTGCTGTCCTTAAAGGTATTTTTAGGGAATAACTACTCAATCAAGGAAGTTTTGGAGTCAGAACTCCTGGTTTGGGCACTGCTCCCTCCTGTACAGGGCAGGGATTGCTCCAAGTTGAGAATAATTCCCAGTACACTGGGAAGAGGTGGAGCAGGAGAAGGGAATGGGTTTTGAAGGACTCAGGGAGCTCTTTGCCTTAAGAGGGCTGCATCCTGAATTTCTGGATTCCCTATCCCTGGATGTGTCCCAGGCCAGGCTGGACAGGACTTGGAGCACCCTGGGACAGTGGAAGGTGTCCCCACGGCACAGGGTGGGAACTGGATGGGCTTTGAGGTCCTTCCAACCCAAACCATTCCATGATCCCTAATTTCTGTGCAGGAGCTGGCAGGGCTTCCCTCATGTCCCACCTCATTCCCAAAACACACCTGAAGATGGAGGTGCAGCTTATCCCAGACAAGAACCACCCAACTCCCACCGGGATTCAATCTCAGCACCAGGATTCCTCCGGGAGAAAACTCCCTTCCCCAGCCCTGGGGAATCCCAAAGACCCCCAGGACCGTTTTTCCTGGAGATTTTACCCAGGAATGTGGCAGACCCCTGGAATATGACAGCTCCCTGCCACCACTTGCCTGTCCTCTGGCCTCTTAGTGCCCCTCTCGTAGGCTGAGGATGGAGGGGACAGGGAATCTCTCCTTCTCTTCCTCTCCTTGCTCTGGCTCTGCCGCTCTGGATCCCGCTCTCGGCTCAGGGTGGGATTCTTGGGAGTGGGGGTCTGATCCCGGAGCCCGGCTGTCTCTCTCCCACGATCAGCTGTTGGGAAAACAGGGGGAAAAAAAGGAGGGAATTTTTATCATTTGGGTATTAAGAGCTCCCATCTCTTAGAAACAGCCTCAAGTTGTGCCAAGGGACGTTCAGGTTGGATATTGGGAATATTTCTCACGGAAAAGGCTGGCCAGGGCCAGGGCAGTGGTGGAGTCCCCATCCCTGAAGGGATTTAAAAGCCATGTGGATGTGACACTTGGGGACATGGATCAGTGGTGGCCTTGGCAGTGCTGGGTATTCAATCTTGGAGGGCTTTTCCAAGCTCCCCAATTCCATGATTTTAATTTTAGGTTGCTCCATACCACCCTCAGGACCCATCTTCCACCCACCCAGTGCTCAGATTATCCTCCCTGTTCCCAGGAGCTGTTTCCCAGGAGGAGGAGCTATGGAGGCAGAACAGCCTTTGACATTCCAAACTGGGAAAATGAGGGAGCAGAGGAAGACCTGGGAAAAGGTAAGGACTTACCACTGCTTTCCTTTTCTGCTTGGCTCTTCTTGGGGATGCGATAAACCTCCTGTGGAAAAGCAACGAGCAGGGTCAGAATTCCAGCTGCTCCCAAAACCACCCCAAACAGCCAAGAATCACATAAATCATACATTTACAAGAAACCACCAAAAAAGGGTCATTTGAAGGAAAGTTCTGGGGTTTTTTGTGGTGCTTTCCATATATTTCCTCTGCTCAGTGTTTGATTTTTGGTGGAATTTTGGGCCAAGAGCTCTGGGCAGAGCTGTAGGGTCCTACACCATCCATGGTGATGGAAGAGTGTCCCAGCAGCAGCTCCTGCTGTCCCTGCCCTGGTCTCCAAGGAAGTTTGAGATAACCCAGCAAGGAGCAGGGAGTTGGGCTGGGTGATTCCCACAGATCCCCTCTGACTGGAGACATTCCATGGCTCTGGTGGCCAACATCTGCTCCCCCTGCTCATGGACCATCCCTGGGCTTCTCCCAGCTCCTGACAGCCTCACTGGGGACAGGGTCACATTTCCATGATGTTCCCAAGGTCTGATCCCAAGGGAAATGAGCAGCAGGACCAGGCCCAGCTCTGAGTGACCCCTTCAGCCAAGGACCTGCTGAGATCAGACACCAACACCCCCCACACGTCCAACAGCAGCAAATCCCAAACCCTCGGCTCATCCAGCTCCTCCCTCAGCACAGGAAAGTCCTGGAGAGATCCAGAGCAGGCCTCAGGGCTGGAGCCCCTCTGCTCTGGAGCCAGGCTGGGAGAGCTGGGAATGTTCACCTGGAGAGGAGAAGGATCCAGGGAGAGCTCAGAGCCCCTGGCAGGGCCTGAAGGGGCTCCAGGAGAGCTGGAGAGGGACTGGGGACAAGGCATGGAGGGACAGGACACAGGGAATGGCTCCCACTGCCAGAGGGCAGGCATGGATGGGATATTGGGAATTAGGAATTCCTGGCTGGGATGGAATTCCCAGAGCAGCTGTGGCTGCCCCTGGATCCCTGGCAGTGTCCAAGGCCAGGTTGGACACTGGGGCTTGGAGCACCCTGGGATAGTGGAAGGTGTCCCTGCCATGGCAGGGGGGGCACTGGATGATCACAAAGGTCCTGGCAGCTCCAGGTGGAGATGGCACCGTGGGAAGAAAGGGAAAAAGAGCTGGGAATGAGGATCAGAACTTCCCTAAAGTCCAGGTTCAGCACAATGTCCTTGTTAAATCCTCCTGGACTGGGCAGGAACAACTCTTCCCATGTCACTGGAATTATCTGTACATCCCTCCAATTAAGAAATTAGGTTTATTAGCACCTTTCCATGCTCCATTGTATTTTTATTTGGAATATTCTGACATTCCCACTGTAAATCCCATTTTACCTCAGTGATTCTCATGATCCTACAGAGGTTTTACAGCATTCCTGACTGTCCGAGTGCTGGAAGGTTGGGAAAAAAGCGCTTATTTTTGTTTAATTCAAGCTTTTATCCAGCCCTTGCTCTGTTCCCTTCCTGAAGGAATACAGTATTCCCAAGAATTCCCAGTTATTTCCAGCAGAATGTGATGAACCAGCTGATTTTTGCCTGATGGAGCATCCCTGATGGAGCAGCAGCTGCATCCCAGAAAAACCCCATCAAATCATAAAGGAGATGCTCAGTTTAACACAAATAAATTGTTTTGGGGAGCTGTGCTGACATTCCAGCTTTCCCAGGGCACCTTCCCTAAAATCTCCTTTCATTTAGGCCCTGGATGAGGCAGAGTTGGAAAAAAGATGGATTTAACTGTTCCTAGGGAATGAAGGCTGCTGCAGTTGGGAATTTAAAGCTTCCACATGCTCAGAAATGTGGAGTTTACCTTGACTTGACTTTCAGATTTTACAGAACATCCTCTTTTTTTTTTAATTCCTTGAGTTTTCAAAGCTGTTTGGGAATTAATTAACGGGTGGCTCAGGGGGCTCATTAGCAACGTGTCCACCCCCAGCTCTGGATGGGCTAAAAATGAGAATTTCCTTTAGCAAAAAAAAAGGGAAGGAGAAGAAACCCTGTTGTGGTTTGTCCACGAGGCAAAACCACTTCAAAAGTGCTGCTGCTGACTAAAAAAAAGGGATTTGGGCCAAGATTTTTAGGTTTTTAAAGAAAATTTGCTTTTCTGCAGAGCTCAAACACAGCATGTGGAGTTTGAAGCATCTGCAAAAAGAGAGGCATTAAAATTCCCCCAAAATGCCCTTTAAATTAAAGTATTTTTAATTTATTTATGTTTTGCTACAGGCTACCATAGTCAAAATCCATTTTTTTTGATGAAATGTAAAAAAACAAAGCAGCAGCTCCATGTTTGGGGTGGGGAGGGATGCAGGATGAGCCCATAATTATATAGGATTTATATATTTGTAAATGATGTAATCCTTCTAATGTCTGATCACAGAATGGTTTGGGCTGGAAGGACCTTGAAGCTCATCCAAATCCAACCATGGGCAGAGACACCTCCCACTATCCCAGGGTGCTCCAAGACCCATCTAGCCACGATCTATGGATTTAATTTTATTTTCCTACAGAATTCCATGGGAATGACTTTGTCTCCCACTTCCTCATATGGGATGGAGGTGACCACAGGGGCAGGTTCTGAAGCCCCAAAATCATCTTCTAGCAATGCGCTTTGCTGTTTTTTTTTTTCTTTCTTTCCCACAGTAAACTCCTAAAAATGTTCATTTTCAGATCAGCACTTCCAAAAAATCCCCCCAAGTCAGCCCTGGCTGCTCCCAGAAGGAATGAGGAGCCACCAAGGAATGGGATCATGGATGAACTGCCTGGAGCAGAAGGACAACACAGGTATTGGGAAGTGCTAAACTACAGCAACTCCTCAGCTCCTAAAAAAGATCTGTCCATTAAAGAGCAGGATGGGCAATGGGAAATCAGCAGGAAAAGGCTCAGTGGGAAGAGAAGGAGGATAAGGAGCACCTGGAGTAAGGGGACTCGGCAACCCCACCATGCCTTGCTTTAGGTTCACCAGGACATTGGGGGAGCCCATCCCAGGATCTATCCCAACAAACTGGCCAGCCCTAAAAAGCCCAGGAAGCCCAAAATCCAAGATAATTTTGAGCAAGGAGTGAGCTCCGTGCTCTTGGAGAGAAACTCAATGGAGCCTCCAGCATCCATTCCATGTGGGAAGATGGAGGCAGCAAAGGCTTTGAACCAGGAACAAACGGAGGGATTTGTCCAAATTGCTCCATGAAAAGCAGATGGTGGTCAGGCCAGGCTGGGGAAACTCCCATGAAAAGCTGATTTTATTTTTGGAAACGGAAGCTGCTGGCTCGGAGCTGCAGAATTCCTCAATCAACGCAACCGCCGCTAACGGGCTCCAAATGGCTCCCGAGCTTCCAGCACAACTTTGAAGGGATTGCACGGAAAATTAAATGCAGAAGGAAAAGTGACACGAGTCTGTTCGACACAGAAGAGGGGGGAAAATGAGATTTGGGCTGTCCAGCCTCAGGCACAAGCCAGCCTTGGCTTGGGAAAGGGAAGAGAGCTGCAGGATGGAGTCACTACTCAAAGGAAAGGAAGATTGTGTCTTGAAGGAACCTTCTCCACAAATCTGTCCCTCAGCTGCCTGTCATTCCTGAATTAACAGTTCCATTCAATGACCTTGGAGGTCTTCCCTAACCTTAGGGATTGCCTGAGTTTATCCTATGATTTTATGAACTTCTGTTACTTGTTGAAGGAACACAACACAACCAAATCCATCCCCCACCAAGCTGGATCCTCTCCTCTCCTCTCCTCTCCTCTCCTCTCCCTCTNCACTCTCCTCTCCTCTCCTCTCCTCTCCTCTCCTCTCCTGCATGATCCCAAGGGATGGAGCAGAGCAAGAGGAAGGACCAACACCATGAAACCCCTGCTTGAAGGCCAGAAAATCCCACAGCAAACCATGACCTGGCTGCTCCCCAATCCTATTGTTTTCCCCAACTATTCCTCGCTCTAAGTTATAACAAATTATAAAATTCCTGATTAAAGCACGGGATGTGCATGCCAAAGCTGGAGCCAGGCACTCCAGGATGGCTTTACTGGGAAAGGGACAGGCAAGAGCAGCTTCAAGGGACTTTCCAAGTCTCCTCTGATTTATCCTGATAAAGATCATCCATGGGGAAGATGGCAGCTCAGTTGCCTTTGGTCACCCAAGATGTCCCATTCAGGGGGAAATGGCCTCCAGGGGAGGTTCAGGTTGGATATTGGGAAAATTCCTTATGGAAAGGGTTGTCCAGCAGTGGCACAGCTGCCCAGGGCAGGGGAGAGTCCCCATCCCTAGAGGGATTTAAAATCCTTGTGGATGTGGCACCTGGGGACATGGAGCAGTGGTAGCCCTGGCAGTGCTGGGGGATGGGTGGACTCAGTCATCTCTGAGGACTTTTCTAACCTCACCAATTCCCTGATTCCATGATTATTAAGCTCCCAGATGGGTGCAAAAAAAAAAAAAAAGTCCACTTTGGCCCAAGTCAGGGTGAGGACTCAGCCTTGAGCTCCAAGACACTGCAAAAGCTCGCAAGGCCAGAAGTATCCAACTAAAACCTTTTAAACCCAAGACTGGCTCTTCCAAAAGGTTTTTCCTAAAACCAAGACTTTCTTTAAGTCACGAAGAAAGGCCTGTGGATCCTCAGAGCCACAACTCCCAGCTGCCTTTTCCCAGAAGGTGAGGGCCTCCTTTGGGGTAAAGGAAGATTCCCAAAGCTTGGTCTCATGTGAGGACCAAAACGTCCTCTCTGTCCCTCAGCTCAGCTACTCAACCTCAGCCCTCGAGGACGTTGGGAAGAGCTTCCCAAGCTTGGCCCTATGGCATGTTCCAGTGATTCCAAGAGGTCAGCTGGCCACCACACCATGTGTCACCTCCAGCCTCTCCACATGGATCAGCCCACAGAGCCTTACCTGAGCACAGTCCACCTGGAAGAACCACGTGGAACCACCACCTGTGTGTGCCCTTGCTGGGTGTCCAGCAGCCAGCCTTTGGCACTGGGAGGGAGTTTTCAGCCCGGGAGAAGCCATGCAGCGCTTCCTCGGAGAGCGGGAACGGCGCCCACGAGCCCGGGCTGAAAACTCGCCCCGTCGGGAATGTCAGTGTGTGTTGTGCCAGGGGTGTGGCCGTGGCCAGCACTCCTCACTGAGTGTTGGGAGCCCTGGAAGGACTTACAAGTCCTGTGTGTAGAGGTAGAGAAAAAAATTAGGCTCACTTAAATCCTTTCAGGCCAGGAGCTGGGATTTCCCCGGAGCGACGTCCATTGCCGGCAATGGACGCACCAAAATAACGTCGGCATCCCCGAGTTAACCACCTCTGTCCTCCTTTCACCTATCACACTGCTCATGCATCAGCCAGCTTCCCAACCATCTTCCCGGCTCTTGGCGCTATGTCCTCTCCCTTCTTCCGCACGGAGTTGGAGAAAAGGAGCCCCTTGGTCAGCTCTGGCTGCCCGGAGAAGCTGGATGGAAACGGTGGAAATTACAAGGGGGTCATCAGCAAGGCTGGAGAGGACAGCGCTTAAGTCACGACGTTTCCGACCCTCCCACCCCCCAGCCAAGGCCAGGTGTTCCACCACTCCAAAAACTCGGTTTTTCCAAAGCTTGGATGTGCTGGGAAAGGCACCTGGGGGTGAATTATCCATCCCCCTTCCAGCTTGGATTTGTCTTTTAGACATCCGGGGTGGGCTTTGGTGGCACCTTATGAGGTGAGAGTTGGACAGAGGCAGTTAACTCCCAGAGCCATGAAAAAGTCCAGGACAGGATAAATTCCCAGCTCCCAGCTTCCCTAAAATTGTTTTATAAGAGAAAAAATGAGCTGTCACAGCCCCGTGTCACGATCCTGCTTTTTTGGGGTGGATTTACTGGGATTACTCCAAGCTCATGAGATCCAACCCCATCCCTACAACCAGACCACAACCTGAGGTTCATTAATAAATACACAGAGAGGATGAGAATCCACATCTAAAATACGGGAATGTGTCAGGACTCCGTAATCCCATCACAACTTCAACAGAATTCTGTAAATTCCCAAGCTGAGCTTCTCCAAGCTCCAAAGAAAACACAAATCCTGGGGATAAAACGACACCATCAGATCAAATTTGGTCTCCAACCAATGTTTTGGGGGAATTTTGTGAAATTTCACACATTTTATTAATATTTTATCATTTTCTCTGTGCTGTTCCATGTACATGAGTGTTCCAAAGGAGCAACTCAGCCTGGATACCCAAAAGAAGAGCAGGACTAAGGCCTGACTTAACTTTTAGTTTAAAACAGGTTGAACTTGATCTTGGAGGTCTTTTCCAACCTTAACAATTCTCTTGGCAATGATGGAAAAGGACTTTTCCCAATTTAATCACAAATTCAACCTGACGGTGTCGCTTCGAGAGGAAAACCACACCAAGAGTCTGCAAGTTCAAATTTGGTAAATTATCAGATCCACTTGGAAAAAAGGAGGGAAAACACCAAACCACAACCCAAGCTCTCTACAGAAATGTGTTTTACCTCACTTCTTCCCCCTGTAAGATTTGTGTCACAAATGATTGTGCCCAAAATCTGTGAAATCTCAGGAGTATCTGATCCTCCTGAAAAATGTCCCTGAATTCTCCTGGGNATATCTGATCCTCCTGAAAAATTCAGACTGAGGTAAAATGTCCCTGAATTCTCCTGGGAATCTCTGCATTTCTAAATCTTGGTGTTTGCAGCTCCAGAAATGGCACAAGCAAAGCTTAAGGTGAGGTCTCCTCCACCTGCACCAGTGCCACAGCACAATTAACACCCATTATTTTAATTAGCCTCTTTCAATCATTACTCATTATCAAAGTCAATGGGTAAATAAACTCCTTAGCTCTATGATGCATCAGAAAACACAAATTTGCTTAAAACTACTTCCAGTAATTAAAGCTGGGCTGGTGGTTGATTAAAAGAAGGGCAGAAGAGGCTCCAACTCCCACCAAGCCACACAAAGCTGGAATTGTGGCAGTGCCTTCAATTCCTGCTGGATGCTCAGGAATCACTGGGTTTGGATTTGTAAAGAGGCTCCCAGCCAGCCTGCCCTCGAATACAAGGAATATAAAGTGATACATGGAATGCAATCCTACAGGAGCAGCAGATCCGTGAAGGGTTTCCAAAGATCCAAAGAAACCCAAGGAGTGACTGAAGTGTTGAGTGGAGAGTGAGATCCAAAGAACCATGGAATGGTTGGGATGGGGAGGGACCTTAAAGGACATCCAGTGCCACCCCTGCCACGGGCAGGGACACCTTCCACTATCCCAGGTTGCTCCAAGCTCCAACCCAGCCTTGGATATTTCCAGGGATCCAGGGGCAGCCACAGCTTCACAGGAAGAATTAATTCCTTCTTAACCACTGATCTAAATCTTTCCTCTTTTAGTTTAGAACTGTCACTGGAATGTCATCCTACATCCCATCAAAAAGATGCTGCAGATCCCATTGCCCACCTATGGGACAGGGACACAATTCCAGAGGACAGAGGGAGCCACCACACCCTTCTCTTGAAGAGGTTTTCTGCTCCAGCAGACCTTGATGGGAGTGAAACCACTGAAGTCCCAAATAACACCCAAATCTGGGCATTTCCAACTGCAAACACCCAGCACTGCCTTTGAGAGAACCTGGCATGGCCATCAGACCCTCTGGAGGCTCCACAGGGTGCAGATGAAAAGCAGAGGCTGAAAGGACAGGAAAAGCTGGGGATGTTGGGATAACTGAATTCAGAGCATCCCAGAATGGCTGGGTTGGGGAAAACCTTAAGGATCATCCAACTTCACTCCCTGTCATGGGCAGGGACACCTTCCACTATGCCATGTTGCTCCAAGCCCTGTCCAACCTTGGACATTTCCAGTGATGGGGCATTTAGGAGTAGCCTTGAACACTTCTGAGGATGGAATTCAGGAG
The DNA here is from genome assembly GCA_013397075.1 of Rhabdornis inornatus. Lineage (NCBI taxonomy): Eukaryota > Metazoa > Chordata > Aves > Passeriformes > Rhabdornithidae > Rhabdornis > Rhabdornis inornatus. The sequence goes on from VWZS01001366.1 coordinate 63,415, forward strand.
CAGACAGTCCATCAAACTGTTTCAACACTGAGGGATGTGGGCCACATCTACCCAAAATGCTCATGGGAATCTCAATCCCTCGGAGCTGCCCTTTCCCTGGACAGTCTAAGAAACAAGGGGATGATCCAGGTGTGTCCAAACCCAACCAGCTGCTGGTTTCATCAACACCTGGACATTTCTCAGGTCACACCCAGGGCAGCTGGCACCAGAGGATTTACACAGAAAGCACTTTTTGTTTAGAAGTTACCAAATATTGACCAAAAGACAACAAACCGGCCCCATTTGCACCACACCACCACCAAATCCACATTTTCCTTAGCTCCAGGTGCTGGAGCTGCACGGAGCTGCCTCTTACCTTGAGCTCCTTCCAGCTGTCGAGCAGCCTGGTGGCCAAGTCGCTCACATCCACGATTTTATCCGTCTGCTCCTGGCTCCTCTCACTCTCCACGTCAGAAACTCCTTCCTCTTCATCCTGTGACGGCGTTTCCATGGCCATGGGCTCCTCCAGCTTCACTCCATTGCTCTCCTTGACCTCTGCCTCAGGCTCGGCCTCCAGCTCTGCAGGCTGGGGTTTGCTGCTCTCCACCGGTGCTTCCACAGCAGTTTTGATGTCCTGCTGCTGCTGCTCCTCTGCCACCTCCATTGGAGCTGCCTCCAGCTGGTCCAGGTCCTCCTTGCCCTCCTTCCCTTCCAGCTCGCTGGTGGTGTCCGAGATGGCGCTGTCCATGCTGTTCTCACTGATGATCTTCAGCCTGCGGAACACCAGCTTCTTGGGGGTGTCAGTGTCACCTTCCACGCCCTGCTTGGCCAGCAGCTCGGGGGTGTTGAGCGGGGTGTGGGCCCGGGACGTGTTCTCGCTGGAATATCCGTCGCCCTCGCTGAGCTGCGGCACGGCCGTCTTGGTCTGAGCCCAGCGCTGGATGATGGGCAGCACCTTGCTCTCCTCCAGCATGTTCTTGGTAGGGATGGGAAGCAGCTCCAGGGTCTTCATGATCTAAGGGTAAGGACAAGCAGGGTGTTGTCAGAGCCAGCAGGATTTAAAGCTGTGGGCAACCTGGAATAATTCACTTTTCTCGGGAAGAATTAATTCTGCAGTATCAAGGTGATAACATAATCCCAGAATGGTTTGGGTGGGAAGGGATCTTAAGGATCATCCATGCCACTTCCTGCCATGGCAGTGACACCTCCCACTATCCCAGGCTGCTCCAAGCCCCATCCAGCCTGGCCTTGGACACTTCCACGGATGGGAAGTCCACAACCTCTCTGTGCTGGGACCTCATCACCCTCACAGCCAAGAATTCCTCCCTAATATCCCATCTAAAATCTAAAGATCTGATGATGGTGACAGGACATGGGTGAGGGATTTTGGGGAAGATTTCTTCATGGAAAGGGTTGTTAAATATCGGAATGGGCTGCTCAGGGAGGTGGTGGAGTCCCATCCCTGGAGGTGTCCAAGGAACACCTGGAGGTGGCACTCAGAGCTCTGGGGTGGGGCCAAGGCGGGTGTGCTGGTTTTGTATTAACTGGCACTTAGAAGAGGGCATTTATGGAAGTTTTCTTTTTGAGAATTTCCTTTGTGACTTGATGGGACTAATCAGAGGCTGCTTTGGGTGTTGAGAGCCTGGGACACTAACTGGAGGATTTGGTCCGTCTCTGTGAATTTGTATTTTGAAGCGAGTTAAAAATTTTGAATATATTAAAATTGACAAATCTAAACCACTATAGTGGGGATCAGGCACAGCTTGGACTCAGTGACCTCGAACTTCCAGATGTCTTTGGGCATCCAATCCCAAATTGCTTATGGAAAACCGAAACATTCCAGTTCCAGTTCAGATTGTCAGGATCTCAAAATCCCTGTGCTCCAGCATGGAATGGACAGCAACAGTAACAACCTTTAAGTCTGGCTCATGGAATCTGCCTCAGTAATCTAAGGAAAACCACAGGAGCAAATTCCTTCCATTTATTAAGGATCTGCCTGAGGGCAGAAGTTTCAGGCCTGTAGTACTGAGGCACCTGAAGTTGTTTTCCATGAACACTTGGCACAGATTTGTGTTTTAAAAAAAAAGAAGGAAAAGAAAATCCTCGTGATCCTGAGCATTTGGCAAAGCTGCCAAAATCCTTTTCCCCAAAAAGGGCTGGCACAGGCCAGAGGCCCCATTCCTAGAGGGATTTCAGGGCGCTGTGGATGCGGCACTTGGGGACAAGGCTGAGTGGTGGCTCAGCAGTGCTGGGGAATGGTTGGACTCAATCTTAAAGGGCTCTTCCCACCTAGAGGATACTCCCAATTCCCAGGGAATCACTGACCTCCAGCTGCAGCTTCAGGTTGTTGGCGGTGCTTCCTCTGCCATCACCCAGCTCTGTCATCCAGATCCAGAGCAGGGACAAGCCGTGACACTCCAGGAAGGACTTCAGGCAGGACTGCGAGTGCGTGTTCTGGAGAGCCAAGGTGGAACAGTCAGAAACTTCCAGGCAAAAGCATGGAAAACTGCTCTGCTGGGATCATGGGCAAAGCCATGGCAGAGCCAGAACTCAGCACCTGAGCAGCTCCAAGCTGACTTGAGTGGCTGGAACTGCTGGGATTGGAGCAGGGATGCAGCAGCAGGACCATTCCAACCACTACAGCTCATACTGGGGAATAAAACTAAAAGATGATGGATCCTGGAGCTGTTTGGCTGAGTTTGGGATGCAGGAAAAAGGGCAGGCCCTGCCTCCCACATTCCCCCTCTTCCTTCAAAGATGTCACTCCAACAGGACATGGATCCCTCCTGTCCTAGGTTACAATGTAAAGATGTGCCCAGCAGTTTGTATTCTATCACCATCTGTTAAACCAGCTGGGGCAGTGTTCTTTATCTTTCCCACAGCCCATCCTCCCTCCAGAAGATATCTCCTGTTCATGGGCCATGGAGTCCCAGTGCATGGCTGATAAAATTCCATCATCCCATTGGGAGATGCTCCAGCCAGGGGGAGGAGCCAAGCCTTTCCTACCTGGATAAAATCTGAGATTTGGAACACCAAGGCAGCCTTTTTCCACTGGTTTCCAGAGGACAGGAGCTCCCAGACCTTTCTACAGGATCACTACTACAACAAGAACACTTCATCTGGACTGCCACCACCACCCTGACTAGCTGGGCTCAGCTTGGATTCTGACTCTGGCAGTGCTTTTCTTTTCTGCTATTGCATGTATTTTATTTTTTTCTCTTTTTCCTATTAAATTGCATTTCTGACTTGAAGTCTCTCACTGGTTTTGCTTTCAAACCAGCACACTCCCCTTCCCAGGCTGCTCCTCACCTGGATGAGTTTGAGGCAGGTGAGTTTCTGCTCCAGGGTTTCGATGCGGACCATGAGGCGGGACAAGCTCAGCACCTGGTTTTTATCAGAGAGGCCCTCGCCGTTCTCCAGCAGCGCCTCCAGCTCCCCATCCACCTGCACAGCCAAAGGAAAACACCCTCAGGCTCAGCCCAGGCAATTTTCCAACCTCCTTTTTCCCTAAGGAACGGCACATTTTAGCTCTGGTGGGAATTCCAGGTGGCTGCACCAAAACCCTCCCAGTCCTGAGCTTATCTTTTCATGCAGGAAAACAAACTAAGAAATTATCTTTAACTGAAGGTCAAACTCATTCTTTATATTTAAATTCTTTATGCTATTGTAATAATTTATGGATTATAAACTGAAACAGATTTATAATCCTTACAATCAGAGATTCTCTCTCCACACAGACACTGGAATATCACCCTCCCACTCAGTGACTAATTAGTGTTTTAAAACACCCTATAAATGATTTAGGAATTATTTCTTGGCTTCCTCACTCACCATAAATGATTTAGGAATTATTCCTTGGTTTCTTCACTCTCTGACACTGGAATATCACCCTCTAATTTAGTGACTTAATTATTGTTTTAAAACACCCTATAAATTATTTAGGAAATATTTCTTGGTTTCCTCACTCTCTGATACAGCAAATCAAAATGAAATTGGCACTTTTAAATTTTCCAAAAGAATTAGGAATAAAATCTTCTCCATAGGAACAGAGGTTTGTCACTTCAAGGATGGAATAATTACAATTTGTAGGAATTAGAAAAGAGCCTGTGCAGGTTCTTGCAGGACATTTCACCCCAAAAAATTCCTCTTGCTCTGGATTCTCTGCACTTTTTCCACATGGCGTGAACCAATCCCTGCAATTCCACGTGTTCCACCTCCCAACCTGGAGATGGCGAAACTCTGCCCTCAGAGCTGCCAAATTTCAGGTGATGCCCTAAATGGTGAAGCCAATATTATTCATTCTTCATTAATGTTTAAAAATCATGGACAGCAAACCAAATTTTTTAATCTATGTGGAATTTATGGTGGGGTTTAGTTATGGATGAGCAAATACCAGGCCTGGGAAAGTCACTCTCTGGTGGGATGTTAAATAACCAGGAGAAAGGAAATATGGATTTAACTGAAGATCCAGGAAAACACAAATCTTGACGGGCCTTGTGAAATAAAATCATTGGAGTTGGAAAAGACCTCCAAGATCATCAATCCAGCCTTTTAATGACACATCCATGGAAAAGACTGAACCCTGAGGCCATCAGGAGTCATGTTCTCCCAAAGGAACAGTGACAGGATGAGAGGAAACGCCTCGAGCTGAGCCAGGGGAGGCTCAGCTTGAATACTGGGGAAATTCCATCATGGAAAGGGTTGGTGGTGGTGGAATCCCCATCCCTGGAGGGATTGAAAGCCACGTGGATATGGCACTTGGGGACATGGCAGTGCTGGGGGATGGTTGGGCACGATCCCAGAGGGATTTTCCAGCCTTGGGGATTGTGGCAGAGCCAAACTCACCGAGTCCTTTTTCCGCGAGCGTTCCTTCTTCATCTTCCCTCCGGCCGCGCGGATGCTGACCCTGTTCTCCCCCCCCAGGTAGCCCCGGCAGTTGGAGGAGCCACAGAAACATTTCTGGGCCTCTTTGCTGTGGGGGGACACAAAGGGAGCTTCAACAGCAGCTCAACCCCACCCACAGCCACCTCTCCACCTCCAGGAGCCAGGAATGACAACGGCTCTGCACGGAAAATCCAAATAAAGCCTTTATTCCCAAGACGGCTCCTACAATCCTGAGTTGTGGCAGCCAAGCCTGCCTCACATCCAGGCTCTCCACAGGTCAAGGACCAGGAACCAGAGAGGAAAAGGTGGAGCTGGTAGGGCTGGTAACTTCTTGCCATCAATATCCTAACTTTCCTAAGGAATTTATCCTCAGGATTATACATCCATTAGGAAAAGCTTGTATTTCATAGCATTTTATAGCTATGAATATATATAATATATTCATTATATTCAATATATTCATTCATATA
>VWZS01001366.1:70825-145635 GCA_013397075.1 Rhabdornis inornatus
AGAAATATATAGAAATATTCCAGTGGCAATCCTGCACAGAGGGACTTTACCAGCTTAAAATAATCCAATTTCACTGAGTTTAATGTGAAAGGAAATGTGGATTTTTGGTGTATTTGGGCACCCAAAAAAGATGAGTTTGGATTGGAGCATTTTCCCAAACTTCTCTACCATGGATGGAACAATGAGCCATTCTCCACCTTTTCCTTTGGAAGGACACTGGGACACATTTAAGCTGCCACAATTTTGTTGGAACTGAGCAATGGGTTAAAAAATCCTGAGGCTGGAAGTTTCCTTTCCTCAGGAAAACATTCCCAAAGAATTCAGGATGCTGCTCCATAGGTTCCCAAGGAGCTGGTGCTGTACACAGCTAAATCCAGCCTTTCCCAAAGCCAATCCCACTGCTCACCTCATCATTCTTCAGGGCCATGAAATAATAATGGATGTTCTTGTTCCGGGCATATTCCTTCACCCGAGCCTTGAATTCTTTGTGATCCAGCACTTCCCCGCAGTATTCCAAGACAAAAGTGTTGCTGCAAGAGGGAAAAACATTAATTTTCTTTGCAAAAAAACCCACTGATAAACACAAAATAATCCCTCTTCGGGTGGATTCTCTGAACACAACTCCCAGCCTGGCCATCCTGTTGGTGCAGCAATAACGATGTGCCTTAATCTCAGGGAATTCTGATTAATTTGGGGGTTTTTATGTTGTCACATAGGAAGGTGACAGAAGGATGAAGCTCCCTCTGGAGCAGGATTTGTTCTATATATTTGATATATTCATAGAATTAAAGGATGGCTCGTGTTGGAAGGGAACTTCGAGATTGTCCCATTCCATGGGCAGGGACATCTTCCACTGTCCCAGGCTGCTCCAAGCTCCATCCAACCCGTCCTTGGGCACTGCCAGGGATCCAGAGGCAGCCACAGCTGCTCTGAGCAGCTGTGCCAGGGCTGGAAAACACTTTCCAGGAGGGAATTTTCCCAGTTTCCAACCTGAACCTCCCCTGGCCCAGCCTGAGGCCATTCCCTCTCCTCCTGTCCCTGTTCCACGGAGCAGATCCCAAATCCCCCCCGGCTGTCCCCTCCTGTCAGGGAGTTGTGCAGATCCAGAAGTTCCCCCTGAGCCTCCTTTTCTCCAGGCTGAGCCCATTCCCAGCTCCCTCAGCCTCTCCTGGTGCTCCAGCCCCTTTCCAGCTCTGTTCCCTTCCCTGGACAGGCTCCAGGATGCTCCTTTCTCCCAGTAAACCTCATCTTGGTCTCCCCATCCTGATCCTCCCCTGTGCCTCAATGTCCTCACTCCTCTCTCCTTTCCTGGCCTCACCTAAACCAGCACTTGGAATTACAACCCTGAATTAACAACAGGAGGAAAGATCCCCTCAGGATCTTCTTGTTGTCCAAAGGGGAGGAGGAGGAGAACTCAGGAAGAAAAGTTTTGCAGAGATGGGAGCAGAAGAATGGACACAACTGGAGTGAAGCAGGGACAGAGAAAGGGGAGGCAGATTCATCCCAAGAATAAACATGGAAAGGCTGTTGGGAAACCAGGAAGAGCAAAACCAGAGTGGGAGATCAAACAATAGATCCCAAAGAGGAAGAAGGACACCCAGCACGGACAAGGATGAGCTGGAAGAACCTCAGCCTGTCCCCTCTCAGGGAAATCCAGACCCCACAGGCCCTTTCCCCTTCAGGAGGGAGGAAAAGGGTGGGAAAAGGCTGTGAGAAGAGGGAAGGCTTACGATGGCAGGTCCTTGGCAGCTCTGAGCCCCCAGCCCTTCTTCTCAGTCAGGATCACCTCCACATCCGCGTGCTGCTTCTTCTGGAAGCGCCGGTTGGAGCAGTAGTCACCATTTGGACACCGGGAAGAGCTGAGGGAAGGGAAAAGAACGGAGCAAATCAATTCCCAGCAGGAAAACAGAGCCAACAGAAAGGGCTCTGATGGGAAATAAATCCCAAATAATCATCGTGAATTTCGTGTGAAACCTTCAAATGTGGTTTGCTATAAAAAGCACAACCATGTGACTGTCAGCATGCAAGTGCAGATTGTTTCTTCCTGGAAAGATAAAAATATTTGGAATGCTGATCCTGCTGTATTTCTGTATCAAGGCATCCCTTGACTCCAATGGGGAAAACTGGGCTCTTCTCCCCTTGTTTTGGGGGTTATTCCTTCAAGACATCCCCCGCCCTAGGTCTGGCCTGTGAGATAAAAGCAAAACTTGGGATTCCGCCAGATAATTCCAATCCTTCCACAATCCTCGTGCCAGGGGGGGATCCCACCAAGCACCCTGCCCCAGCCTCCAGCTCCCATGGAGCAGCAAACATCTTCCAGAGGGAGAAGGAGACACCAGCCATAAGCTGGAGAGGCTCTGGGGAAAGGAGATCCAGGAGGTTGTGAGGGCTGATCTCCTGCAGATCATCCACAGATTTCAGTCATGGAATCATGGAATGGTTTGGGTGGGAAGGGACCTTAAGGATCATCCCATTCCATGGGCAGGGATACCTCCCACTATCCCAGGCTGCTCCGAGCCCCATCCAACCCCTGAAACCTTCCAGGGATGGAGCAGCCACAGCTTCTGCTGGCAGCTCCGAAGGTCACTCCAGGCCAGCACAGACACTTCACTGCCCTCTCCCAGGAATTCCTGGATTATTTGAGGGATTCCCAAGATATCTCCAGGCCAACCCATGGAGCCCCACTCACCACTCGATCATGAGCAGGCGATTGAGGCAATCCTCTCCACAGGCCACCTCCCCCTGTGCCCGCTCCTCCTTGGACAGAGGGGGACACTCACACAGCATCCGCTTGATATCCCGGTGGGATTTGTTCTTCTTCCTGGGAAGCCAAGGCATGGAAATACAGGTGAGACAGCAGCCAGGTGGACAAATTCCTCCTCAATCCTTAGCAGCGGTTTTTGGAAAAAATGGAAAATAAATTTCTCTACAACCCTAGATTTCACCAGGAGAGGAATAACCAAGGACACTTGGTGATGATTTTGTGATGACAAAAGGTGATTTCTTATAGAGAATTCCCAGGATATTTAGCTGTTTTTCCTTTCTCCTCCCTGTCTATGCTTATTTGGACATTCATATTTTAGTATTTTAATCAGGCAAATTGGAAGGTTTGGTTACTTCAGCCTCTGGTTTGCTGTCAAGTGAGAGGATGAAAAAGGAGAAAATTAGAGTTAGACAAAAAGCAGGGTATCCACTAAATCATTAGCTTCCATAAAGGATTTTGGGAATGCTCTGGAGAATGTTGGGATTCTGTGGATCCCAACAAGGCAAAAAATCCATAAGAAAAAAACCACATTATTAGATCTAAAAAAGCTCCTCTGAGATGATAAATAAAGAAAATAAAGACATGAAAATTATATAAACCTTTGGAAAAGTGCCTTGCTTGTCCAAAAGCTTTCTCACACCCAGACAAAATTCCCTGTGCCAACAGAAAGGGAGCAAGCTGGCATTTGGGGACATTAAACAGGCAGGATCTGGTAAAGCTATAAAAAAATTATATAAATAAATCAAACCTTCCCTCTGATCCTCCCATTTTCCAATTATTCTCAGCACTTGGGACTGTCTGGGCCAAACTGGGCAATTCTCTTCAGGAGAAGAGAGCCTGGGGAGGCTTTGCCAAATGTGGGGAATGTAACATCCCTGCCCCTCCCTCCAAAGGATGCCAGTTTGGCCATAAAAACCCAACCATCCTGGAACCAAATGGAAGTTAAATCCCAAACTTGCTCCAGGAATTAAAACAAGGATAAAGCAGCAGTTACCTCTCTGTCAAGTAGACGTTCTCCTCAATGAGGTCGAAGTAACAGGGCATCTTCCCCTGCTTGGCAAACTCCTTCCAGCGCTGGGGGTCCCTGAAGTCATCCATGATGCACAACCTGCCCACCATGGAGGAATCCTGTGGTGCTGGCTCCACCTGCTCCCCCTCCAGCTTCCCCTTCCTCTTCTCCCCGGAGTCCCCATCGCTCTCAGAGTCACTCTCCAACTCCGGCCGCCTTTTTTTTGGTGGGCCTCGTTCTTTCACGTCGTTTTTTTCCGACGTTTTCACCTCCTCCTTCTTCTCTCCACCCGGCACTGGCTCCTTGGTGGAATTGCTGCTGATCTCATGTGCCTGCACTGAGCCCTGTTCCTTCTGCCCGGGCATCTGGGATTTTCCAGAGGGGCTGGGAAAGCGGGGCTTGCACTCTTCATCCCAATGCTCATCCTCTTCATACTCCTCGTGGTCTTCCGTGAGGGAATCTGGCACCTGCCCCTGGATGCGTTCATAGCTCACCACGGAGGCTCTGCTGCCCGCCCTGGCATCCCAGTAACCATTGCCTTGCCAGTAGCTCTGCGAGCTGGGATAGGCTCCCGAGCCCGGCTGGTAAACGTAGCCTGAGTACACCCCAAAACTGCTGTCTGGCTGCTGGTAGGTGCTGCTGGGCTTCTCTGTCTGGGAGAAATCCCAGCCCACAGCACCCACCTCCTCTGGGGCACGGAAACCATCCAGCCTGGAGTAGTCTCCGAGGCCAGACTGGTTCAGCCCGCCCTGCCCTTGCCGACTGTCAGGCTTGGAAGAGCCCATCTGGTGTCGGGATGTGTCGGTGCTTTCCAGACTCTCCGGGACACAGAAGGACTGCTCCTCTGGCCGGCCCACGGGCCTTCCCATGGCCACCACGTCCGGCAGCACCATCCTCTCCTCCGTGCCGGATTTGCCGTGGGAATCGGCCGTCAGGTCCGCCTGGCTCGTGCTGTCCACGCCATCGCTCTGGGCCTGGCACGCATCCGCCCGCAGCTCCTCCGGCTCCTTCCTGCTCAGCTCCGTGGAGGTTGCCAGACTCTTCTCCATCCCTCTGGGAGAACACCTGCTCTCCACCTGCGGGCCAGCTTTACTCCCCATGTTTTCTGACCTCTCCTCATAGTAGAGCCTGCTGGGCTCGGGCCGCTCATCATCCCAGTGGTCGGAGAAACGCCGGTTGCTCCGGGAGGAGCCCGGGCTGTTCTCCTCCATGGCTATGGTGGAGTTCTTGGGAACCACCACAACTGACTGGAGCCTCTTCCGTGGTGTCCCATCATCGGAATCCGAGTCCTCTGTATTGCTGTCCTCGCTGCCCCCCTCGCTGTCGCTGTCCCCCGTGTCGGAATAATCGTCGGGGCCGGCGGGAATGAATTCCGAGGTGTTGCCGCTGCTGTCGCACGTTGGGGCTTGGGTCACCATCTCCGTGTCCTCTGCAGTGACAATGACATCGGAGGAGGGATACAAAGCATCTGGAAAAGCTGAGGCCACCAAGGGCTCGTTTCCCTCATCCCTCTCAGCTGATACACCAGGACACTGAACGCTCGGCTCGTCCAGCTCAGCTCCATCCGTGGAAACAGCACTTTCTTCCACGACCTCTCTGCTGCGGTGCTCCAGCGGCACTTCCGAATAGTAGGAATGCTCATTCTGGAATGATGACCTGCCTTTTGCTGAGCCAAGATCAACGTGCTGAGCATCCAACTCCAGCATCTCTTCGGCTTCCGAATGCTGGAGCAGCTTCTGGCACACACCTGGTGGGGGCACGTCCCATTTGGAAGAGACGCTTTCCTCCGGCACGGGATGATCCGACTGGAGCCTCTGGGAACAGCCATCCTGGGAGGAATCCCTGCTCGAGCTTTCCACTGCCAGGCTGATTCTATGGGAAGGATGGCCATGCTCGTCCTCCCCGGCAGACTTGGAATGGGAATCCTCCGTGCTCTCGTATTCGCACGTCACCGTCTGTGGCTCCACCTGCACATCCAGGAAAGTCTCGGATGTCACTTTCAAATCCACAGGTTCTGCTTCGATTTCCACTTCCGAGTGGTACAAACCAGGGGTGGCATCATCGGAAATGTAGCAAAAAACAGGTTCTTTGGTTTTGTCACACGGAGTCACCTCCTCATCCAACTTCTTAAGGACAGTTTTAGTAGGATCTACATTCACGACAAGGAGAGGGGCGGCTTCCTCCAGCTGCTGCAGCTCCAGAGCTTCCGCTTCCTGGAACAGGCTGTTGCACTCGCTGGACTGGACCCGGGACTCATCTGGTTCTTGCTCTTGGGACACATCCGTGCTTTCAAACCCATTGGATGGCAATGGATATGACGGGCTCGTCTGGATGGCAGGAGATGCTTCCGACCGACCCAGGCTGTGGTCAGAGGGAGCAGCGACATCCTCTGCTTTGGAGGCACTGGAATTTGCCAGACCCTCATCCTGAGCCTCTGGGGAGCCGTTCACACTCGCTTCTGTGGGGAAACACGTTCTTAAGGGATCGTGCTTTGCCTTTAAGAACGTTTCTTGCTCCTTAACACTGTCGTGGCCTTCGTTTGCTGCAAGTTCCTCGGATTTTGAGTTCGCCAAACCCGCCTTGGACTCGTCGGCCTTTGGCAAAGCAGGAGAATCGTTGAACTGATTTAACGGAGAAACTATCTTTTCCCTTTCCAACTTTTTCACACTGGACACCCTGATCTCATTGTTCTTTACACAAGAGGTCTCTAAATCTAGAGAATTAGACTTGGACTTGATTTCTTCGATCGATTCTGTACAACAGAAAGAACTCTTAAATTTATCAGGCTTTGGTGTGGGGGCCTTGGAAGGGGTGGATTTATAGCGGGAGGAATTCACATTACTGTCGGGCTTGGAATGGGATGACCCCTTCCGATAGCCCAGTTCATCGAGGGGAGAGCACCTTTTGGATACTTCACTTTCGGAAGTCCTTTTGGAATCTCGATCCGCTTTCGAGGACGACCTCCCTCGCCTGTCCACGTCGGCGTGAGACGATTCCACTTTGCTGTCCCTGTCCGACTTGGAGTAGGAGGATCTCGAGTCTCTGTAGGAGGAGGAATGGGAGGACGTACGCCTGGAGTCGCTGGACCTGGAATGTGTCCTCCTGTACTCATCCTCTGAGTCCGAGCTCTCCCGCGCCCGGCTGTCCGCGTACGACCGGGAATATCGCGACCGTTCCCGGTACGGGGAGCTCCGGTGGTACCGGCGGTCGGAGTCGTAGTAATGAGAGCGCTCTGACCTCGAGTAGGAGGAGCTGGTTCGGGAGCTGCGATCGGAGCGGGAACGGGAATGAGACCGGCTTCTCCTCCTCTCTCTGTCCGAGCGGGAGCGGGAGGACGAGTACCGCGAGTCTCTCTCCGATTTGGAATAGCTCGAGTACTTCTCATCCCTGTCCGACCTGGAGCGCGACGAGGACTTGCCCAAGTCATCACCCCGGAGGGACGTGGAGCTCCGTCTGGGATCTCTCTCCTTTTCCGTGCTGGAGATCTTCTGCTCATGCGACCGCTGGCTGGAGGATGTCCTCACAGAATCCTCGTCAGACTCGGAGCCCTGCAGCGCGCCGTCCGACTGCGAGAACTTCCTCTTGGCCCCCTGCCTCCGGGAGCACACGGGAGCACCCTTGGAGCCGTCAGAAACTTCATCCTCCTTCCCAATATGGGAATCTTCCTTCGGCGGGGTTATCTCCGTCTGCTCGGGCGCGGTTTGAGCCACGCGTTCCTCCGAGCCACGTGACGCCGGATCCTGCTTGGCGTCAGGCTCCAAGGCCTCCCTGGGCAGCGCGTGGCTCGGCTCCCTCGGCACAGGGGCTTCGGCTTCGCCAGGCGGCGACAGCAGCAGCGCCGGCATCGCTGTCACCGGCGGGGGCGGCGGCGCCGTGGCTCCAGGAACCGGCAGCGGCGACGCCGGCGGTGGCGGAGGGGGCGGGGGAGGCGGCGGCGTGGGGGGGAAATCCACGGCCAAGGCCACCGGTTCCGTTACCGGTGCCGCCGGAGCCGGGGGTGGCTTTGCCGTGACGCTCAGTAAATGTTTTTTAAAATGAATCTTCCCCAATTCTACCTTCGGTTTTGGAGGCGAAGATTCCTCGGCTGAACTGGAGGCATCCCCCAGGTCCAGTTTATTTTTGGGGTTAAAATCAGTGGGAAGGGGAACCGCTGGAGGGGTGGGAGTTTCATTTTGTTTCTCGTTTCCCAGAGCAGCCAGGAATCGATTGGGTAAAGTTTTCTTGGTTAAACTAAAGCTGAAAGACACTTTTTGTCTTCCCTGCTCCTCAAGGTTAACCTTGGTTTTGGTGCCTTTGGGCAAAAAGCGGCTCGAGGCGACACCTTTGAACACGGGGCCTTTGATAAAACCAGCTCTCGGCACCGTTTCAGGTTTGCCCTGCGGAAGAAAAAGAAGATGCAGTTGGAGGAATTGGATTTTGAGGGGTTTGAACTCAGTTCTGCAGTGTTTTCTTTCACCTGGTGAATTTTTCATGATGATAAAAGAGAAATGCATACCCTGCGTCTGTCTTCATTGCCCAGCTCTGTCCTGAAAAAATCAATTCCTCAGACTTCTCCAGCTTGAAACTAAGCCTCGTCTGAGTTTGGGCTGAGGCTTTTTATCTGACTTATTAATGACCAAGCTCAAAGTCCTTTTATCATTTAATTATTATTTTTTTAAAAAGAGAGTTCAGCTTACAAAGTTAATTGAGGGCAAAACTCGGCTTTTTCATGCTGTTTCTGTGGTCCCAGGCTACAAAAGACCCTGAGTTTTAAGCTTAAAGTGCATTTGTTTTCATGTGATTCCACCTGGATGCAGCTTTCCAGTATTGGAGAAGGCTCCAGGGAAAGCTCAGAGCCCCTTCCAGGGCCTGAAGGGACTCCAGGAGAGCTGGAGAGAGACTAGGATGGAGGCACAGGACACAGGGAATGGCTTCCCACTGCCAGAGGGCAGGGATGGATGGGATATTGGGAAGGGATTCCTGGCTGGGAGGGTGGGGAGGGACTGGAACGGAATTCCCAGAGAAGCTGTGGCTGCCCCTGGATCCCTGGCAGTGTCCAAGGCCAGGCTGGACAGGGCTTGGAGCAGCCTTGGATAGTGGGAGGTGTCCCTGCCATGGCAGGGCTGCAATGGATGATCCTGAAGGTCACTCCCACCTAAACCATTCTGGGATTGTGGAATTTGGTTCCAGCACAAACCAGACCAACAACAATTACAGCAGGAATTTAAACCCCATCCTTTCCCACCTCCCCCTAACAGCCTTCTCCCAGTCATTACTAATTCCTGCAAGTTCCCAGGCTCAGGCCCAGACCAGCATTAACAGCTCCCCAGGAATTCCCATCAGGACCCAGTGGTGCGCGACGACTCCGTCACCTCTGGATCAACCGACGGTTCCAAGCTCCACGTCCTTCCCACCAGGAGGTTCTGGCTGCCTCCTGCCCAGGAGCTCACTCAGCAGCTTCCAAGCCCAAACCCAGGAATCTTCAGAGCACACAGCACCCTATATTCCACCCATTTGGGAATTTCCCCCTCTGTTTCAAATCTTAGAGCTCATCTGTGTCCCAGGAATAAAATCCTGGAGAAGATAAAGTGGGGAAAGGGCTCTGTTGTCAACAGTCTTTATCTCCAAAAATCTAAATTGCATCAGAATCATGGAATTCTGGAATGATCTGGGTTCATCCCATTCCACCCCTGCCATGGGCAAGGACACCTTCCACTATCCCAGACTGCTCCAAACCCCGTCCAGCCTGGCCTTGGACATTTCCAAGGATCCAGGGGCAGCCACAGCTGCTCTGGAAATTACATTTTGCGTGTTCACCCTAATTCCAATGGAAAGAGTCGTATCCAAATTGTCCAGAGCTGGGTTTTGCTGCTGTAGCTGTGCCACAAGCACACTTTTGGCAGGAGCAGCAGTTTCCTGCAGCCCCCTGTGAATTATTAAGGATTTTGTTATCCTTTAACTCGTGGAAAACAACGTGGAGCTGCCCAGACTCAAGGCACGGCAGTAAATGATTAATGAGACATTGGTGGATTGGAAATCCTGGCTTTTTTGCACCCTGGGACATCACATATCCCAAAAAATCCTCCTTTTCAACACACTGGGGGTTTCATTGTGAGTAGCTTTTAATGGTCTATCCATGACTCATCCCGGTGACCCAACCCAGCATCACTCTGGATCTGCAGCAACAAATTCCCTTTACTGTGGGAAAACTGGGAGCAAAACCCAAAAGTATTTCCTTGAAATCCATGGTTTTTATGAGGGGACATTTCAGGGATGATTTTAAAGGAGTTTCATGGCTAAAAGGGCACACAAAACATTGACTTTGGAAAAAAGGAGTATCTCCAGCTCTGAAATGGGATCCTCTCACCACAACTCAAAACCGTCTCCACAAAGTCCTGCTGAAAATGCCATCCCTGTTTTCCAGAAAATCCACACATCAAAAGTGATCCTGGGAATAATCCACGAGTTTATACCAATTAATTGATGGAAGAATGAAGGAGAAAATGAACACTACTGAGACCACGCCCCTCTAGGAGTTCAGCCTCCTGAAGAGTGAGGGAACAGCATTTTGGGGGATTCCTGGATCAATTATTATTCTTACAACCAGAAATTCCCACTTTTTTTTACTCCAACCTGGGACAACAGAAGCAAGCAGGTTCCTCTCCAACCACACCCTGAAGGATCTCCACAGATCTGAACCCAAATTCTTATCAGGGATTGGATTCTTTAATCGTATCAATTATAAATAATAAATTAATAAATGTATAGGTAAAAATATCGGAAATTCAGGAAATCCGCGTTTCAGAGTTTTCCTTCTTGCCACAACTTTGGTGTCATTATTATAAGTGTCAACGTTTTGATCAAAATCCTTCTAATTTCAAGCACAACAGCTTTGAAATAATGGGAATAAGGGGGTTTTGACAGATCCACCTTTTCCCAAATATGGGATCTGCAGGCAAAAAAGAGCTGCCACATTTCCATTCCTCCCCTTCCCACAGCCAACTCTGCAGAGCTGACACATTCCAGGATATTTCCCCTCAGGTGTTCACCTTTCCAGGGATTTTTTCCTTAAATAACAGCAACTTGAACAAAACACAATTTCCAGAATTTGAAACACACTCCACAGGTAACTTGGTAAATGCAATAGGTGGGAATTCCTGGGAAAACTCTCCAGGAGAAGAGGAATTCTCCTTCCTCTCATGTTTTATAGAAAGGGAACATTTCCCAAATTGGAAGAAAAAAAGCACATGCAAAATGATTAACATCTCTCATTCCAAAGACAGGAGATTAAAATCTATCCCAGGCCTCCAAGTTTTCTCTTTTCCCAACAAATTCCTTGAGTCACAGGCAGCAAAACTCATTATTTTTACAAATTCAGTCTTTAAATAATCAGCATCAGCCCACACCGAGCTGCGCCATCACCGCCCGTGTGCTTGTGGCACGACTGGTACTGGAATCACTGCCCTTCCTTCCCAAATTTAATGGGAATTATTGCCCTTCCTTCCCAAATTTAATGGGCATTATTGCCCCTTCCTTCCCAAATTTAATGGGAATTACTGCTCTTCTTTCCCAAATTTAATAGGAATTATTGCTCCTCATTCCCAAATTTAATGAGAATGATCACCCCTCCTTCCCAAATTTAATAAGGATTGCTGCCTCTTCCTTCTCAAATTTAATGGGAATTATTGCCCCTTCCTTCCCAAATTTAATACAATTATTGCCCTTCCTGCCCAAATTTAATGGGAATTATTGCCCCTTCCTTCCCAAATTTAATGAGAATTATTGCCCTTCCCAAATTTAATGAGAATCACTGCTACCCCTTCCCAAATTTAACTAGAAGAATCCCAGAAAAGGATCCATTTGCTTTATCCAGCCCCTCAGTGGCTCTGGATTCATGGAATGCCGCAGTCAAACAAACCCAGCTGAGCTCACAGGAGATCCAGGAATGCTGAAATTGGTTTTTACTCACCTCATTTTCTTCTTCTCTATTGCAATCCAGCCGGGGAAACATGGAAAAAAAACAGGAAAAGAAGGTGTGAATACCAGGTAGGAATAAGAAATGTAACCCTGGACATCTGGGTTTGGAATGAGACGATTTGGGAGTGAGGGAAACACCGACAGCACCCAGACACAAACCCGGATCTGAGGGGAGCATGGCACAGTTGGGAGGCTCCAAAATTCCCTGGAAAATCCCACATGGATTAGAACAGAGCAAACCTTTTTGGAGAGAACTGCTGGCCTGGTGTTGTCACCAGTTATTCCGACACACTGCAGGAATAAAACCCTCAAAAATGTGACCGAAAAAGGTGGATTTGGGATTCTTTCCACTTGAATGCTTTCCTGAAAAACTGAAAGTTTGTGCCTCTCATTGACAGAAATTAAGGATACTAATGACTGCTGTGCATCTGCCCTGCCTACTTGCATAATTAATCCCTATTTTGGCAGCTTGAAAATGAATTAATTAGGATCATTCTCCATGCTGAGCCAACAGGAAAGTTGGGTTTTCCCAACTTTCCACTCTTCTCGAGTTCTCTGCTCCAATCCCACAGCAAAGATGTTTCTCCTCAGGGAAGAAGGAACAGGAACACAACTCCCTCTCCTTGCTTTGCTCAGTTCCTTGGAGAGTGCCAGGGAATTTCTTGGTCCTACCAACACACCTCAGGCAAGACATCAACAGTTCACTAATCCCTCTCTCATGGATCCATCAGAGATCCCAAAATCCCTCTCCAGCGCTTCAACACAGCTCAGAGCTGGAATTTTCCTACACTTTATCAGCTTTTATTCAGCACTGTTGCGGTGACAAAGCCAAAGATTTCCCACAGAAAATTTCACAGATTCCACCTCAAGCATCAGCTCAATGAGAAATCTCCAACTCCGGAAGAAAAAGTCAAAATTTTCGTTTCGGAGCAACCTGGACGCGGTGACGGAACGAGAACCACCCACATTCCCACTGAAACCATCACCAGCTGGGAACTGGGAGCAAAGGGAAGTGCTGGGAAGAACTTGCCCCTCAGGAATATTCTCCTGCCCCTCCAAAGGCTCCCATCCAAGTGATCCAGCTTATTAAAATATTATAAATTATTCCCAGGGCAGCACCAAGGGGGTTTGATTTCATCCAGGAGACCCAAGGTGGGAGGAGCACACGAGGGCACAGATGGGATTTAATGGGGCCAGGAAAGGCAGGAATTCCAAATCTCACAAATTCAGGAGCACCCCGAGACTGGAATTAAGGCCTAAAAGGAGGTTTCCATTCCAGCATCACCAAAAGAGGAGTTTGAGACTTTCAGGAAGCATCATGTGGTTTGGGAGTTTGGGGTTGGGGTTTTGTGGGGTCAACACTCAACAAAAACCTTGCATTGCATGATTAAAGGTCTTTCCCAACCTCAGTGATCCCAGGAAGATTCTCCAGGCTTCCTAAGGAGATGCAGCAGAAAAATCACAACCAGCAGGTGGAAGCTGAGGGTTCTAAAGCAAAAGTAAGTCTCTTTACACACAAAAATCCATCTTTAATCAGCTGTATATTGGGAGAGAGGTAATTAAATTTTGTGTTTATATTTAATAATAAGGATAATTAATGACAAGGAGAAAAGAGAGTCAGGATCCTTCAAATCCCAGAAAAATCCTGCAGGATAAAGAGAGGAAAAAGGTGATCCCCATCCCTGGAAGTGCCCAAGGCCAGGCTGGATGGGAATTGGAGCAACCTGGGATAGGGGAAGGTGTTCCTGGGTGGGACAGGATGATCCCATTCCAACCTTCTGGGATTCTGGAATTCCATCAATTAAAATAAGAAGTGTTGACCTTCCTAAATGTAAGGTTATGGATTCCATTTCCTTCCCAGCCTCTTCCTTCTCCCCAAATTAAAAATAAAATAAAATAAAATAAAAATAGAATTCCAAAATTAAGGAAGGCGCTGCCGTTCCCTCAGGAACCCTGTGCCAAATTCCTCCCACACTGAGATGAAGTTACATAAATCCCCCTGCTCCAAGCTCAGCATCCATCCCAACACACAACCCAGGACTTTTCCAGCACTTTTCAGTTCCACAGGTTTGGAGCAATTCCCTCAGCTGCACCTTGCTCCCTGCAGGCACCAAAAACCAAGTGGGGATGAAAAAATGAACATGGAATTCCTGCATTTTTGTGGCTCCTTCCTGAGAAAGTCAGGAGAAAAGAGTTGGCAAAACCCAAAATAAAGCTGAACACCCTAAGAAGTGCTGAAGAATTTTTTAAAATAACCTAAACAACCACAAAATCAACCAAAGAATAAAAAATAATCCCACCACCAGGAAGCTTCACCACCTTTGATCCGTTTCCAGCAGCTTGATGCATTAATTTTGTTAAAAAACAAAATTAAACACCAATTAAATTCCAAGAAAAGCTTTTTTAAGCCTACAGAACCACATCCATATCAAAACTCTTTACATGGGTCACATATCTATGATTTTTTATACAGACCCACATTTCAACCAAAATAATTTATCTGAGACCACGTTTCAACCAGAATTCCTTACATGGAGCCATCTTTTGACCTATTTTTTTTTTTTATATTTAAACTTTATCAGCTCCTCTCCTGATGGAAACATCCCAATTTTGTCATGGGAATGGTGATAAAAAGTAAAATTTAATTTTAATTCCAGGGTTCAGCAGCTCCAGCATTTCTTGGTGCTTCAACAGGTTGAGCTTAAGGAGATTTTTTTCCCTTTTTTAAGCGAAACCCACACAATAATTGGAATTTTATCCTGGTTTTCCTTATGTAAAAGGAGCCCAGAAAATACCCTCAGGCTTCTAAAGTCTAAAAGACAAAACTTTAGGAGCCTCATCTCCCCTAAATCCTGAGGGTTTTTTTCTTTTCTTCCCTTGAAAAGAGGAAAATCTGGAAGCTTGGAGCTTTTCTTCTCTAAGTATCAGCAGCCTAACAGCCCTGGGAGCTGAAAAGGCCCATTCCCAGCAGGAATTCAGCTCAGGAATTCACAGGGATCCATCTGAAAGCCACCTCGATGTCCAAAGAAAGGCAACCAAATGCAAAAACTCAGCTCAGGAAATTGGGAATTAACCTGTTTTGTTTAGGCTGGGTTAGCCCAAAACATCCTGGATGCAGCTGGAATTCCATGGAGCACCACCCTTACCCACACCAGGGCTAAGGAAACTGGAAGGCAACAAACCAAACCAAACCTCAGGTGGAAATCTGGAATTCCAACAGGATCCTGAAGCCCAAAAGGAATTCCCCAGGTGGGTTTTACCATTTTTCCTGGATGTTGATGGAGAGCTGCATCCATGGGTTTCTACTGGGAATGCAATTCCCTGGGAGGTGGGGTGAAAATTCCCTCTCTGCTGCTCTCATCCATAGAATCCCAGAATTCTGGAAGGGACCTTAAAGCTCATCCCATTCCCAGCCCTGCCAAGAGCACCTTCCACTATCCCAGGTTGTTCCCAGCCTTTGGACATTTCCAGGAATGGAACACACAGTTTCTCTGGGAAAACTGCTCCAGTGCCTCACTCCCCTCACAGCCAGGAATTCCTTCCACATTATCTATCCCAAATTTCCCCCTCAATTTCCATCCCCCAGACTGAAGAATTTGCTGGAACACCCCCAGGCTGAAGTGCCTCTGCTCCTCTGTTTATGAATCCCTAACGTGGGATAAAAACCAAGGACAAAAGTGCAGCTGTCCCTGTGCTTCATGGAATATTAATGGAATATTGGGAGGAATTCCTGGGAAGTCTTTTGTGCAGAGCACTGGGCTTTTAATATCCCAAGGTGTCCCTGCTCCCAAAAACAGCACACTGCAAATGGAGAATGGACAAGCAGGAAAAGTTGGGAAGGTAACAGGAAATCCTGCTCCTTCCCAAAAAAACACGGAGAGCGGAAAGGAAAAAGCACTAACAGGAGGAGGGAAAATCCCTGGGGAAAATCTCATTTAACCAGGAGGTGGAATCCAAGCTGAGTTCCCTGGAAAATGAGGTCAAGGCACCTGTGCTGCAGAACATCCCCAAATCCAGCTCTCCTGCTTCCCAAAATCCCCATTTCCCGGTTTAGACAACATTCCCACTGAGGGTTTGGAGCTGGAAGTTTGGAGCAAGGGAAGTGACACCATTTCTCCTGTGCTGGAAGAGGAAAGAACAAGGAGGATTGGATATTCCAGGGAAAGGAGGAGATAAATACATTGAAAATAAGGATTTATCCTTTCATTTATAAAAATGAGGAGGGGCTGAACGACTTCATTTATTAATTATTCCATAATTTATCTGTTATAATTCTAGGATTTTAGAAAAGTCAAGATGTGCTCCAGGAAAAAGATCCAGTAAAGAAAACAATATCCAGTTTCTCTGCTCCTTCCCCCAACTGCCTGAGAATTCCCAAACTCCCCACAAATCCTGCTTTTCCCTTTATGCTCAGGGCACACAGGAAGAAATTCCTCTTGAAATCCTGACAGGAATCAGGAAAAGGAAAGCAGGGAAAGGGATTCACCTGGCACAGGGAGAGAGAGGATGAAGATGGAAGGGTAAGGATGAGGATGGGGGTGGAAGTGGGATGGGACCCAAAATAGAGGCACAAATCCCCACTGGAATTCCAAGCACTCTTGGAAAACTTTCCCCTCCTCCTCCTCTTCATCTGGGAGCAGGGAAGGAGATTCCAGCAGCACCTTCCCATAAATCACAAGGCCATGGGACCACTTCCCAGGTAATCCCTACCTCAAATCCTTCCTTGAGCACAAAGAGCCATCCAAGGAAAAATCCCACAGGGAAAAGGGAATTGGAAGTGCATTTTCCCAACTTAAATCCCAAAGTCTGGGCACATCCCTGAGTCCACCAAGGGTGCAGAGGGAAGGATGAGCCTGGATCCACACACAAATGCAGTTCAGCACCTCCAGGATGGTCTCCCAGGGATCTCTCCCTGTGGAACACCACGGGTGGGAATTGCATCAAGAACCCCAAAATCCACATTAAAACCCAGTTGTATAAAGAACCCCCCAATCCACATTAAATCCAAAATTCCATGGAAACTTTGGACACAGGTGTGGGGCGTTGCTGGGATCAGAGCAGCCAAGGGCATCATTTCACTCTGGATTTTCCCCACTCACTAACAATTCCAAATTCAAATCAAAACTGTCCTAAAGCCAAGGTTAGGCCAGGCTTAAAGGTCAGGCTCTATTCCACCATAAAAAAAATTTTCCCTACCAGCACAAAGCCATTTCCAGGACTGAAAATGTAGGAATTAGTGGGAATAATAGGACAAAAACCCCTAATTTTTATCATTTTGCTCAAATCCCAAAATTATCCATGCCCACAGAAAGTTTCTCTGTTTAAGCTGCTTTTTTTAAGTTGCTCTTTGTAAATTCCTCAGTTTAAGTTAAAATAACCTAGAGCAGGAAAAGGACTTCGGGAGGAAGTCCTGGAACCTGAAAACTTGAGGAATTCAGGAATTTTAAAACAACAAAAATAATAATCAGAAAAATCCCAGTTTACTTACAATTGGTGCCATCAGGGATTCATTCCCAAGGATGAGGATTCATTCCCAGGGATTGGGATTCATTCCCAGCCCCTGGACGTGCAGAGGTGCAGAGGCTCCACCTGAGCTGAGCAAAGAATTTGGGATTTGTGCTAAAAATCCGGGAAAAACTCCTCGGAGCAGCAAAGCAACGCCCCTCCCTCAGAGGGGGAGGATTTGGGAATGGCCCTCAGGATCCAGGACTTGCTGCTTTCCCGGGAAAATCAGAGATTTCCAGCCCTCCATCACCTCCCTGACCCCAGCATCCCCACCCTGGGGGATTTTCCATGAATGGGGCAGCAAATTCCAATCCGGATCTTACGGAGCCTGAATGACATCACCCCCCCAGGCACTGCACGGCACCTTTGTCTCCCAAAATGCTTGGAAAATAAGGAATTCTCTCTTTGGGACACAGACAGATCCGTGGCACCCATTCCCAACATCCCCAAGAAAAAAAGCCATCCCGTCTCCTCCATCCCAAAATTCACACTGAGGCAAAAACACGAAATTTCCGTGTCACCACTCCTGATGCAACACCAAATACTGCCAAAATTCACCAGCTCAAAGCCCCAAATATCCCGTTCTGAGTCCAGACTCATCCCAAATTTACCAACAAGGCAATTCCCAATCATGAGGTGACCCTAAAATCCCATTCCAAAGGGGAGCAGCCTGCAACCCAAAAAATATAAAAGAGAACGTTGCAAGGCCGGCCCTGGCAGAGCTCAGAGTCACTCCTTTCATAGAAATAAATAGAAATAAACAGAAATAAATAGAAATAAATAGAAATTCTCCACGGATTTCTTTCTTACCTAATTATAGCTGAAGTTTAATGTCCTGGGATTTTGCCCAGCAGGAGCAGGGACACCTTGGGAATTGCCCTCAATTCCACAGGAGAGAATAAATCCCTTTCATGCTCCTTTACACCAGAAATTTGCCAAAAAATTCCAAACTGGGAATGGGTTGTGCAGGCAAACACCAAGCACCAGGCTCTGGAGTTTTTTCCTGTTGGATTTCCACGCTGCAAAAAGCTGGGAATTATAATTTTTTCTTGCTACCTGGGAATGACACACTTTGGATTTCCAGCTGGAAAACTTCTGCTGCTGCATTTCAAACAGGAAGGGAATAATGGAATTACAGAGATGCTGGGGAAGCTGTAAAATCTTGGAGCAATCCAGAGGGAATCCACTGGAAATGGGGCTCCACAAGGAGCTCCAGCTCCTTCCTGATCCAGCCTGATGCCTCTTCCTCACATCAATATTTTGGGAGAAAATTTTGACTCCTGGCTCATATTCTCCTGAATTTTAGGTCCAGTTCCATGTCATTTCTGGGGATTGTAGTGCCTGGGGTGGATCCCAAAAAGCTGAAGCTCACAGGAGAGGTGCAGTTGCAGGGATGGAGCATTTTTAGGGAAGTTCACTTCCAAAAAATGGGAAAAGTCAGGAAAAAAATCAAGGAAAAAAATATAACCTATCCTACTAACATTCCATCAACCAGAGCCACACTTGGGCGTCCTCAAGACTTTTCCTCAAGGATTTCTAAAATTCTGAAAGGAAAAATGCCCATTAAATACAGGTGTTTATAAATCCTCTCTTCCCTTCTAAATATCCAAACAAATCCTTTTTAAAATTCCATCAGCAGATCTGGGAACAGGCTGCCCCAAGGAGCTCCAGCTGCCCCATTCCTGGAAATGTCCCAGCTCAGGATCCCAAATTCCCCATTCAGGCTCCCAAAGCCAAACACACAAAGTGGTTTTTCCTTAAATAATCCAACTTTCCAGACACATTAAAGCTGGAAAAACCTATGGATACGCTCAGGCAGCGAGAGTCAAGTTTTTCCCTTTCCTCTTTCCATCCCACAGCCCGTGGGACAAACATTAATCTTAAGAAAGGGGAGGAGCATTCTGAGGGAAATGCAGGTGGAAAACTCAGCCTTTCCCTTCCCTCAGCATCTCCCAGGTGGATTGGAACACACTCCAGGATCTAAATGTGGGTGTTTAACCACAACATACTTGCCAGGAGCTTGTGCCGAGGGAACCAACCTTATGGACGGCTTTCCTTAGGGAAAGGCAGGAAATAGAATCCAGATTCCCAGGAAAAAACATCCAGTCCCAAAGTAACACCAACAGGGAACAGCCTGGGAGATTCTACAGCTCCAATGAACAGCAAAAAAAAAAAAAATCCTTGGGAACAGCCACAACCAAAAGCCTGGAGTTCCAGACTGTCTGAATCCGTACTGGGTCACGTTAACAAAATCAACGGAATGTTCCATACTCTGACCCTAAATCTCAACCCACCAAGCCCCACCAGGATCACTGGGATGGCTGGAAAAGCATCTTTCCCCAAAAGGGAGCTGAATTCCCATTGGGGAGGTCTCCAGAAGCAGATGGATAAATGTAGATTATGACAGAAGGGCACGAGGAAAATAAATCCTTGGAGTCTCAACTCTGTCCTGTCACAGAGGTGTCACTGGTCCAAGAGGCTCCTGCACCCTCGGGATGGGGACGATCTTGGAATCTTCTTCCAGGAAACAACAGCACCAAGAGACAGAAGTGGCTGCTGCTCACAGCAGGACACAAACATCCATCCATGTCCATCAGGAACAGCTTGTCCAGAGAAGCTGTGGCTGTCCCTGGATCCCTGGAAGTGTCCAAGGCCAGGTTGGATGGGGCTTGGAGCACCGTGGGATCAGGGAAGGTGTCCCTACTCACAGCAGGGGTGGCACTGGATGGGCTTTGAGGTCCCTTCCAACCCAAACCAGTCTGGGATTCTAAGCAGCTCCATGGAGAAGCTCCATGTGGGACGTGGTGGCAGCTCTGAGCTCGGGGAATTGGAGTGGCCCAAATTTAAGCATCCAAAGAGTCAAGGAGACCTGGTTCTGCTGGATACTGAAGTTTCCAGGAATCCGAGCTCTGGTTGACAAGTGGACATGGAGAGTGACCCACGAGGAGCCAGAGTTCCTTTCCTACGGCAAAATTCCAGTCAAAGCCATCGGCACAGACTCGTCATCGTTCAGCTCCCTCCTCAGCATCCACCTTCTCCAGCCAGCCTGGAGCTC
Organism: Rhabdornis inornatus; assembly: GCA_013397075.1. Classification (NCBI taxonomy): domain Eukaryota; kingdom Metazoa; phylum Chordata; class Aves; order Passeriformes; family Rhabdornithidae; genus Rhabdornis; species Rhabdornis inornatus. The sequence continues at coordinate 91,115 of VWZS01001366.1, forward strand.
CAGCTCAGCAGCATCCCTGGAAGTGTCCAAGGCCAGGCTGGACGGGGCTTGGAGCAGCCTGGGACAGTGGAAGGTGTCCCTGCCCACAGCAGGGGTGGAATGAGATGATCCTTAGGGCCCCCTCCCACCCAAACCATCCAGTGAATAATTCCCAGGAAAAGTAAGGCTGAGCCTGAGGATTCACCAAGCTCTGATCAACCCTCTCCAAGCAGCACAATCCCAACATTCCGAGCTCCAAAAGCAACTCATCCCAAAAAACCAACCCTGCACATCCCACCCCGCGGCAGGTACAGAATGGGGGAAGCCACAAACATCCCACAGCCAGCACGGCTGGGTTTGAATTCCACTCTTCCCCAAACACCCAATAGATCCTCAGACATTCCAAACAACCTTCTGCCAATTATCCCAAACAATCCTTTTCTCCAGGTAAAAGTTCCGTGCTGGGAAAAGCACATCCAAATGAAGGCACGCCACTAACGAACGCGATTCGGACGCAGAGGGAACACCGGGATTCGAGGTGGGGACGGGGAAACAACAACCCTAAAAACACCAGACACCTCCCAAAAACTTTCTGAGTCCCAACACAGAACACCCACCCCAAGGAAACCCCAAAATCAGGCCAATTAATCCATAATTCCATTAAAAAGTCATTAGAGGAGCTGCTCCGGCTCCTTTCAACAGCCCAGGTTGGCGCCACTTCTAGAAATTTTTAGACAACAAACAGCGACACGAGACAAACCGGACACTTTTGAACACCAAATTCCAATGTCCAGACCAATCCTAGGCACGAGGGCCCCTCCATATGCTCCAAAGTAAAACACCTGAATTAGCCTAAAAGTTTTGGGATGAACAAGAGAGTCCTTTGGACCCAGGGGGTCTCCAGGAAGGGATCATCCCACCAGGGTTAAGCTGAAGTAAACCAGGATTATTCCCATCCCGGGAGCCACGTCTGGCAAAACACAACCTGGATTCCAAATGAAATCCTCCATTCCTCACTAATTTTAGAAGGCTCAGCCACCGGCACCGTTTCAGCTGCAACAAGGGGAAGCTGTTCCTCAGCTGCTCCAGGTGGGCACAGGCAGAACTCGCTCAAAAAAGGTTTGCTCTGTTGTCCCTGCTCAAAAAAAACACCATTTTCAGCTTTGCCTCCAATCCGGCCATCACTCGGGGGGTGCTCCATGTCAGATGTCTGCTCCTTCCACCCCAGAGCTGGCAAAGTTTATGCAGCCCCTGAATACTTAGCCAAGGAAGTCTAAATATGTAAAAATAGCGTTGAGAACCAGCGGGAAACTGATCGGGGGGAGAAACCCAGCAGGGACAGAGTGACTTCTCATGAGAGGTGATAAAGCCGGAGGCCCTGGCGGGATCAAGGGGGTGGGTTGGTGAAATTCCCCATCCAGAGGACAACCGGAGTTCCCGGCCATTAGGCTGCTCCCCCTTCCCTCGCTCCTTCCTCCTGGCAGAAAATGGGGTCAGGGCAGGGGCCACCCGGGGGGAGATAATTCCAAGGGTAAAAGCAAGACGAGGCTCAGTAACTAGGAAAAACAGCATTAATAACAATAATAATAATAATAAAGAAGGTACTGAAAAATGGCCCCGCGGGGAGGCCGGGACACGTCCACACGCTCCGCCCGGCTCCCCCCGCGCACCTCCGGGCAGGGACGGGACAGGGAAAGGGACACGGGCAGGGGCAGGGGGGACACAGCCCCCCNGATCCGCCCCGGCCGCCGGCTCCTCCTCCCGCGGCACCGCGCAGCACCGGGAGCCCTCCGGGAGCGGCCGCCGAGCCCCGGGACACGCCGGCATGGGGCCCGGGGTGTCGCCGCGATCGGCCGCGGCCCCGCCGGGAATTTGCTGGGCGCACGGCGGGATCACCCCCGAGATCGGCGAGGCCACAGCGGGCACCGGGAGCACGCCAGAATCAGCCGGGATCCCACCGGGATCAGCGGCTGCACCGCCGGGACTTCCTTGGGATCGTATTGGGATCGTTCCAGGGATCGCGGGGAATCAGCCTGGGTGTCACTGGGATCCCACCGAGATCCAGGAAGAGGTCAGCGGGGCACACCGGGATCAGCCGCGGGACTGCCAGGATCTCCTCCAGGTCAGCCACTGCACCACCAGGATCTCCTCGGGATCACCAGGATCAGCCACAGGATCACTAAAATCTGCCCAGGATCATGCCAGGCTCACCCCCGGGATCACAAGGGCCACACCAGCTCAGTCAGACTTTTCCCGGGATCTCAGTGGGATTCTCTTGGGGCCACACCAGGACCAGCTGCAGGATCTCCTTGGGATCACCCCTAGGATCTCAGGAACTCACCTGGAGCCAATGGGAGATCTCCAGGGCCACACGCCAATGAGCTGCAGGGCTGCCAGGATCAGCAGGGCTACACCTGGATCACTCATGGGACAGGCAGGATCTTACCAGGATCTCTCAGCATCGCACTGGGATCACCCCAGGATCACAGAGATCTCCCCAAGAGCACACCAGGATCACATCCTGAGATAACACCTGGACACCGACACCCCTTGGCACCAGATCCCCTGGGGCTGTTCCAGGCCTCATATGCCCTAAAAATCACTAAAACTCCTCTTTTTCCTTCCACAGGTCATTTCCCAGCTTCCCAATCCCTGGGAGAGCTCCTCCATGGAATGGTGTCAGAGCACTTCAGGAGACCCAGCTGCTTCTGGGGATACCTGTTCACATGGAATCCTCCAAACCACACTTACAGCTTCCAATATTGAGATTTCTGGGATTTTCCCAGATTTGGGAGCATGGTGTGAGCAGGAGGGACCCACAGGGATGAGGTGGGAAGCAGAAGAGGGGTGGATATGGGGAAGGACAAAGGAAGATTTAGTTCCAGTCTTGTGGAAGTGTTTTCTTGGGAAATCCAGCATGGCCTGAATTCCCAGCAGCTTTTTGAACCTCTGGAATTGGATCATTACAAGGAAAAGGTGATTTCTGGGATGTTCTCCAATGCCCTTCCAGGGGGCAAGTGCTGTTATGGGGACAGAAGGAAGCTCCAACAAATTCAAGTAAACTGAGCACCATGGATTCATTCACTTTCCCAGTTTTCCATGTAAATGGGGGTGGCATGTGGAAAATCTGGGATGCCTGAATCAAAGATGCTCCCGCCATGGCTGGTGCTGGTTTTGGCAGCGGGATGTTCCTGACAGCTCTGGGGTGTTGACTTTGGGGCTTCCAGCATTCTCCTTCCAGCTTCCCAAACAGTTTTGAGGGAGCTGGAGGGGCTTATCCTGGAGAAGAGGAGGCTCAGGGGGCACCTTCTGGCTCCCTGCAGTTCCCTGGAAGAAGGTTGGAGCCAGGAGGGGTGGGGCTCTGCTCCCAGGCGACAGGATAAGAGGGAACAGCCTCAAGGGGAGGTTCAGGTGGGATGTTGGGAAAATTGCTCCTGGAAAAGGCTCTCCAGCCCTGGCACAGCGTGCCCAGGGCAGAGGTGGAGTCCCCATCCCTGGAGGGATTTAAAAGCCCTGTGGATGTGGGGACACTTGGGGACATGGTCAGGGTTGGTTTTGGCAGTGCTGAGGAATGGTTGGACTTGATCTTGGAGGGCTTTTCCAAACAAAGGCATTCCGTGATTCCCCAGAAATGAATCTTTGTTTCCTTCCCTTCTCCAGGGAGATCCAACAGGCCAACCATGACTTGTTGCTCCAATGGCAACAGGCCCAGGAGAGCTTCAGCTCCAGCACCAGGAAAGAGGGAATCAGGAGCAGCCTGGGTTATCCACAGCAACCTCTGTACCATGACCCTGCCTTTTCCAGAGGCTCAGGAAAACAAGAGGTGCTGTTGGAACTGCCTGGCTCGTGTCCTGTCCAAACAGGAGGATCAATTCCCAGCAACTCCCTGCCTGCCCAAAGGTTTGGAGGTTCATTTTCCTGCTGTTTATTTTTATTAATCAATCGTGGACGTGAGCACAAGGCACTTCCTGAGGTGGCATTCCTTTGGGAATGCTGGGATCCAGGCTATGTGACTGGCAGGGAGGACAGGGCTTTCTTCTTCCCAGCAGCCGGGACCAGTTCGGGTTTCCTGCGCATTTTCCGGAGGGCTGCCATGGTCCTGTTGAAGGTTTGCTGAGAACACAAAGGGATCACTGAGCTCAGCTCAGCTCTCAGAGCACAGTTCTTACCTGTAAAAGCTTTTTTCCTGAAAAATAAAACCAAATGCCTTCCCAAACTTTCCAAGTGGTGCTGGGAAAAGCTGAGAAGATCCCCATCACAGCAGCATTGCTCTGCTGATAGCAGATCCCAGCAGGCTCCAAGGAGGGGACAGGAATCCCTAGGAAATTCTCCAGAGCACTGAAAAGCTGCTTTTGAGATGCTTTCATGGAATCTCAGAATTATTTCAGTTGGAAAAGACCTTAAGGATTATCCCAATCCATCCAATTCCATAGGCAGGGACACCTCCCACTATCCCAGGCTGCTCCAAGCCCCAATGTCCAACCTGGCCTTGGGCACTTCCAGGGATCCAGGGGCAGCCACAGCTTCTCTGGGAATTTCATTCCTGTCTCTCTCCACCTTCCCAGCCAGGAATTCCATCCCAATATCCCATCCATCCCTGCCCTCTGGCAGTGGGAAGCCATTCCCTGTGTCCTGTCCTTCCATCCCTTGTCTCTCTCCAGCTCTTTAGGGCCTGGAAGAGCTCTGAGGTCTCTCCGGAGCCTTCTCCAGGCTGAACATTCCCAGCTCTCTCTGGGTGAATTTGTTCTGGCCAGGTTGGACAGGGCTTGGAGCACCCTGGGATAGTGAAAGGTGTCCCTGCCATGGCAGGGGCTGGCACTGGATGATCCTGAAGGTCTCTTCCATCCCAATCCATTCTGGGATTCTCCCTGGGCCCTGCTGGGGTTACCTTTTGATCTATCTTCATCCTGGCCCTGTAGAAGGACACAGAGCCTGGGCAGTCTGGCAGCGCCATCTCCTGCTTTCGCTCAAACTTGTCCTGCACGTCTTCATCCTGCCAGGGAAAAGCATTCCCCATTCCATGTGCAAAACACACACCTGGACACCTGGGACAACGATCCCATTTACTGCACCAAACACCAAAGCCAGGAAAACCCTGGAAGTGAGAGGTTCCCCTTTCCACACCTTGGAGGAGCAGCTTTGGGCAAAAACCTGCAAGGGTTGAGATTTTCCCACAGGAAAAATGAACATTCCCAGCTCTCCCAGCCTGGCTCCAGAGCAGAGGGGCTCCAGCTCTGGAGCAGCTCTGGGGCCTCCTCTGGGTTTCTCCAGCAGCTCCAAGTCCTTGTGCTGCTGGATCCAGGGCTGGGGCAGCTCTGCACCTCAGAGGGACAGAATTCCTCTCTTCTGGTCACACTTTTTTAGATGCAAAAATTCTGGGAAATGGGAAGTAGTTGAACAGAAATGTGCTTTTCAGGATGAGAAAAGACCCCGGTCCCCACTTTGGTGGCTCCTACCACAGGACTAGTACTGACCAGTGCCACAAGAATCTGGCTGCAAAGCTGGGATCCCATGGGCTGGGAATCAGGCTCCCAAACATCCCTGCACCCACAGGCACTGTGCCCAGTTCTTGATATTCCACAGACATCCAGGTGCCTCAGTCACTGTCCTGATTTAGTCTCTAAACAGTGAAGGGAATGTGACAGCAGGATGTGGCTCCAGATATTCCCTTTGTGCCTCACTCCTTCTCCTCCTTCTCCTTCTTTTTCTCCTCCTCCTCCTTCCCTCACCGCCCCACACGTGGCTCTGGAGGAGAATCAGCAGAACTCCAGGATAACTCACCAGGCACGTGACTCTGTTTATGGGAATCATTCCAGGCCTGATGTTCCCACCAGGCTTCAGAGCTTCCCTCATATGTTTAGGGATACAGAAGGATTCGTTGTACCAGATCTCAAACTCTGTGAGGCAAAGAGGGACAATTAATGGCTGTAATTAATGACCCAAAAGACAGCATGGATTGGTTCTCCCTATGGATCTCAGTGCTCCTAAACCCTCAGACAGGAGCTCAGAACTCCAGGATTTGGAGTTTAAACGACTGGAAAAGTGAATTTAAGGAGGCTGTTGGTTGTGCTGAGGTGGCCAGGAGGTGGTGGCCAGCTCTGGGGACAGTCCCCTGGCCAAGAGAAGGCACCACTCCTGCAGCCCCCAGAGTCCCTTTGGAATGGGCAGCACGGCTGGGGCTCGGATTTCAATCCCACACACTCAAGCACAGCCATTTGCCATCCCATAATAGACAGTGAGAACACACAGCAGGTGGGAATTATGTCCTTAGTAATCCTGGGCATTTCCTAGGCACTCCACTCCTGATCTGGATGAGCCCTGGATGTTTGAACAAACAACAAACATCTGGAGCACCCAAAAGTGCCAAACCCAGATCCAACAGAAAGCAGTGGCACAGTTGTGATTGGGTCCTGTTTATCCCTGGAATGATGGGAATGATTATCCCATTTCTTCCAGCGTGGGATGCTCTGATGGATCCAAGCTGTCCCCTGGCAAATGTTGCTATGTGCACAGCATCCAAATGTTTGGGAGTCTGGAATTCCTACATGGACTGGCTTCCCTTAGAGGGGCAAATCCAGAGATACAGCAGGGGCAGTTTGAATCCACAGATTTCAAGGTGGAGCCCACCAGGAATTTGCAGAGATTTCCCAGGCAGAGGTGTGGCCAAGCTCTTTTTCCTGATAAGGCTGCAACTCTGGAACCTGGAAATCACATAGGGACAGAGGAAATATTGGGAATCCAGAGGCAAAGCCCTATCTATCCCAGGGCAATTCCTTAACCATCACCTCTATTAAATAAAATCAAGGATGAGATCCGGAGTCAGCAGTGTAAAATTCCTTGTGAGAGGCTTTTTCCCCCATGTAGGGGTGGGACCAAGGAGTAGAGGGACATTATCTGGGAGAGAGGGTCTGCAGCAATTGAAGGTTAGGTCAGAAAACCCCACCTGATTATGGATAAAATCCAGTCTGGAAGGCAACAGGAAAAAGGACAACAGAGAATGGTAATTTGGCAAGGGGCTGGAGGGGCAGGACACAGGGAATGGCTTCCTACTGCCAGAGGGAAGGGTTAGATGGGATATTGGGAATTAGGAATTCCTGGCTGGGAGGGTAGTGAGGCCCTGGGATGGAATTCCCAGAGAAGCTGTGACTGCTCCTGGATCCCTGGAAGTGTCCAAGGCCAGGCTGGACATTGGGGCTTGGAGCAGCCTGGGACAGTGGGAGGGGATTGGAACTGGACAAGCTTCAATGTCCCTTCCAACCCAAACCATTCTGGGATTCCATGATGTTTGTCAGTGCTCCAGTGTGGATTTATCCCAGCTGAGCTCGTGCTCTGTACCTGAGATGAGCCTTTTCCTGCACTTATCCACGAGCTGCTGGCAGTACTGGATCTCTGCCTTCAGGTCCTGCAGCTCCGTAAAGCCAGCCCTGTGCTCCTCCTTCAGCTCCTCCAGCTTCAGGATGAGGGAGAACTCCTCCTCATCAATGATCACCTGTCCTTTCTCATCCATGTATTCTCCTGGAGAGGGAGAAAAGGAAGGGAAGGTTCTGGTGAGGGTGGAGAGCAGGGACAGGGCTCTGCAGATGTGACACCTGATGGAGAGTCTGACTTGGCTCCCAGGGGAAAAACCCCTGGTGTTGTTTGAATGGGATATTGGGAAGGAATTCCTGGCTGGGAGGGTGGGAAGGTACAGGGTGCCCAGAGAAGCTGTGGCTGCCCCTGGATCCCTGGAAATGTCCAAGGCCAGGTTGGATTTGGTTTGGAGCAACCTGGGATAGTGGAAGATGTCCCTGCCCGTGGCAGAGGTGGAATGGGATAATCCTTAACATCCCTTCCAACCCAAACCATTCCATGCTTCTATGACCAGCCAAAATTCCTGGAAGCCCAGAGCTCCATCCCTCTGTCCTGTGCTCCCTCCTCACCCTCCTGCCTTCGCTTCCTCTTCTGAGCCTCCAGAGCCTCCTTGATTGCCTCCATCTGCTGCTTGATGCGGTTGATCCTCTGTACCACAGAGTGGCTTCTCTTCTTCCTGGAAATGAGGATTCTCTTGTTCTGCCTGAAGATCCGGTGGATCTCCCGTCCAGCCTCCTTCTTGAACAGCTCAAACGCCTCATGCTTGGATGGAGGAGATCTGAAACCAGATACAGACACAGGAGGTCACTCTGTCCTGCCCTGCACTGTGGAATCATGGAATGGTTCAGCTTGGAAAAGCCCTCCAAGATCATGGAGTCCAACCATCCCCCAGTACTGCCAAGGCCAGCACTGACCCATGTCCCCAGGTGCCCCATCCATGTGGATGTTACATCCCTCCAGGGATGGGCACTCCACCAGAGCCCTGGGCAGCTGTGCCAGGGCTGGACAGCTCTTTCCAGGAAGGAATTTTCCCAATTTCCAACCAGAACCCCCCCTGGCCCCAGCCTGAGGCTGTTCCCTCTCCTTCTGTCCCTCTTTCCTGGGAGCAGATCCTGACCCCCCCACTGTCCCCTCCTGTCAGGGAGTTGTGCAGAGCCAGAAGTTCCCCCTGAGCCTCCTTTTCTCCAGGCTGAGCCCCTTTCCCAGCTCCCCCAGCCCCTTCCCAGCTCCATTCCCTTCCCGGACACCCTCCAGCTCCATTCCCTTCCCTGGACATGCTCCAGCTCCTCCAGGTCTCTCCTGTCAGGAGGGGCTCAGAACTGGATGTTCCCATGCCAACCCAAACACCCACTGTCCCCCAGGCTACTCCCAGAAGGAAGTTCTTCACACAGACACCATATTGCTCAGGAGATGCCTCAGAAGTGAGAATTCCCTGGAAAGCTGGCCTTTCATGGGTTGAATTTTCACAAAAATAATGGATATTGTTCCTCTCTATTGTTAAACAAATGCCTTTGCTCTTCCCATGCTGCATTCCCAGCACGGATCAATCCCCTCTGTCAGCCAAACCCACGGCTCCAAGGGTTGGCCAGCTCCACAACTCTGCTGCCATGCCTTGGAAGTCCTGCCTGATTTCCAAGTCAGAATTCCAAGAGCCATTCCCAACTTTTCTGTGAAATATCTTTGATGCCAGCGTGTCCCTGTGAACACATTGGTTATTCCAATATGAGCCACACCAGGCAAAAAAAAAGGAGAATGTCACAGTCCACAGATGCTGCTCTGCGCTGTTGATATTCCTGGATAGAAGGATGGATTTGGAAGCAGAAGGCAGAAACAGAAAACCATGGAATGATTTGGGTTGGAGGGGATCTTAAAGCTCATCTCATCCCAATGAAGGTACCCAGAAGCCTGCACATTCCTCACTCCAAACTCCAGCTCCTGCCTTCCCTGAGTGACCTCTTAAGGGCATTTTCCATCTCCTCTAGGGCTGTGTGATGCTGTTCCCGTGCCAAAACGCTGGCACAGGGCTGTAAACAACAGCCCCTGGGCAAAGTGCCACAGCTCCAGCTCCCAGAGCCAGCTCTGAGCTGCTGGAAGTGCTCTGGGATGTGGCTCCTGCAGCTGCAGCTGCAGCAGCCTGTGCTGCCAGCCCTGGGAATGCCAGAGGGACACAAATCCCTGTGTGGAGGGTGTGGAGGGAATGGAAACACGGTGAGAAGCTCCAGGAGGGAATTCTGCAACAGCTTCACTGCTCTGCTGGAACCCAGAAACCACATCCTGGGCTGATTGCCAGTGTGGCCAGCAGGAAATGGAGGAGGCCAGAAGGAATTGTGCACCTCTGCTCTCTCAGGTGAGACTCCACCTGCAGAGCTGCCATGGATCCAATAGTACAAGGTCCTGGAGCTGCTCCAGGGCTGGAGCCAGGCTGGGCATGTTCACCTGGAGAGGAGAAGGATCCAGGGAGAGCTCAGAGCCCCTGGCAGGGCCTGAGGGGGCTCCAGGAGAGCTGGAGAGGGACTGGGGACAAGGCATGGAGGGACAGGACACAGGGAATGGCTTCCAGTGCCAGAGGGCAGGGATGGATGGGATATTGGGAAGGGATTCCTGGCTGGGATGGAATTCCCAGAACAGCTGTGGCTGCCCCTGGATCTCTGGAAGTGTCCAAGGCCAGGTTGGACACTTGGAGCAATCTGGGACAGTGGAAGGTGTCCCTGCCCATGGCAGGGGGTGGAATAGGATGATCCCTAAGCTCCCTTCCAACCCAAGCCAGCCTGGAATTCCATGATTTTAGTGATCCATTTCCGTGACTATGGGGATTTCTGTCTGCATGTGAGGTTTCCCTGCAGTTTTCACTCACCAAAGGGATGCTGCAGTTTTCAGAGATTAAAGAATTACATGAATTTAAATAAAATTCAAATTAAAGAAATTAAATTAATTGAAATTTTTAAAAAATTCAAGAGCAACTGTCCAGACCAGAGCTGGAAGCACAGAGGTGACCCCCACCACCATCATTTGGAGATCAGGGTGTTCCCACCACCACTCCTGCCCTGAATTCCCTGAAGACCTCCAAATCTCTCCCCTCTGCCTTGGAGTTGTACTCAGGGAACACAATCCAACCATTCCAGTGCAAAGCACCCCCTGGAAAAGGGGATTTACTCCATCACAGGGAAAACCTACCTGAGCTTCTGGAAATCCTCCCCTGAAGATGGGATTGAGACCTCTTCATCACTGTCCTGGTGACTTCCTTCCTCTTCCTCATCCAGATCCTTGCTGGGACTTTTGGGTGGTGAGGAATCATCCTGACTTGTCTTAAAAGGAGAGCTCCCCCTTCTTTCCTTCCTGACAGTGGGGGAAAGGATGAACCAGATTCATTAACTTCTTCACCAGAGAGATCTGGAACCTAAACACGCTGTGGGTTTGGCTTTGCTGAGTTAAAAACTGGTGATCTGAGGTACCAGATCAGAAGAAGGTGAATCTTCTATCAAAGTTTCCAGAGAAATATCCACTGACAAGGAATCAAATCAGCCTTGTTCCTACAAATCCTTAATTCTCAGAGTGGAGGAACTGCCCTGGATACTGTGGGATACAGGCCAGGCTGGATGAGCTCTCTTGAGAAGGATCACAAGGACAGCAGTCCCACCCTGTCCAGCTCTGGGCACACCTGGACAAAGACTAACCCTCTCCAAAAGGAATCTCCAAGGATTTGATCCAACCCCCCATTTAATCCAAGCCTGGCTCCCTGCTCCTTTCCCTCCACAAACCCCTCCAGCTTCCACTGCAGGGAATAGAATCATCATGGAATCATGGAATGGTTTTAGTTGGAAGGGACCTTAAAACCCATCCCATTCCACCTCTGCCATGGGCAGGGACACCTCTCACTATTCCAGGCTGCTCCAAACCAAATCCAGCCTGGTCTTGGGATTCCAGGGATCCAGGGGCAGCCACAGCTGCTCTGGGCACCCTGTGCCAGGGCGTCCTCACTCTCCCAGAGGATTTCTTCCTAAGGAATGCTGTGACCAGGAGAGTGTGATTTGGAACACGGACTGTGAGTGTTTACCTCATCTCCTGGAGTCTCCTTAAAACCAGAACAGCAGAGCCCCGGGGTCACACGGACACCAAAGCCTTGGTGGTTCCTCTGCTCCCTCAAAGAGGACTTTGGGGAAATGTCAGGGAGGAACCAAGCAGGAATTTACTTCTCTAAACTGAAGGCTCTTCCTCTGCTCAGCACTGGAGGGTTCCCCCTTCCCTCCCCGAATCTCTTCTGCTTCTCTGCTCCTCTGGCAGCTCCCCCCATTCCTTCCTCCATGGGCTGCACATTCCTGCCTGACCAGAGCTGGGCACTGCCAGGTGCTGGGTCCTGCACTTGGGCACCACAAGGATTGGGGACAACAGCTGGGAAGGGCCCTGAGGGGGGACAGGAGGTGCCAGGGAACAGAGACAAGACAAGGGGGAACAGCCCCAAGCTGTGCCAGGAGAGGCTCAGGTTGGATATTGGAAAAATCCCTTCTCCAAAAAGGCTGCCCAGCCCTGGCCCAGCTGCTCAGAGCAGGGGTGAAGTCCCCATTGCTGGAGGGATTTAAAAGCTCTGTGGATGTGGCACCTGGGGACATGGTCAGGGGTGGCCTTGGCAGTGCTGGGGGATGGTTGGACTGGATCTTGGAGGGCTTTTTCAATATCGACAATTCCATGATTCCACGATTATCAGAGGCAAAAGAGAGGTGTGTGACTGCTTAACTCACTCATTGTCCTTCTTGGCTTCCTTCTCCCCATCAGGAATGGGGGTTGTAGGATGACTTCCATCCTCAAGAGTCTCTTCATTCTCTTCCTGCTCCAAATCCTCATCCTCATGGACTGTACTTTCCTGGAAACAGGAAGGAATAATCCATTTGTGCACCCCATGGAAGGTGTACAGGCCTCGCCCAGCAGCTCCTCCATCCCCTGCAGCAGCCTCCTCTGGCAATTAAAAACTCTGTGAGAGCCCACAGGAGGATTTATGGATTAAGTGGGATTTATACACTTGGCTCCAGAAATTATAAGGATTAAAAAAGGGATCTCAGCAGAGACAGGACCTCATCTTCTCCAACCCAGTGACAAACTTTGGAGATTGCATTGTACGGGACAAGGGGAGGGGACTTTAAACTGAAAGGAGCACAGTCCAAATGGGATATTGGGAAGCAATTCCTGGCTGGGAGGCTGGGGAGGCCCTGGGATGGAATTCCCAGAGAAGCTGTGGCTGCCCCTGGATCCCTGGAAGTGCCCAAGGCCAGGTTGGATTTGGTTTGGAGCAACCTGGAACAGTAGGAGGTGTCCCTGCTCATGGATTGGGATGATCTTTAATGCTCCTTCCAACCCAAACCTTTCTGGGAGTCTATTTCCATTTCATAAATTATTCTGTGCAGATGAAGGGCCCAATTAATCCCTCTGCTGCCAGGAATTCCTCTCTGTTAATGGTGCATCTCTGCTCTGGTCACATTTTTTTGACAAACTCACCCCACTGCCATTTCTGAGTTTGATTTCAACAAGGAAAATCTGCTTTATACAATTCCCATTTTGGCAGCCAAGGAGCCAGCTCCAAGGTGGATTGTGGGCCAGGTCAAGCAGCAGGCATTAATTACCATGTCCTCCTCCTCCTCCTCCTGAGCCTCATCCAAATACAAATCAGAACTAGAACTAGACTCAGACTCAGCCGCCGTGTCTCTCTGTCCCAGCCCGTACTTGTTCCAGAGCCTGGACTCCATTTCTTCCTCCTGTTGGCTAAGGAAAAACCAGCCCTTTAGGAATCCTTTCCCACCTATGATCCCTGCCAAAACCAGATCCCCAAAGAAAAACCCCTTTTACCTGTGGTTTTATCCCTCAACACCCCTCCCATGCTCCCCATCATAACCCATGTCCTCTCTCTCTCTCTCTCCTTTTCCATGATGTTCCTTTTAGGGCTCTTTAATATTAAAGCTTTTTGATGGTTATTTTAATACTTTCCAGGACTTTTTAACGGTCCACATCAAACCATCCTAACTCTGCTCAGTCCCACCCCTTTGTTTGGAGCTTTAATCCATGTTGGAGGGGGCTTGGAGCAGCCTGGGATAGTGGGAGGTGTCCCTGCCCATGGAATGGGATGAGCCTTAAGGTTCTTCCCAGCCCAAATCAGTCTGGAATCTCTGAACTTACCTTACAATCACTTTGAACTGTCTAAACACCTCCTGGATCTGCCTGACATTCACAATCTGAGGAAGAGAGGTACAAAAGCATAGATTTCGGTAATAATTATATAAATGAGTTCCAAATAAATCAGTTAAAATGGTTTTAAGATTAAGGAAAAGTCTCCTGGAGCCTCCAAGCCAGCAAAAATGGAATGAAAACATGCAACAGACTTAACATGCAGAAAGAAATTAAATTACAGTTCTGTAGTGGGTTTGAGGTGAAAAATAGCCTCTTCAAAATACATTTTCACTGCTCCTCTCTTGGAGGAAAAGGGGATAGAATCAGGAATCAGGAATCAGGAATTAAATCCTTTTTTTCACTACATACACTGATTTCCTCTATGACTCCTCTGAGGTATTTCTGGACTTGGGATCTGATTTCTGCTCTCTGGGCTGTAGTCAGGGGGTTGTAACTCGTGAAGGAACGATTTGCCTAAAAAAAAAAAAAGATGGAAAACTGAGATCAGGGAGTTACAAACAGCTGAGGGAGCCTGTGAGAATGACAGGGACCAAGCTTTGGGCAGGTCCTGTCGTGGTGGGACAAGGAATGGTGGTTTTAAACTAAAAAGGGGGAGATTCAGGCTGGATTTAAGGAAGGAATTCTTGGCTTTGAGGGTGGCACAGGGTGCCCAGAGGAGCTGTGGCTGCCCCTGGATCCCTGGCAGTGCCCAAGGCCAGGTTGGACACTTGGAGCAGCCTGGGACAGTGGAAGGTGTCCCTGCCCATGGCAGGGGTGGAATGGGATGGGCTTTAAAGTCCCTTCCAACCCAAACCATTTTGGAATTCTGTGATTCCACTGGCGTGGCAAACACCTGCAATTGCTGTGCCCATTTCTGCTTGGGATTTTCATCACCTGACTTGGCAGGAGATGAGATTTGGGAACAACCAACCAACTAAAAAGCTTCGTGAGTCTGGAAAAAAACCCAAAACCCAAATCTCCAGTGGCTGGGGATTGAAATTCCAACACAATCCCTCTGTGTGGGATCTTCAGAGGTTTCCCTAAGCCCCAGAGGATGATGCTGGGAGCAGAGGGAGGGACACAACCCCACTGGACAGTGAATTCACTGCTCCTCACCAAGCAGTCGTGCATGATCAGCTCTTTCTTCAGGAGATGGATCTCCTCCTCCAGAGCCTTCACTGATGCCTAACAGGGAAAAAAAAAGGGTGAGCAAACAATTAAATTATACTGGGGGAAAAAACCTGCTAAAAGCAGCACAAAATTGGCTGCTGGAGAATATCCCAGATCCCAGCTCCCTCAGGGCTTGCAGCAGGGAATCAGTGGGTCTGGAAATCAGTTTGATTTTCCTTTGATTAGCTCCCTACAGGACAGTTTCTGCTGGGTCCTGCCTGCAGAGCCTGCCTGAGCCATCAAAGGGCCACAGCTTTTTAATGGGATGATTTCCTGGTCTGGAATTACAGGGACAATCAAATTCCAGGCTCTAGGATATTATCCTGGAAGCCAAGCATTGTGCAGGGCTCGCCTCTGCCCTGAACTCAGCAGCTCTGACAGTAACTGGGACAAAGGAGAGATTTTCCTGTGCTGGATTTGATTTGACTGAATTTCCCCATAACATGGAATATCTTCAAGGATTCACTATTTAAAATGTGTTTCCAGAAAGGTGAGCACAAAAGTCTTGGGATTCAGGGAGAAGTGGACACTGAGCTGCTTCGAAGTGACCTCTGGAGCACAGAAGCACAAAGTTTCCTTCCAATTTCAGCTCTTCCTATTTGGTTTTCACTCTGAAAGTGCACTCTAATAACCCATGATCTCTTCCTTTAAATTATTTCCTTAATTAATCAAGTTTTCTAATTGTGGAGAAGCTGTTCTGTTACCAGCAGCAACAGGGATAAAGCTGCAGGAGGACTGGAGATGATTTCCCTGCATGTCAGAAAAATAATTCACCATAAAATCTCTCTGTTGAGAGCTGTATCTCATCAGAAAACTGTGGGATATGCACAAGAAAGAATTCCCAGGAAGATGTGACCACCTGCATGGTTGTGCCTTAGACCACGGAATTGTAATTAAAAACCTATAAAAAGGTTTAATATTGATCCATTTTATCACCCACCTAAAATCAGCAGTGTCAGCTTGGCTGAGGAAGGGTAATTTATGTAACTACCCAATTTTTCTCTGGTTTTTCAGGTTATGATCCTAAATATTAATGACAAGATAATAATATTGCCCTTCCTCCAGGCCCCTCCTGTCCCTACCTCTCGGTAAAAGGGTTTGTTGGGGACAGGCTCTGCTGTCACCCAGTTCATCCTGGTGGCAAAGCGAAGGGAGGACAGCTGGAAAACAAAGGTTTAAAGTAAAAAAAAGAGATATTGGCAGAAATATAATTTTCCTAATCTTTCTACCTAATTCTATTATATCAAATTGCAGAGAAATATGAAATATGTGGATTGTTCCAGGTGATTCCTTCCTGTTTGCTACAGATCCAGCTCACACAGAGGGATTTTCACCCATTTTATCATTTACAGGTTAAAAACCAACATCTGGGAGGTTCCTCCTGATTCCTGCTCCAGCAGGGAGCCAGCTCAGCTCTGCTGTGAACTGGGGCAATTCCAGGGAGTCCATGGGGTGATGTCCCATGGAAACACATTAAATTATGACAATAATAATAATAATAATCTCTCCAGTGAGCTTCAATCTGAGCAGATCCTGCCTGCTCTGCTCCATGCTCTTGTCTGACAGCAGTCCAGTTTTGAGCCTTTGGGACAAGATGAGCTCTCTGAAGTTTGGGATGAAACAGGAAGGAGGTTTCCCTGTTAAAACCCTCCAGAGACTGTTCCTTAAGGTGGAAGGGACTTTAGTGATGGATTCTGCAGCAATTCCTCCAACTCACAGTCTCTTCCACGTGCTCAGCTTCCCCATAGATGTTTGTCACCAGGACAGTGTTGCAGTTTCCCCCTAGGAAAAAAAAGTAAAGCAAATAATAAAATTTGAGGTGATTTTTTTTTGTAGTTTCCTTTTCTGCAGTGTGTTTTATTATGTCCTGATTAAAACAGAGGAGAAGAATCCCAGAATGGTTTGGGGTGGAAGGGACTTTAGTGATCATCCAGTGCCACCCCTTCCATGGGCACCTCCCCTATCCCAGGGTGCCCCAAGCCCTGTCCAACCTTGGACACTTCCAGGGAGCACCCACAGCTCCTCTGGGAATTCCAGCCTAGCCCCTCCCCACCCTCCCAGCTGGGAATTCCTTCCCAATATCCCACCTAAGGCTTCTTTCAATTTAAAGCAGCACAAAGGACACAGCAGAGTGTAACTGTCCCTCCAAAGGGCACAGAAAAAGAGGCAGAGTGACTAAAAAAGTGAAGTTTGTGTCTCATGGAATGAGAATGCAGGAAGAGAATAGGAATAAAAACTCTGAGTTCCAGCTGTTTGTAAAGAATCTGTTTTTCAGGATGCCCAGAGAAGCTGTGGCTGCCCTGGATCCCTGGAAGTGTCCAAGGCCAGGTTGGACACTTGGAGCAGCCTGGGACAGTGGAAGGTGTCCCTGCCCATGGCAGGGGTGGAATGGATGATCCTTAAAATCCCTTTCAACTTAAACCATTCCAGGATTCCTGGATAAATTACACCCTTAGGACTTGCTGTGCCCATTGAAACATCAGTTTTGCAGGAGCTGATGGAGTTCCAGCTCTTACCCAGCGAGTCCTTGAGGACATGGGTGAGTTTGCTCTGCCTGAAGGGGATGTGCTCCCTCTTGGGATCAGCCAGGGCGATGACCAGCTGCTCCAGGAACGTCAGGGATTTGTTGATGTAGGAGGCCTCGATCCGGACCTGGCCCTCAGACTGCAATGGAGAGCAGCAGGAAACAGTTCTGGTCAGACAGCAGGAGAGGGAGTATTCCTTAGCAAGGGAAAACTCTGCAGGGCTGAGGTGGTTTGGATTCTGATCAATGCAGGATGCCACAGACCCAGTGACAAGATCCAGACTAACCATCCGCTAACCATGTCCCCAAGTGCCACGTCCTTCTAAATCCTTTCAGGAAAGGGGACTCCATCACTGCCCTGTGCCAGGGTTGGACAGCCCATTCCAGGAAGGAATGTTCCCAATATCCAACCTGAAGCTGTTCCCTCCTGTCCCTGTTCCCTGGGATAAGATCCCAAATCCCACCTGGCTGTCTCCTCCTGTCAGGGAGTTGTGCAGAGCCAGAGGTTCCCCCTGAGCCTCCTTTTCTCCAGGCTGAGCCCCTTTCCCAGCTCCCCCAGCTCCTTCTGGGGCTCCAGCCCCTTCCCAGCTCCGTTCCCTTCCCTATTTTTCCAAAGGGATCCAAGGGAACCTGAGGAGCTCCCATCACTCACCCCAGTCTTGCTCAGCCTCTCAGATCCTGCCAGGTCAATTAAGGTGATTTTAGATTTAAGGCATTTGTGATTTGTGTAATCTCTGGAACGACACTGAGGCAGAGAGGAAGAGAAACTGCACTTAGGAACAGACAGAACTGAAATACAGGAAAAAACAAACTGCAAAGATCCTCTTGGATCTCTAGAAAGTCATTTCAGTCTGCAGGAACAAGGCTGGAGCTCTCACCTCAATGTACATGGTGAAGATGCAGTGAGATCTGGAGGAATTCTTATTCAGGGAGTGCTCTCCTATCACTCTGTTGGTCTCACCCTGCCAATGGAGAGAAAATTCCAGGCTCAGCTCATGGAATTGTGGCTTTTTGAGGATAAGCCAGGCAACATCTCTGTGGCTCTTTCCATTTCCTGATGGCTGGAAAAGCAAAGAGCTCCCCAGGCTTCAAATGGCACTGAAAATTCCCAGGGGTATGATGGCCACGGATCTGAACCTCTGCCAGGAACACAAAGAGATGTTGGAAGGGGCCTTAAAGTCCATCCCATCCACCCCTGGGACACCTTCCACTACCCCAGGCTGCTCCAACCTGGCCTTGGACACTTCCAGGGATCCAGGGCAGCCACAGCTTCTCTGGGAATTCCAGCCCAGGCCCTCCCCACTCTCCCAGCCAGGAATTCCTAATTCCCAATATCCCATCCATGCCTGCCCTCTGGCAGTGGGAGCCATTCCCTGTGTGCTGTCCCTCCATCCCTTGTCCCCAGTCCCTCTCCAGCTCTCCTGGAGCCCCTTCAGGCCCTGCCAGGGGCTCTGAGCTCTCCCTGGATCCTTCTCCTCTCCAGGGGAACATTCCCAGCTTTCTCAGCCATCATTACCCTCCTTCTACTCTTTAAGAAGGAAGAGGTAGTTCTTGCACGTTCCAGAGCTGGGTTATTAAAAAGGCCAGAGAAAGATTTTAAGGAAACCATTTGGCTCTGGGTGAGGATCCACTTCCTGCAGCCACATCCAATTATTTATCCCTATTTTCCTCAGGAACTGAAGCAGCCATGAGGAAAAGAAAGATGCTGATCTCAGTAATCAAAGTCCCCTCACAAACCTCTCACCCTGACCAGCCCTACTGTCCATTCCAACAGCGCCATGATCATCCCAAACCATCTTTTCTTGGAGCATCTTCCAGAATCCCTGAGCCAGGGACATTTTCCAAGAGTTTCCAGTTTCTCTGCCCACAACCAACAGGGATTGCTAAACCTCATTCCACCATCTTGGCCACCCACTCCTGCTTTTCCACCTCCTCCTTCAGCCAGCACCCACAACCACGGGATTAAAGGGAGTATTTGAGTCCTCTTGCCTCAAAAAGGAGATGCAGAGCCTCCTCCTCGTGGCTGACAGGGTGGATGGAGAGCCCCTTGACATAAACCCCCTGGGGACCATCCATGACAGACAGCTGGTTGTCCTTGCACCCTCGGCCCATCGCCGGTGCCAGGAGGTCAAACAAGGTCTCATTGTAGATCTCCAGGTAGGAAATTCGGACAGTGACCAGGATATTGAGGAATTCTGCAGCTAATTTGAAGATCTGCACCAAGACAAAGGGTTTGTGTCCGTTCACAGGCAGGATTTTCAGTTATTTGTGGCTTTTCAGAAAAGATATTTATGTTGATATGAGATATAAATGGGTGTGATATAAGTAGATGTAAGGTAGCAACAGGTATAAAATATAAATAGATATAAAATATAAATAAACACATTGAGGTGTATACAAAACATAACATTCTGTAATATAGAGATAAGTATTTATAGAGAGATAGTTCTGAACAGCTCCAAGTGTATCTAGGGGTGTGGGGGGCGAAATCTGAGCTCTGAAAGCTCAGCTTGGATTTGGATTTAATGATCTTACAGAATCATGGAATTCTGGAACGGTGTGGGTTGGAAGGGACCTTAAACCTCACTCAATTCCACCTCCTGCCATAGATAGGGACACCTTCCACTGTCCCAGGGTGCTCCAAGCCCCATCCAGCCTGGCCTTGGACACTTCCAGGGATCCAGGGGCAGCCACAGCTTCTCTGGGCACCCTGAGTGCCAAGTGTCTCTGTGCCTCAGAGGAGTTTTTAAATGATTTTATGATCAGTTTTAACCTGATTTCCCAAAATGACAGTTTGGAAAACACCTCTTTTCAAGGCTCACTGACATTTGGGGAGCAGCAAGGACTTCAACAGGAACTAGAGAGGAACAACCTCTGAGAACAACAATAAAACCCCTGTATTCTTTAACCATCATCCCTGGTGTAAAATGAAGGGGAAAACCCCACATAAAACTTATTCACTGTGTTCAAACACTTTTCTATCAGCAAGAGCTGATGATAGAAGAGTGTTCCTTGGTGTTCCTCCCTCCTCTTTTCCCAGGCAGCTGCAGTACCTGCTGGATAGCTCTGGGGATGATCCCTCGGTTTCTGTACTCAGAGCCTGCTCCCGTCATCGTGTAGGTTTTGCCAGCCCCAGTTTGCCCATAGCACATGATGGTACCTAAAAAAAATCCAAAAGCAAAAGGAGAAGCTCAGGAGGGAGCCTCCAACAGAGCAGCAAATGGCTCTCTGCTCAAACCCAATCTGTTGTTAAGATCAAAAGAATAATAATTGCAATAAATCACCATTGTAGCCCTGCAAAGCTTTGGACACCAAGTCCTTTGCCACAATCTCATAAACCATTTCCTGGGAAGTGTTGTGGAGGAGCCCATCCAGCTTGAACGACCAGTCAGTCTGAGAGTTATTCACAACTCCTCCCCTGGGACTCTTTTGGATGTAGATATAGATGCTCTGCAACCCAAAAAGAGAGGGAGATCAACTCAGCAGCCCTGAGGGTTTTCAGCAATTGAGGAGCTGGGATTAAGTAGAAAAGGGAGCATAGAGTTATTTTACTGCCTTGGATGGTTCTAGATGTGCTAAAAATATCTGGTAATGCTCTCAAATTCCTGGTGATAAATATTGTAAATAAAAGGAAATGTGGTTAAGCTCCTCTGTTTAACTTTCAGTGATTTTGTGCCTCAGGGAAATTCTTAATTAAGGAAGAGAAGGCAAAGGGAGGAATTTGCATGAGAGGGGATGGAAATAGACTGTGCCAAATTGTGGTTAGCGCTGGGAATTCCTCATGGATCAGCCAGTCCCAGTCCTTTGGAGGACTTTCCTGGTGATTATACCACAGGAATTACATTTTCCATTCTCACACTTGCTGTGACAAAAGCACTGCCAAGCAGAAACACACAAACCAACAGCCCCGAAACCCTTATCCATGGCCTCAAGGGGTGGAAAAATCCTGGTTTTCCATTGGAAAAGCTGAAGTCCAACCCCAAACCTTTCCCACTTCCAATTTCTTTTACTCTACCTTGTTGTCTGACCCAAGTTTGATCATATCTTGGGCAAAATGAGCAGTTGGCTTGATCCGCACGAACGCCAGGACTCGCTTTGGTGTTCTGAGGAGAGAGGCAAAAATGAAATTTTTTTAAAAATAAACTGAAATTTAAATTATTTGTCAGCGAAAGATGAGGCAAAGGAGTAAAAAATTCAAAACAAAGTGTTGCCAATTATCCAGAAGCAGTTTTTATTCCCCATTAAAAGCAACTGCAGGCAAGAAGTTGCTGAAAATTCTGTCCAGCCTTGTCCTGCTTGGAAAAGTGAGGATGTGAAATGGGAAGGGTCAAAGTGATCCTGATTTCCTGACCTCCTCGTGTGTATCAGTTTCAGGAGTGTTGGATAACACCAGTTATCCTCCTCTCAGCCTTGGAAAGCAAAATATTTGCAGGAATAGGAGAGGGATTTTCTTTTGTCACATGCAGTGTTTTTAGAAATAATTGAAATTCCCAATGAACAGCTGATTTTCAGTTTCCTGGAGGAAATATCTGGAGGAGCTGCTGAGTAAAATCCACAAAAGGAGGGTTCAGGGATCATCCAACTGCTAAAGCCACATGCACTGAGGATTTTTAAATCCCTAGAAATGTGGAGATCCCAACTTTTCCCTCAAACACTTCGTCCTTACTGAGCCCACGCTCAATAATGTGTGATAAGTAGTGCCAACTTCTAGTTTGGGACAAAATCTTTGGGATTTCTGGTACATTCAGGATTTTTGTGACCTCACACACTTTACCTGCTGTAAAATGAATTGTGGAGGTTTGAGCTGAGCCAGGACCCATTGGATTTCAACCAGGAGGAATATTTGGGGGATACCTGGGGCTGTAACCCTTGGGTTCTGCATCAGAGAGCAGTGAGGAAATGATGGTCTCCTGGTCCTCATCCTGCTCCTGCTCTTGCTCTTGTTCCTTTTCCTGTTCCTGGTCCTGGGTTTTCGCAGAGGTCACAGAACTCTGTCCAAAAAATCCCCAGTGTTGGAGCAGCTGGGAATTATTTCTTCAAAGCAAGAAAAACAGCAGGGGAAGAAGGAAGGGGAAATGTTTTGGGGAAAAAACTCCCCTAGGAATCAGAGAGAGAACAAATTCTTAACGAGTGGCATTTTCTTTGCTGCAACAGTGCCCTTTGTGGGGCTTTGGAAGGTGAGGACAAAAGCAATTATTGCTGGGAGTGGTTATTAACACGAGGAGCTAGGAGGGAATTCCCAGAGAAGCTGTGGCTGCCCCTGAGTCCCTGGAAGTGTCCAAGGCCGGGCTGGACACTGGGGCTTGGAGCAGCCTGGAACAGTGGGAGGTGTCCTTGCCCATGGCACTGGGTGGGATTTAAGGTCCCTTCCCACCTAAACCATTCCAGGATTCTGACTGGGCCCAGCTGGAATTACCGTTTGTTCGCTCTCTGCTCTGGATGCAGAACTTTCACTCTTTTCCAGCCCCTCAGAGGTCTCCTGTTCCTCTTCCTCCTGCCAGAGAAAATCCCACAAGAAAAACTCCCCTGGAAACACAGGGGACATCTCCAAAGCCTTGGGAGTGGGATGCTCCCCTTCTCACACTTCAGGGGAGCAGATTTTGGGAGCATTTTGGGAAAAATCCATCTGTAAGGTTTGAGACTTGTCCAGAGAAACTGTGGCTGCCCCTGGATCCCTGAAGTGCCCAAGGCCAGGCTGGCCGAGGCTGGGAGCGCCCTGGGGTAGTGGAAGGTGTCCCTGCCTGTGGAATTGGATGATCCTCAAGGTCCCTCCTTTTTAAGTCACCCCATGTTTCTCCCCAGTGCACCTCCCAACGTGTGTGGGGGCTGATGCCCGGGGGAAGGGGGGCGATGCTTGCGGGGCTGCTGCCGCCTCTGCGGAGATACGACCTCCGATCATCCCTTGAGGTGGGGAGGGCGACCCCCCGGGGACCCCTTCTGTCCCTGTCCCACCTGCGACCCCTCTGCAGTCGAGTCCGGGATGGCGTCCGGGGTCGCCATGGCAGCGTCCACTTCCTGGTTCTCTATGGCAACGGCAACTTCCGGGAGAGCCCGGAAGTGGCCCCGCATACGGCGGCCGGGCGGGGCCAGCGCGCGGCGGGGGCGAAGCAGGACGGCAGCGGGACGGGAGTGGCGGGGACGATGCTGGAAGCGGCGGCGGACCCGGAGCTGGATCCCGAGGATCTGGTGCATTTCTCGGTGGGAGACCTGCCCAGCCGCGGCTATGGAGTGATGGGCGAGATCCGGCGGCAGGGAAAGCTCTGCGATGTGACGCTCAAGGTGCGGCCCGGCCCCCGGGGGCGGGTGGGGGCGAGGGACCACCCGAGCCCGGAGGGGTCTGAGCGGGGCTGAGAGACATCGAGCGCTGAGGGAGAGTGAGAGACCCCCCGGTCCCTGATGGGGATGAGGGACCCCGAGCCTTCCGAGGGCTGAGCGGGGCTGAGACACCTCGAGCTCTGGCGGGCAGTGAGCAGGGACTCCGGTCCTTGAGGGGACATTGAGGGAGGACCTCGAGCCCTGAGGAGGTCACGGGTTTTGGGGCGGGGGCTGAGGGGGGATGCTGAGGGGACTTCGCCCAGTCCCCTTAAGAGGGAGCCGGGGGAGCCCCTGGTCTCTAAGGGGGGCTGAGGGTCCCCCGCAGGCTTTGAGGGGGGCTGAGGGTCCCCAGCCTCAGAAGGGGGAGATGAGGGATCTCCCCCCGCCATTCCTGAGGGACCCCAGCTTCTGGAGAGGGGCCTTGAGCAACCCGCAGACCCCTGAGGGGGGACCCCAGCCCTTAATGGTGGGGGGCTGAGGGACCTCCCAGTCTCTTTTCCAGAGGGAAGGAGGCAGCTGGAGTTCCCTCAGACCCCTGTGGTGGGGGATAAAGGGAAGAGGAGCCGGAGCTGAGGTTCCCCCTTCCCCCCCTTCTGCTTTGGCAGCAGAGAGAGACAGAGCTGAGACTGCCCCAAACTCACTTAGTGGGGTGTCAGGGGCTCTTGGGCCTTCCCAGCCCTGCGGGGGTCTCGGAAGGCCCGTGGATCCAGGTTTATGGACCAACGTCTGGATACCTTTCCCTAGGAAACCATTCCCTTACAGGAACATCCCTTCTGAGCATCAAATAAAAAATGAATCCACAAGCGAGGTGAATCCTCAGGATGGTGTCCCTGGCTCTGCAGGGAATGGCTGGGAGGGCTCTCAGGGTGTCCTGTGCCAGGCAGGAGCTGCTGGAATCCCTCAGGATTGCAGCCTCGGAGGAGTTGGTGGGGTGGGAGCCACACGCAGCTCTGAGTCACTGCAGAATTAACTCTGCAGTTTAATTAAACGGGAAGGTGCTCCCAGCCTACTCACCCTGAAACCTGCCAGGGGAAGGAGCCGGTGGGGGCTGGGCCTGCCACCGAGACGGGATGTGGGGTGGGGAGTATTCCATGGATACGGGGATGAGGCTTGGCATCCTCCTTGGAAATGGTTGTTCCTTCTGCAGGGTGATGTTGGTTACAGCCTGGGCTGGAACCTGGGAGAATTCTGTGGCAAGGCTGGTTTGGGATGCAGTGTGTAGTGTTTTCAGGATTAAACTGGGTTTTGGTGTGGCAGGAGAAGATGACCAGATCCTGGCAGTCCCATGTTTCTGGGAGACAATAGGAGGAGGTCTGTGATCCCAGTCTTATCTTGGATAAATTCCTCACCATTGTTTCTAAAATTCCTGTGAATAATTATCCATTTCTGTGGATTTTCCATAGCAAAGAGCTGTTTAAATCCTCTTTATCCATGCCGAGGCTTATAAGATATTAGTGAAGATCAAAACCATCACAGAGCAGTTTGGGATGGAAGGAACCTTAAGGATCATCCAGTGCCCCCCCTTGGATGGGCAGGGACACCTTCCACTATCCCAGGCTGCTCCAAGCCCCAATGTCCAGCCTGGCCTTGGACACTTCCAGGGATCCAGGGGTAGCCACAGCTGCTCTGGGAATCTGTTTGGGAAGAATTTCTTCCCAAAATCCCAAAGACAGATCCCAGCAGCAGCTGCTATGTTATCAGTCCTCTGTCCATGTTGTTTCAAGCATTCCAGCTTTCCCTCCTACACCCACAGCTTGGAATTCCAAGCATTTCATTCATTTGATTCCTTTCCTTGTCTTGAGTCATCCTGTGAAAATATCCCACCTTGTGCTGCCTCTGCCTCTGGACATCCCTTTTCCCAGTGCCCACGTGTCCCATGCTGATGGAATTAGTGCAGCCAAGCCTTCCCTCCCCATTCCCAGGAACAGGCTGGCTGCTCCAGCTGCTGGAGCTTTAAGCAGGAATTTTTCTCAGTTTGGAGTTGGAGGTGGCTTTGGATCACTCAGGCACCCCAAACTCAGCCAGCACAAACTGGCCCTGCCCTGGCTCGGGAACCTTTTCCTGCTGTAAATCCAGGGTGGGTTTCCAGCAGGGACAGAGTTTGGATGATTCTTACTCAGAAGGAAGGAAAGAATGTGAAGGTCACGGAGCTGCTCCAGGGCTGGAGCCCCTCTGCTCTGGAGCCAGGCTGGGAGAGCTGGGAATGCTCCCCTGGAGAGGAGAAGGATCCAGGGAGAGCTCAGAGCCCCTGGCAGGGCCTGAAGGGGCTCCAGGAGAGCTGGAGAGGGACTGGGGACAAGGCATGGAGGGACAGGACACAGGGAATGGCTTCCACTGCCAGAGGGCAGGGATGGATGGGATATTGGGAAGGAATTCCTGGCTGGGATGGAATTCCCAGAGAAGCTGTGGCTGCCCCTGGATCCCTGGAAGTGTCCAAGGCCAGGTTGGACATTGGGGCTTGGAGCACCCTGGGATAGTGGAAGGTGTCCCTGCCATGGCAGAAATGGAACTGGATGATCCTTAAGATCCTTCCCAGCCCAGACCATTCCAGGATTCTCTGATAAAAGCTTTGAGAACCATTCCAAATCCCACCCAGAGCAACCTCCAGGTGGATCCTGATACTCCCACACCACTGCAGTGAATTTATTCCCCTTTTTCCCACTCCTGCTACTTTTTGTCTGTCCCACCTCTAAACCAGAAAGCTTCCAAACACCTCTTTGTCCCAGAAGTTAGATCTTGATGTGCCAAATGCTTCAGCTATTGGATTTGGAAAGTTCTTTTCTCTCCCTGTCTCTTTAACAGCTGCAGGTCAGGGCTGTTCCTGATGTTCCCTCACAGCTCCCTTTGGAGCCTCTCCGAAATGTTTAATTAAATATTCATTTTCTAGGAACACACATGGATGGACCAGAGGGAGGAGGGGAGGGAGGAGACACACCTCAGTCTGTGGTTAGTCCTTTTCCTTTGGAAAAAAAAGTAGGAATTTTGCTTAGCAAAGCCAGATTTCTGCTTTCTTCTCTGAGAATCACCGGGCTGGGCATTGGTGTGGTCATAAAATAACCAACCAAACCCTTTTCCCCAATTGATCCCATCCCAGCCATGTTCTGGAAGGTGAAGCTGTGCTTTCCTCCTCATCCAGCACGGGTGGTGATGGAAAAGATGATGGAGCTTCCAACAAGAGCAGGGAAACACCAGGCCTGGAGTAATCATGGAGAGAGTGGAAATGAACCTTCTGAGCTTTTTTTTTTCTTTCAATTTGGTGGGGTTTGAGGCTTTGAACTCCAGCTGTGGACGAGCCAAGGGGCAGAATTCCTCTCTGAGAAGCTCTCCCCTTTGTTTTTAGTGGATTTCCAGTCTTCTTCCCTTTGCAGCTCACAACTAAACCCTGCAAACACTCCAAGAATTCCGGCTCACAGACAAGTGCTGGTGTTTGGGGCTGTAATTCCCTGAGCTGCAGATCCTGATCTGATTTTTACCAGCACAAAAGAAGCTCCTCAGTGCTCCTGTTCTTCCTGAGCATTGTTTCTGGAATTCTTTCATCCTTCCAGGATGAAAGCTGCCTGGGCAGCTTTGTTTTCTGGGATGTGCTGTCTGTGCTCCAGCCGAGGTCCGAGCGCTCTCTGGGGACACATCAGAGGCTGCTGGAATGCACCACTCCAGAAACCAGGGAAAGCAGATCCATGCTATTCCTTCATTACAAATGAAGAGGGAATCAATCCCTTCCTAGCTCCTGCTGGAGCTGGAGGAGAATGATCCAAGTGCCAGGCTGGCACCTCCAGAAATCCTGGCCAAACTGTGGCAGGAGGGAAGGTTTGTGTCTTTCCAAGTCCTTGGAGAGCGGAGTTGATGTGAGCTCCTCTTGCTGCTGCAGCTCTGAGCTGCTCCAATGCCATTTTTCCATTACTAAGTCCAAGACTAATTAGAAAAGTCTCCTAAAATATAATCCAGGTCTGGCAAACTGAAATAATTCCCAGCTGTGGAGAGAGTACAATATTTGCTTTGTGTCCAATCCCAATGGCACCGACAGATCATAGCCCTGGTGGCTTCTCTGCCGTCCTGATCCCAGTTTTTCCAGAGCAGACTGTTAACTCCAAACCCCCCCAAACTGGAGCAGTTGCACCCCTGAGAGCTGATGCAGAGGTGGAGGAGCCTCTGGATAAGCGGAATTCCAGACAGCTCAGACTGCTTCCCTGATTCCAGCAGGATCCTTGAAAACTCAGTGCCTGGCTGTGCTGCAGATGTTGGAGCATGTTTGGCATATCCTCCAGGAAAACAGCCCTGGAAAGAGAAGGAATATCTGTTTCATGGGAGAGATTGGAAAAGCAGATGATCCATTGTGCACAGAGAGCTGCAGGATGAGGGTGTGATTCCAACCTTGTCATCCAACAGACAGGAATTATTTGGGATTCTGCCTGGATGTGTTTCCCCCGAGCTCTCAGCTGTTCCTTGCAGAAAACATGAGGATTTTTAGTTCTAGGATAACACAAAATTTCTTTCTGCTGTCCCTTCAGGAGCGTTGAGGAGGGCAGGGCTGGAGCTGATCCCCTTGGGATGCTCCCTGTCCATGTGGGAAATGGAGGGAGTGGAATTCTGAAAAGCAGTTGGGTTTCTCTGAGCTGGCAGGGAATTCTCTGGGAATGTGGCTTTGTTGTACATCCAGAGAGGATGTGTCCTCTGCCTCAAAGGAATTGGTCACCATTCTCATGGAATGCTGCAATGGTTTGGGCTGGAGGGACCTTCAGGATCATCTTTGATCCTGGGATAGGGACACCTGCCACCATCCCAGGGTGCTCCAAACCCCGGTGTCCAGCCTGGCCTTGGACGTTCCAGGGATCCAGAGGCAGCCACAGCTTCTCTGGGAATTCCATCCCAGCCAGGAATTCCTTCCCAATATGCCATCCATCCCTGCCCTCTGGCAGTGGGAAGCTGTTCAGAATTCCCTCTTTCCTGCTGCCCACACTGGGGGATCAGCCCAGGTCACAGTTCTGGCCAAGGAATGTGGAGCTCCTCATCCACCAACAGCCCCAAATCCTTCCCTCCTCATTGTCCCCTCAGCCTGGATTTGTGTTTGGGATTGTCCTGGTCCAGGAGCATCCTGTCACCTCTTCCTGTGAGGGGTTGGACACCAGCTCCGCTCCTGCTCTGGCCTCTCCGTGCCCTCAGTGCCAACATGCCCTCGGACAAGATGGATTTGGGGTTTTTTGAGACCTTTGCAGCACAGAACTCAGCGAGTTCTCAGCGCTGCAGGGTGGTGACGTCAGGAACACAAGGAATGCCTTTCTCCCACCTACACCATTTTCCTTGGGAGAAAGGCTCCTTGTGCCCTGGAATTTGTTAACATTTGGGGTTGTGGGGGTGGCTGGGGGCAGATTCCTTTGTTTCCTTTTCAGAGACACGTCAGAAGGGAATTCTGATCCCTGGGGTCAGGAGGGATGCTCAGAAAGTTCCTTTTTTCTGGAAAACAGAATCTTTTGCCTTAAAAGCAAAGGACCTAAAATTATAAATTGTAAAACAGAACGTCCTGGAGTGGCATCAGGAAGAGGATGAGCTCTTTCCCACTTTTTCCTTTGGTGACTCCATGAGGAAAGGGCATTCATTTAGCCATGGAAAAGGAGATCCTTTGGCTCTGGAGATAGGGAACACTCTGGGAAAGTGGAGAGAGGATGAGCTGAATGGACTCATCCTTGGAAGGATTTTCCATATTCCACAGGAAAAACTTGTCCTTTGTCTGCAGCAGGAAATGCAGTTGTTCCTTGGGGACTCGCCATGAAGCGCTGATGGAATGAACGTAATGATGGTTTTAGAGCAGAGATCCCAATTTCTCCCTCTCCCCAAGGGCTCTCCACCATTCCAGGAGTAAGTTCCAAACAGAAGGAATCCCAGCTTTTGTCCAGCACCAGGGAATATTTCCCAGGCTCTTTGCTGATGCAGCTCCGTGGGTCTTGCTGCTCACAGGGACCATTCCCTGGAATGGTAGCACTGCCCAGACCCAAGGGATTTCATCCCAGGGATGATTTCATCCCAGCTGTCATTATCCCAGCAGGAATCTTGCAGGATGCCTGGGGATGTTTGCTCCTGCAAGGCCCAGGGCTGTTGGAGATAATGAGGCTGTTTGGTGGCAGCTCCTCACAGGGTGGGGTCACAGCAGGAACTGCAGCCTGGTGGAACTGTTCAGCCTTGGACAGGGACTTGGGGCCTGGAATCATGGAATAGTTTAGGTTGGAAAAGCCCTCTTGGATCATTGAGTCCAACCATGACCCAGCACTGCCAAGGCCACCCCTGACCATGTCCCCAAGTGCCACATCCATATGGGGATGGGGACCCACCACTGCCCTGAGCTGTCCCTTCCAATGCCTCACCACCCTTTCCATGAGGAAATTTTCCCAGTTTCCAACCTGAGCCTCCCCTGGCCCAGCCTGAGGCCGTTCCCTCTCCTCCTGTCCCTGTTCCCTGGGAGCAGAGCCCTCTCCCTCCGTGTCTGTCCCCTCCTGTCAGGGAGTTGTGCAGAGCCAGAAGTTCCCCCTGAGCCTCCTTTTCTCCAGGCTGAGCCCCTTTCCCAGCTCCCTCAGGAGTTTTCCAGCCCCTTCTCAGCTCCATTCCCTTCCCTGGACACCCTCCAGCTCCTCAGTGTCACTCTTGTCGCGAGGGGCCCAGAGCTGCCACCTGGGCTCTGTAATTTACAGTTATTTGGTGAAATAAGGGCCTTTTTCTCCTCCTTGGGTCACACTACAGGCTTGGGGTTTGAGTAAATATAACCTTGGTGTTGAAATTCCTGTTATCTTCAGTTATAAAGATAATTTTTCTTATAAATAGAAGGTCACTGTGTGCACTTAAAGCAGGTGTTTCACTTTAAGAGGTGCCTGTTCAATTTTAGCACCACTTTTCATTTATTAAAAAGCTGAAATGAGATTTGGACAGTTGTGATTTTTGGCAACTTGGGCTTAGGGGGAAATGAAAGTCAAGTAAAATGTTGCTTTTCTTGCACACTCAGCCTGAATGGGAGCACTCATCCAAACAAACCAAACGAACTATTCCAGTTGGAGTGAATTCCTTACAGAATTTCAGAGATAAGAGGAGGCCTTGTTCTTTTACCTTTCAGAAACAGCAAAAGGAAAAGTGGAGCTTTTCTGAGTTTAGGGATGTTTGAGACACCAGGGAAGGGATTTTCCAGCAGCATGAGGGAGTATCAATAATGGGATTTATTACTGATAAACAATAAATTTATTTTAGTGGTGGGTTGGGCCAGGAGCAGCTGATGATGGAATGATCCATGGGGAAGGGATGGACTGGGAAGTGCCAGAGCTGCAGAGCAGGTCGGGTGTTCCTGAGCCTCGGGGCTGGAATGTGGACAGGCCAAGCAGCAAATTTGTCCCCATGGTCACCCAGGCTGTGGCTGCCCTTCCCACTGGGAATTCCTAAACCCAGAGCTCCAGCAGTGAGTGTCCTGAGGGATTTCCCTGTCCTGAGCAGACCCTCAGGACAGGAGAGTCCACACATGCTCACCTGGCAGGGAGGGAGGGAGGGAATAAAAATCCCAGGGATTTGGAGAGTGGCTGGCAGCTCTCAGTTTCTGGAATCACTTCCCTTTATAGCCTTTCCTTGTGAAATTTGCTGTATTTTTGTATTTTTAAAGCTCTGGCTGGGCTGGAGTCTGTGCTCTCTGTGTGGAGTCAGGGTGGGAACCTGCTCTGCCCACATTCCTTCCTCTCCAGGGCCAGGGAAGTGACCTCGAGCTCCATGCCGTCATGGACCCTGGGCCTGCGCTCCTGTCTCCTTTTCCCAGAGATTCCCCATCCCACCATGTGCACAGGAGGAGGCTGGCAGTGATTTTGCACATATCTTGGAGCCTCTGGGATGTTTTCCATGTGCTTTTGGGTTAGGAGAAGGGATTGATACAGCCCTTCATCCCTTCAAGTCACACACAAATATAAATGTGAAGGGTTTTTTTTTCCATGAGCTGTCATAGTCCCAGCCACTTCACTTCCTGATTTCGCTCTGGGAATTAAGAATGCTGCAAAATCCAGGAGAACAGGATTTGTGCAGCATAATCCGGGCACAGAGGACAGCATGGACAGGGATTCAGGCATACCTGAACTCCCCAGAACAGAGACAAGGCTCTCCAAAAGTGCCTCCTTTTTTTCCATCTGGCAGGAATTTTGCTTTCTAAACCCCTGGCAAGTTTGTGTTTACTGGATCTGGGGGAGAAGGGAGGAACTGCTGGGAATCATGGAATTCCTGAATCCAAACAACATTCCTGTTACCTCTGGAGATGACATGGGGTGAGGATTTTGCAGAGGATAAGAGAAGGACTGCTTGGATAACCTGGAGGGAAGGGGCCTGTTGTGCCAGCTGCTTTGTCCCATAAAACAAAGTTCCAACGGGAAATTTTTGTTTAAGTGAGGAAAAACAGACATGGACTGGGATGAGCCCGACTGACATGGAAATTAGGGAAAAAAGCTCTGAGAGAAGCCATCAGAGCAAAGACCTGACTTGAATGCTTGGATGCTGCAGGGAATCCCTGGAGCAGTGGCTGGTGCTGATCCCTTCTCCCTCTCTGTTCCCTGTCCCAGGTTGGGGATCATAAATTCAGCGCTCACCGGATCGTGCTGGCAGCTTCCATCCCCTACTTCCATGCCATGTTCACCAATGACATGATGGAGTGCAAGCAGGATGAGATTGTCATGCAGGGCATGGATCCCAGGTAAAATCCTTAGGGAAAATCCCAGGGACTGCTCTGCCTCATTCTGTGTGCAAGGCTCAGAGGCTGTTCTCTGTGTGAGTGATCCCACAGAATGTTCTGCTGTTGGCAGAGTGCTATCCCAGCTGGAGTTGAGTGGATTTTCTGCCCTTTCTCCCTGGTTTTAGTGCTCTGGAGGCTCTGATCAACTTTGCCTACAATGGTCACCTGGCCATAGACCAGCAGAATGTGCAGTCCCTGCTCATGGGGGCCAGTTTCCTGCAGCTGCAGAACATCAAGGACGCTTGTTGTACCTTCCTCAGGGAGAGGTGAGTGGGGGAATCCTGGGGGTTTTCCAGGGGGATCCTGGGGGGATTCCAGCTGCTCCCCAGCAGCAGCAAGGTTCACTCACCTGTGTTCAGCTTGGGAGGAGCAGGATGTGTCCTTCTGGCAGGATGAGGAGTGTGTATCCCAGAGTTACGTTCATCTGTAGAGTTATGGAACACAAAATGGGTTGGGAGGGACCTTAAAGCCCATCCCAATCCACCCCTTCCGTGGGCAGGGCCACCTTCCACTATCCCAGGCTGCTCTGAGCCCCAAAGTCCAACCTGGCCTTGGGCACTTCCAGGGATCCAGGGGCAGCCACAGCTTCTCTGGGAATTCCATCCCAGGGCCTCACCACTCTCCCAGCCAGGAATTCTTTCCCAATATCCCGTACACCCCTGCTCTCTGGCAGCGGAAAGCCATGCCTCCTTCTCCTACCATTCTCATTCCCTTCAGAATAACTTATCACTCCTTTATGGGGACACAGTAAAAGACCTTGGCCAGCCACAGGAATCAACACCCAGAGCAAAACTGAGGAGGTATTTCCCTTTTTGAGAGCCCATCCTGGCAGGAATTGCCCTTCCTGCTGCCATGTGTGCTAAAGGGGAGGAACACAGCTCCTCAGCCCAGGAGCTGGACAGGAAACCGTGGCAGAGCCCTAAATTGGTCCCAGGTTTTTCAATTTCCTCGCTGGTGTTTGGCTGTGAGGCTGTTCCTGCAGCATGGTCTGGAAATGGAAAGCTGGGATACTCTTTGTCCACATTCCACATGGATTCTCAGCAGTGCCAGGGAGTCTGACGTGTTCAGTTTTCCCAGCCTGCCTTCTCTGCAGCTCCTCAGGTCATTCCGTGGTGTGATGTTAAACACGCCCACCAAATACAGGGATTGGCCACCAAAATTCTCCCAAATCCACCAGGAGCAGCCAGGTGTCCAAAGTGAAATCCTGGCTTTGAGTGCACAGCTGTCAGTTTGGTTAATAACCAAAAATTGGTGGATTCTGGCCACCTTGGAGAGCTGGGACATGGACACTGAGCTTTCCTTCTCAAGTGGAATTGAGAACTGGGATATTTTTAGGCAGCTGTGTTGTAACCAAGCCCTGTGGGAGCCCTCGGAGTCACCCTCATGTGACAGTTCCCCACCCAACAGCACAAGGACCTGGAGCTGCTGGAGAGTCCAGAGGAGGCCCCAGAGCTGCTCCAGGGCTGGAGCCAGGCTGGGAGAGCTGGGAATGTCCACCTGGAGAGGAGAAGGATCCAGGGAGAGCTCAGAGCCCCTTGCAGGGACTAAAGGGGCTCCAGGAGAGCTGGAGAGGGACTGGGGACAAGGGATGAAGGGACAGGACACAGGGAATGGCTTCCAGTGCCAGAGGGCAGGGATGGATGGGATATTGGGAAGGAATTCCTAGCTGGGAGGGTGAGGAAGGGCTGGCACAGGGTACCTAAAGAAGCTGTGGATGCTCCCAGAGCCACCTGGATCTATCCAATGCCCCTTTGGCAGGGACAAGGGGACATTTGTGTTTTCCACCCTCTGGCTCTGCCTTGGATTCAGCTGGAGCTCCCTGTGCAGATCAGCTCTGGGTGAGCTGGAACTGGCCATCACTGGAGAGGACACATCCTGCACTGCACTGTGTGTCCTCCAAGGCTTCTGTGCTTCCCAGAATCCTGGAATGGTTTGGGTTGGAAAAGAACTTCAAAGCCCATCCCATTCCCTGCCATGGGTGTGGACACCTCCCACTATCCCAGGCTGCTCCAAACCCTGTCCAACGTGGACACTTCCAGGGATGCAGGGGCAGCCACAGCTTCTCTTCAATGAGCCTGACATTGCTGTTGCTGTCCTGCTCCCCTTTTCCAGGCTTCATCCCAAGAACTGCCTGGGTGTCCGGCAGTTTGCCGAGACCATGATGTGCACGGTGCTCTACGACGCTGCCAACAGCTTCATCCACCAGCACTTTGTGGAGGTGTCCATGTCTGAGGAATTCCTGGCCCTGCCCTTTGAGGATGTCCTGGAGCTCGTTTCCAGGGATGAGCTCAATGTGAAATCTGAAGAGCAGGTGGGTGAAAGTGGTTTGCTTTTTCCTCCTGCCTTCACTCAGAGTCAGGATTGAATGCTCAAGAGATGGATTTTCTTGTTCGGACTCGGTTGTTTATTAAATCTTATCTAAAGTACAGAGGGTTCTTCAGCACTTCCAGCTCTCAAGCCAAAAGCAAGAGCAAATGGAGCTGGATCGAGTTAGTTACAAGGTCTTTTAAAGCCTAACTATCCAATTAAGAGCTAACATCTATATTTTTTATACTTTTAACCCAATGACCAAACACCTGTGACCTACAGTGCAGCACTAACTATCCAATCCAAAAACTACTGCCTGAAATCAGGAAGAAGAAGGAACAAGAAGGAAGAAAGAGACAACACCCAAGAACCATCTTGTCCCATACCTATTACTATATTCTAAAACCCCAAATTCCAAACCCTTCACCATGTGGAATCACACACTTCTATTCAAACTACACACCAGTGATTCCAACTCTATCACTCAATTTTGGAAGCCTTCTCCAAGGCCTCAAGAGAAAAGCAGTGTTCTCCTGGGGGTCAGTGTCAGAAAGCACGGAAAGTTTAAAACTCCCAGGATTCTGGGTTCAAACAGGTGGGTGCCTGGTGTACCCTTGAGGTCTTGGCCCAGGAAAGTTTGACCTTCAGGGGTTTCTCGCTGCTTGGGAGTGGAATGGGAATGGGAATTATCGTGTTCCTGGGCTGAGTGAAGCTGAGATGTCCTGGCACAGTGGGGACACTCAGAGGTGCTGGGCAGAGCTGTGGTGGTTTCCTGTGCCTACTCCAGACTGACTTGTTCCTGAAGAAACAGAAAGCAGAACTTCTTTAGGATCACAGAATCAGTGAGGATGGAAAAGCCCTCAGAGATCATAGAGTCCAACACTTCCCCCAGCACTGACCAATGTCCCCAGGTGCCACATCCACAGGGCTTTTAAATCCCTCCAGTGATGGGGACTCCACCACTGCCCTGAGCAGCTGGGTCAGGGCTGGGCAGCCTTTTTGGGGAAGGAATTTTTCCAAATTCCCCCTGAACCTCTGCTGGGACAACATGAGGCTGTTTCCTAATGTCCCTTGTTCTCTGGGAGAAGAGCTGGAATCGCACCTGGCTGCATGCACCTGTCAGGGAGTTTCTGGGAGTGAGAAGAGTTTAGGGTGTTTCCACAGCCCTGAGAATCCATTGGTGTGGGCTGACAGTGAGCAGGGAAAACAGAGCCTGTCCTTGAGCCTGGAAATCTGTCCTGCTGTTCCTGAGGAGGTGACAAAGACAGAGCAGACCTCCAGCTTCTCCTTGTAGGGTAAAAATGTGTTTCTTTAATCAGGTGGAGGGAGGGAGGGAAACCTGCCTCACATTCCAGCCACATTCATGTATCATACCAAGAATTCCTCACTCTGTTTTTCCCAGAGCAGGTAGGATCCAAAGAGTCCATCTTGGGGACATTTCCTCATGCCCTGGCCTCTGCCAGTCCCACTCTTCAGAAATTCCAGTAGCACCCTGTAGAGTGGAAGAAAGTTGGTTTGGGGTTCTTAATCCCTGCGGTGCTGTTGGAGAAGCATTTTTGCACTGGAAAGTTTGGGAATTGTGTTGGGAGAGACTCCAGATGCTGCTATGCAAGAGAGTTGATTATTTTGTTCTGGTCAGTTGTAAAGGCTGCAATAACTTTAATGGGGAGTCCTGGGAACCCAGGAATGTGTGTCCCAAATTAAACTGGGACCAGGGCACCAGGATTCTTTTGTAGCTGGAATCATCCAGTGGGGCTTCAGAGAGGTCTGTCTCTTGTAGTGTCTGAGATGGAGGCTGGAGGGACCAGCTCAGCTCCAGGTGTTGTTATCCAGAGAAAACAGATGGATCCCTGTCATCAAACCTGTCTCCTGGTTTCTCATGGAGCACCACCATTCCCAGTCTTCTTTCCCAGTTTGCAGATTTCTGTCACTAAATAAACACAGTTTTATGTTCTGCCAAAATCCTCCTTGCAGCTTCCTCATCTCCCTGCAAACTTCTGTGCTGAATGTCCCATCCCACGGGACAGGAGATCGGGATTGCTGGAAGTGGGGAAAGAAACCAGGCTGGGAGAGCTGGAGGTGTTCACCTGGAGAGGAGAAGGATCCAAGGAGAGCTCAGAGGCCTTTCCAGAGTCTAAAGGGGCTCCAGGAGAGCTGGAGAGGGACTGGGGACAAGGCATGGAGGGACAGGACACAGGGAATGGCTTCCAGTGCCAGAGGGCAGGGATGGATGGGATATTGGGAATTAGGAATTCCTGGCTGGGAGGGTGGGGAGGCCCTGGCACAGAGAAGCTGTGGCTGCTCCTGGATGCCTGGCAGTGTTCAAGGCCAGGTTGGGCGTTGGGGTTTGGAGCAGCCTGGGATAGTGGGAGGTGTCCCTGCCCACGGCACTGGATGATCTTTGAGGTTCCTTCCTACCCAAACCATTCCAAGATTTCATGTAATTTCATTCCCATCCACTTGCACAACCCCCAGACTCCAATTTCCCCCTGCTGTCTCCTGGCAGGTGTTTGAAGCTGCCTTGGCCTGGATCCGGTATGACCGAGACCAGAGGGAATCCTTCCTGCCCGAGCTCCTGTCCAAAATCCGGCTGCCCCTGTGCCGGCCGCAATTCCTCACGGACCGCGTGCAGCAGGACGACCTGGTCCGCTGCTGCCACAAGTGCAGGTGGGGCACGGACACAGCGTCAGCAGGCTGGGACAGTCACATCCTTCCATCCAGACTCCACACAGTCAGATCTCCTCTTTAATGGTTGGATTTCAGGGATCTGGTCGACGAAGCCAAGGATTATCACCTGATGCCGGAGCGCCGGCCGCACCTGCCGGCGTTCAAGACGCGGCCGCGGTGCTGCACGTCCATCGCAGGGCTGATCTACGCCGTGGGGGGACTCAACTCAGCAGGTACCTTGCAGTGGAAAGACCACCAAGGGCTGGGTGGGATGATGGCACGCTGCAATTCCCTCCTGTGGAAGCGTGGAGCAGTTTCTGCTCCTCCATGCAGCACTTTGACCATTCCAGTGAAACGCTCAGGGTGGTTGTGCCCATGGTTTAACATCTTCCATCTGAAATCTTGTTCAGGTGAGGCTTATTTGGGATATGTTCCTCAAGACTTTGAGGATGGTGTCCTTGCCCGGAGCCCCAAGCAGGATTTGCAGGGATCTCCACAATGCTATCAGGATTGTGAGATCACACTTTGACATGAGCCTCACCATGGCACGAAAAGGGAACAGAAAGTGACCCAGGAAAAAGCAGCGACACCACAGATGGGACTTGCAGGTCTCTGCTGCCCCTTGGAGGACAGTGGAGGTGCCACTTCCACAGAGGGAACCTGTCGAGGCTCCGCGTGCAGAGCACGGGAGAGCTGGGAAATGTTCCCTAGTCTTTTCAAGTGTGGGAGCAATGGGAATTGTTCAGAGCAGGATCTCTGTGGGTGAGCAGGGATGTGTGATTGGGAAATGTCTCTGTGGGAGCAGGCAGGCTGAAATAGGATGTGAGAGCCCAGGATAGGACAGAGAATTCCAGAATGGCATGGGTTGGAAGGAACCTTAAGGATCATCCCATTCCCACCCCCTGCCGTGGGGAGGGGACACCTTCCACTATTCCAGGCTGCTCCAAGCCCCAATGTCCAACCTGGCCTTGGACACTTCCAGGGACATCCACAACTTCTCTGAGCACCCTGTGCCAGGGCCTGACCTCCCAGGGAAGAATTTCATGTCGCAACCCAGGTGCAGCACTTTGCACTTGGCCTTGTTGAATGTCATGAGATTCCCATTCCTTGAGCTTCTCCAGGTCCCTTTAGATGCCATCTCATCCTAGCAGATGCAATGTTTTCCCCAGATATCTTCCCAAAGAAAATCAGGCCAATTCCCCATGCCAACCCCATCTTTAGGCACGCAACACCACTCCCTCACCCCCCCTCACTAACCCAGGGCTTCATCAGGTCTCCCCTCTTTTAATTTGAGTAGCAAATTTCTATGCAGGTGACTCTCTGAACGTGGTGGAGGTGTTTGACCCCATTGCCAACCGCTGGGAGAAGTGCCAGCCCATGGCCACGGCGCGGAGCCGCGTCGGCGTGGCCGTGCTCAACGGGCTGCTCTATGCCATCGGCGGCTACGACGGCCAGCTGAGGCTCAGCACCGTGGAGGTTTACAACCCAGACACCGACTCCTGGTCCAAAGTGGAAAGCATGAACAGTAAGAGGAGGTACGTGCAGCTCACTGGGAAGAGACTTCTGGAAGAGCAGGAGAAGACGAAGTTGGAGGAAGGTGGTAGGCGCCCAGCAGGATGTAGGCATGGGGGGAAATGGGAAAGGAGGAGTGGGGAGGTGTGGGAGCAGCTGGGATTTCCTTGGGTAGTATTTCCTGCACCTTTTCTGGTGCAGCCAGGTGGGAGTCAGGCTCTGCTCCCAGGGAACGGGAATAAGACGAGGGGAAATGGCCTCAAGCTGTGCCAGGGGAGTTCAGGTTGGATACAGGGAAAATTCCTCCTGGAAAAGGTTGTCCAGCCCTGGCCCAGGCTGTCCAGGGCAGGGGTGGAGGGTGTACATGCCCCTCACCAGGTTTCTCTGGAGGTCCCTCAGCCACTCCTGGTGCTCCAGCCCCTTCCCCATCTTCATTTCCTTCTCTGGACACACTCCAGCCCCTCAATGACTTTTTTTGTTGTGAGGGGCCCAGATCCAAACCCAGGATTCAAGATGCTCCTGCCATGAGCACCTTTCCCCTCTGTGAGCTCAGAGTTCAGGTGGGACTGGGCAGTTTGGAGGTGAACCCAGGGAAAAGGCAGTTTGGTGGGATGGCACAGGCAGAGCGTGTGGGGTCACAGTGTTGGGGACAGGGTGGCAGCACCTCCAGCCACCTCACGGGGTCCTGCTGTTCCTTGCAGTGCCATGGGAACGGTGGTGCTGGATGGACAGATCTACGTGTGTGGTGGATATGATGGAAACTCATCCCTCAACTCAGTGGAGTCCTACTCTCCAGAAACAAACAAGTAAGAGCCCTTAGTGTCCCAGAGCTTTCCCAGGAGTTTCCCCTCCAGTGTTCCGTGTCCTGGCACCACTGGGCAGCTGGGCTGTGAGAATGAGTGGGGAAAGGAGGGATGGTGGAATGCAGCGCTAGAAAATCACGGAATAATCAGTGGGAATCTTGCTAACCTCTCCCCTCTGGCTCCCAGGTGGACAGCAGTGACCCCCATGAGCTCCAACCGCAGCGCCGCCGGAGTCACCGTGTTCGAGGGCCGGATCTACGTGTCCGGAGGGCACGACGGGCTCCAGATCTTCAACAGTGTAAGGCCCTGGGGCACTGGGCAGGGCTCATCCACTGCACCTCAGGATGGGGCTGGAAGGCTCCCTGTCCTTTCCCTGTGCATCCAAACAGCCCCGAGTGGTTGTGCCACCACATTCTGTCACTTCCACCCATAACAGAAAAACCTGAGGTGGAACAGAAGTGACTCATTTATCCAGTCAGGGCCATGGAGACATTCTGAGGGCTGGAGTCCCTTGGATATGGAGACATTCTGAGGGCTGGAGTCCCTTGGATATGGAGACAGGCTGGGAGAGAAGAGAAGGCTCCAGAGAGACCTCAGAGCCCTTTCCAGGGCCTAAGGGGGCTCCAGGAGAGCTGGAGAGGGACTGGGGACAAGGCATGGAGGGACAGGACACAGAGAATGGCTTTGAGCTGAAGGAGGGGAGATTTACGTGGGATATTGAGAAGGAATTCCTGGCTGAGAGGGTGGGGAGGCCCTGGCACTGTGGCTGCCCCTGGATCCCTGGCAGTGCCCAAGGCCAGGCTGAACAGGGTTTGGAGCAGCCTGGGACAGTGGGAGGTGTCCCTGCCCATGGCAGAAGGTGGCACTGGATGAGCTTTGAGGTCTCTTCCAACCCAAACCCTTCAGGCACAATCCTATAGCAGCTGACCTTTCAGCTGAAGGCAGTTCAGTCCTCTCAGCTGCTCCTGCTGCCCCAGACCCTTCCCTTCCCTGGGAAGCCCCTCACTGTCTCACCATGAGAAACCCAAAACCGCCCGCACCTTGGAGTTGCCCCAGCAAGTGCCAGCACAGCAGGGGACATTGACAGGGCGATTCCCAAAGCAGCAGCACCCCTAACTGTGTCCATCCTCCACGGCAGGTGGAATACTACAACCCCCACACATCCAGCTGGCACACGGTGGCGCCCATGCTGAACAAGCGGTGCCGGCACGGCGCGGCCGCGCTGGGCAGCCGCATGTTCGTGTGCGGCGGCTACGACGGCTCCGGCTTCCTGAGCGCCGCCGAGGTCTACAGCTCCACGGCCGACCAGTGGTACCTGATCGTGCCCATGAACACCCGGCGCAGCCGCGTGTCCCTCGTGGCCAACTGCGGCCGGCTCTACGCCGTGGGCGGCTACGACGGACAGTCCAACCTCAGCTCCGTGGAGATGTACGACCCCGAGAGCAACCGCTGGACGTTCATGGCGCCCATGGTGTGCCACGAGGGCGGCGTGGGCGTGGGCTGCGTGCCGCTCCTCACCATCTGACACGGGGGAGGGGATTTTGGGGAAATGAGCGTGCCAGGATTTCCAGGTGCTCCATCCGAACACAGAGTAATCCCCACCTGGTAACTTTTTGGGCTGAAGGTCCTGAAAGGGTGAATGTGGTGAGTTTATGTGTGTGCAAAGACCTCTCAGCCTCCCCCGGAGCTGAGGCCAAGCGGATCCATCCATCCATCTATCCATCCATCCACCCATCCCTCGTCGGTTTTCCTGCGGTTGCGCCTTTGGGAAGCGCCGTTGTGGGCTGGGGGAGGAGGTCAGGCTTCATTGTGACATAAAAACGGCCACTTCAAGGACTTGGAAAATCCACCTGCACTTTCTGGGAGCAGCAAAACCACCTGAGCCCCCCCAGGGGCATCAGCAGCGATTTGGGGGGTCCTGGTCGCACGGCGGGGGGTCTCCAAACAGGACAAACACGGCGCTGTCGCTTCCAGGACTTCTTACACAAGACACCCCCAGCTTCTCGTGCTTTCCTCAGCTTGATGTAGAAGACTTCTCCACAAGAGCCACAGGATGGAGAAACCAGGAAGAGGAAAAGTTCCGTTAAACCAGGATCGTTTGGGCGAGCTCTGGAGAAGGATGGATGGAAATTACTCCAGGCAACAGCCTGAGGGTTTCAAAATGGGAAACAGATAATCAGGATGTCCTTTAAATTAAATACCAAGGTATTTTCCAAGCCTAAGAGGCAGCTGGAGCAGAAAGGCTGGGATATTTTAGGAGAGGCAAGGAAAATATGTGAGTTTCAGTTTGCTGCTGGGAAAGGTCTTTGCCATGGGTTTTGTGCCAGGAAACTTTGGAATGCTGGCAGAGCCAAAGAGCTGCCTGGCAGCATCTTCCCTGCATCAGCCCTTCAGCCCCTCTCCTGCATGATCCGTGATCCGCCATCCCTCCGGAGCTCTCCGTGCCCGGCTCTTCCCGTGCCACCCTGAGCACAGCCATACCTCCTCCGGGCAGGCAGGGCCAGGCAGCAGGAATGTCACCTGATCCCAGCTGCCAGGGATTTGGGATCTCCCCACTCCGTGTCCAGCCCCATCCCGGCATTCCGAGGGGCTGGGAGCTGAGAGGAGCGGGATGTGCCCCCCAGCCCTGCTCCTCGTATCTGTTCCTGCTCCCAGCATCCATGGGATTCACTCTGCCTGTACATGTGGGTGTCTATATTGGGGTACTGTGTATATTTTAGGGTCTATCATGAGCATATCTGGTTATAAATGTGATCTATCAGTACATATCCATTTCTCCCACGTCTATCCACTGCTGGCTTCCCAGGAAAGGGAATCCTTTGGACTTTTCTGTGCTGCTCAGACTTTGAAAAGGAAAAAAAAAAAAAGAAAAAACACGAATACTTGGATCAGAATGAAGTCGTTGCCCGTGGCATCTTCTCTTCTCCATGGGCACAAGAGGCTCTGGTGAGCTGCTGTCCTGGTGTTCCATCATCCCTTCTCCCTCCCACTATCTCCAGCCTAGGGCTTGTGTCTGTAAGAACGGGAATGCTGGAACAAATACCTTTGGAAGAGCAGCAGCTCCCCTGACCAAGGCTGTCGATGGCCTCTGGGCTTCCAGAGCTCTGTTCCTAGGGACAGGGGTCCCGGGAGACTCAGGTGTCTCCCAGATGTGCTTCCTGGGATTCCTTCCCCAGAGATTTCTTTGCTTTTCTATTGTGGATGGAGCAAGGAGAAAGGGGACAGGAAAATACTGAATTTTGGGGAAATGAGACCCACTCACCCAGGGAAGGCAAACTAGGAGAGCAGGATCCATACAGTGTAGTCCTCAGCGAACTTTGTGTTCTTGAATCCAAGGAAAAACTGGGTGTGGGGTGTTTGGATGAATCTGAACAGGGTGAGGGGGATTTTAAAAACCCTGAATCGTGTAAAGGAACTGGGAGAGGGGAGGGGGCTCCTGCTTTTTCTCTCTGTGGGAACCAGGAGGATGCTGTGCCTCCCGGCACGGGAGGAGCAGGATCTCGTTAGGACCAGCGTGCCAAAAAACTGGGAGCAGGCTCAGGGAAAGGGGCCACGGAGGGGGATCGGCCCTGCCGAGCTCCAGCATCGCCGCATCTCCTGCAGGTCCAGGCGCGTTCCCCCCGCGGCACCGGGCCAAGGAAAACAGCGGCAACCCGATCCCTTCGCACGGCACGGGGGCCGCTGTTTATCCCGGAGCCGGGGGCCCCGAGCCCGGGGCTGCAGCCGAGCCGAGCCGAGCCGGGCTCATTCCCGCATGGCGCTGGTGCTGGGGGCCGTGCTGCTGGCGGCGGGCGCTGCCGTGCCCCCGGCCGTGCCCGCGCCCCGAGAGCTGGCGCGCTCCGTGCTGGAGACGCACGGGCAGCAGCTGCGGCTGCTGCGGCTGCTGGGAGTCGCCAGGACGGTAGGAAAAGGGGTGCGGGTTTCGGGGAGGGGGTGCTCCCAGCTCCGGCACCCGTCCCGTGCGGGTCCCCACGGAGTTCTTCTCCCGGCAGAGCTTCGACTGGGGGACCCACTTCAGCATCAACTTCACGGCCCGGCAGCCGCCCTGCCCCAAGCCCGCCCCGGACCCCCGCGGCTGCCGGGGCCGCCCGGGCAGGGTGAGCGTGGGGTGGGACCCCCAAAACCCGGGGGCAGGGGCGGTCCCCGGGGTGCTGAGGCCGCTCTGTCCCCCAGGTGCAGCGCTGCTCGGCCCAGGTGTCCGTGTTCACCTTCCTGCCCGACGTGCCGCTGTCGATGGTGGAGTGCGGCCAGGAGCCGGTGAGGGCTCCGGGAGCTCATTCTGGACGTGGGACACGTGTCCCACTCATTTCGGGTTTTTTTTTTAGCTCTGGAGTGATCCCCTCCTTTATTTCTCCCCGCAGCAGCCCGGTGACAGCGCCCAGCCCAGCTCGCCTGGCAACAACCCAGGTCATTCATCCTCATCATCATCATCATCATCCTCGGGGCCCCCCCCGCGGCCTCGGCCCCCTCCCAGCGCGTCCCTGCGGGGACCATCCCGCCGTCCCCTGTCCCCAAGGGAGCTGCAATAAAGAGATTTCGGGGTCAGACGTGTGCGTGTGTGGGGCTGACGGTTTTGGGGACCCGGGGGGCACCCTCGCCGTTGGCCAACAGCGATGGGGCAACTTCGGGGTTGTGCAACCCCGCGGGCACCAACCTGACAGGGGCAACGTGTCACCACCAGGGACCCCGAGGGGTCCTGGCCCCCCAAATCCCCCTGAGCCTAGCCTAGCGGTTCCCAAGGGTGGGGACCCCGAGGGGTTCAGATGCCACCTCCCATCCTCGGGGACACACCGAGACCCCCCCGCACCGCGTGTCCCCACAAAACAACGGCCCCTCTGCGGGTTGGGGCCGGGCGTTTCCCAAGAGGGGAGTCCCGGGGCGGGTCCCCAACCTCCCGTGGGGGATAAAAGGAACCCGGGGGTGGCCGTGGGGAC
The DNA here is from genome assembly GCA_013397075.1 of Rhabdornis inornatus. Lineage (NCBI taxonomy): Eukaryota > Metazoa > Chordata > Aves > Passeriformes > Rhabdornithidae > Rhabdornis > Rhabdornis inornatus. The sequence continues at coordinate 135,566 of VWZS01001366.1, forward strand.
AGCGATGCCGAGCTCGTGGCTGCTGGTGCTGGCGGTGCTGGGGGGGGCCTGCGCCCTCCCCGCCCCGGCGCCCCTCGCCTACACCCAGGCGCTGGCCCAGGCTGTGGATTCCTACAACCAGCGCCCAGAGGTGCAGAACGCCTTCAGGCTGCTCAGCGCGGAGCCCGAGCCCGCCCCGGTGAGTGCCCCCCACTCGGGACCCCCCCACGGGTAACAACCCCCAGGGTCCCCCACTCGTGACCCCCCCACTCGTGATCCCCCCACTGCGGTGCCTGACTGGGGCTGGCCAGCCCGACACCGAGTCCGCCCCCCAACTCGGGACCCGCTATTTGTGACCCCCCTATTCCTGTCCCCCCCACTCGGGGTGCACAGTGCCGACCCTAAGCCAGGCCCAGTGAGTGTCACCCCACTCGTGACCCCCATTTTTGACGCATCCTTCACACCCATCAGGATCCCCACCCTGTGAGCGCTCAGCGCCAACCCTGAACCCACGGCAGTGATTGCCACCCCACTGCTGACCCCCTGCTAGTGACACCGCCACTCCTGACCCCTCCCCTCCTGTCACCTCCCGCTGGTGACCCGCCACCCACCCGTGTCCCCAGGGCGTGGAGCTGACCTCGCTGCAGGGACTCAACTTCACCATGATGGAGACGGACTGTGCCGCTAGCACCCGCAGCGACCCCGAGGACTGCGACTTCAAGGAGAACGGGGTGAGCAGGAGGAGGATGAAGAGCGGGAGGAAGGAGGGTACGGGGGCCCGGTGCCATCCCCAGGGTGACACCGCGTGTCCTCGTGTCCCCCCAGGTCATCAAGGAGTGCTCAGGGCCGGTGAAGCTCCTGCAGGGCTCCCCCGAGATCGACCTGCGCTGCTCCGACGCCTCCTCCGACGTGAGTGGGGGGAGCCGGGGGGCACCCGTGGGTGGGGAGGGAGGGGAAGATCCCTCCCCCTGTCCCACGTCCCCTAAAAGTGACATCCCGATGGCTCTAGAGGAGGGTGGGGGGTCCTGGGGAGCTCACAGGTGCTGGGTGGGGTGTTCCAGGTGTGGGGTGCTGATGCAGAGTCCCAGGAGGGTCCTGGGGTTTGGGTGTGGGGTGCAGGGCCCCAGGTGGGGAGTCCTGAGTGAGGTCTGGGTGTGGGGACATGGGTGGGGTCCCAAGTGTTGGATTCTGGATATGGGGTCCCAAGTGTCCCAGGTGTGGGATCCCTGGTGTGGGGACACAAGTGGTGGCCCTGGTTTGGGATCTTGGGTGTGGAATACCCCTGCTGTAGGCTCTTGGGTGGCACCCTGGGGATGTGGTCCCTGGTGTGGGGTCCCGGGTGGGACCCTAGGGATGGGGTCCCTGCTGTGGGGTCCCGGGTGAGTTTCCAGGAGCAGGGGGCCCTGGGTGGGGTCCCGGGTGTGCTCCCAAAGGGGGGATCCCACACCCCCACACCCCCTGACCCCCCCATCCCTCCGGCAGCCGGTTCTGATCCAGCGTGGCCGCTTCGGGCGCTTCCTGGGCAAGATCCGGCACTTCCGGCCCAGGGTCAAGTTCAATGTTCACCTGAAGGGCTCCGTGGGCCTGGGCTGAGCAATAAAGGGGCCACCAGGAGTGGCCGTGTGGGCACCGCGCTCCTCCTGTCTCTGTCACTCGGGGAAACTGAGGCACGGGTGGGACACGGGACTGCCACCCTACGTCGTCCTCAAGGGCTTGGTGCCAAGGGGGCTTGGAGTCGGACTGGGAACAAGGATGGGGAGCCAGGATCCCACCCAAAAAGGGACTCCCATCATCCCCATGGTGTCCCCACAGAGCCATTGTCCCCATGGTGGCACTGTCCTCGCTGCATCTTGTCCCCTCCAAACCAGCAAAGGGAGAAGAGGGGGACACAGGGGACACTGTGAGTCCTCCAGGGAGCTGCAAGGGAGGGGCTGGGAGGATTTCAGTTCCCGAGGGGACCCCCATGATGGACCCAGTTTGGGACAGGGACATTGTGAGTGCAGAGCTGGGGGGCTCAGGGACCTCTGTGCCCCAGAAGTGGCTGGAGCAGGGTGATGGTCATGGCTGCAGCCCCTTGGGGGCGTCCCTCCTGTCCTCCCAATATTCCTGTGGGTCTGTACCCCACAAACACCTCTGTGGGGACCCCCAAGGTGTCCTGGGGACAGAGAAGGACAATCTCGGGGGTCCAAGTCCAGTGCCAGGAGGAGACGCCAGCGGTGCCCGTGTTGTGCCCATTTTGGGGAAGCTGATCCAGCTCCTCCCGGCGACCCTCTGTCAGCATCCACATCCCCATCCTCGTGTCCCCCTTATGGTGACAGCGACAGTGAATGGCAGGGCCAGGAAGCAGCTGGATTTGGGGAGGAGCTGTCGGGGACCCCAGATCTGCCCTAGTGAGCGCCCCCCACTCGTGACACCCCCCATTCATGACCCCCAGGATGTTCCCAGCACAGGGGGATTTTGGGGGTCTGGGAGTGCTCGGGGGTCCCCCGTGGGGCGCAGGGACACTGAGGGTGACACCGGGAGTGATGCAGGGATGTTTATTGGCAGTGAAGCACCTGGGTAGGGGACACAAGGAGAGTCCACCAGGGTGGGGACACAGGGAGGGGACACAGGGAGAGGACACAGCAGTGTCACCCCTCAGGGTTTGGGTGCCTTGAGGTTGAGCCTGTCCCGGATCCAAATCCGACCACACTGGAAGAAGCCCCGGAAACGCTCCTTGATCTTGCCAAAGAAATCCTTGATCTTGGATTTCCAGATCCGGCCAAACTGGAAAGACAAAGAGTGGTGTCAGACTTTGGGGAGGTGAGGAGGGGACCTGGGGGACCCCCGGCAGCCGGGGGGGACACGGAGCCATTCCAGCCCCTTCTTACCGCAGCCGGAGCCTTCTCACAGGAGAGCTCCACCGTGGGCTGCTGCCCCTCCAGGAAAACGGAGCCCTGGCACCAGGTCACTGCCTGTGGGACACAGAGGGGACACAGGAAAGCCCAACCCCCTCGTGCCTCAGTTTCCGCCCTGGATAATCCCCAGTTTCCACAGGACAAAGCCTCACCCCGAGCCAGCGGCTCTTGCAGGTGCCATTGGCCATTCCCGGTGTCCGGCACGTGGTTTCATCCAGGGTGAAGCTCAGCTCCTGCCGGCTCTGCAGGTCTGACGGCTGGGAAAAAGGACAGGATCCATCAGGGATCCACTACCCCAGTGCCCAACCCCATAACGGGCCAGAGCCAGCTCCAAGAGGAGCCGCATCCAGCCTGGAATGGATCAGGCTCAGCCTCGACTCAGCTGTGCTCAACCCCTCAGGGTTCAGACCCAAAACGGGACAGATCCACCCCGAGAAGGGCTGGACCCCAGCCCTGGAATTTCTCCTGGAAAGGGAAGCTCAGCACTTACCCAGCCGGGCCGGGGCTGAGCCTCCCGGAGCCGCAGGACGTAGGGACTGACAGCCCTGGCATTGAGCAGCGCCACGGCTGCTGCCACCACGTCCCCGTAGCTCAGGGACCCCGGTGGGGACAGCGAGGTTCCTTCCCATCCATCCCGTGCCGCTGTGGATCCGTGTGGCCCTGATGTGGAGGCTCCAGCCAGCCCCAGCCCCAGCAGCAGCAGCAGCAGCAGCGGTGGCAGCGCTCGGCACGGCTCCATCCCAGCTCCTGGATCCTGGATCCTGCTTCCCGCCGGGCCGGGAGCGCTTTTATGGGAGCTGCCACGGGGGCTGGGACAGCGGGACATTCCGGGTGGGATGAATCTGGCCAGCAGCCCAGTCCAGCCCGCTCTGGTGCCCAGGTCAGCGGGGATGGGTGTGGCGGTCACCTTCGGTCAGCAGGGGAGAGGCCACAGGGTTTGGGGTCCCCCCTGGCACAGGGAGGGAATGTGTGACCAGGGGGTGACAGTGGTGACAGACATGGCTGTGGGTGGTCCAGAGCGTGGTGGGGATGAAAGTTCCAAGCCAGGTAAGGGTCAGGTTCTTCTCCCAGGGAACACGGACAGGACAAGAGGGAATGGCCTCAAGCTGTGCCAGGGGAGGTTCAGGTTGGATACTGGGAAAAGTCCTTCCCCAAAAAGGCTGCCCAGCCCTGGCACAGCAGCCCAGGGCAGTGGTGGAGTGCCCATGGCTGGATGGATGTAACATCCACGTGGATGTGGCACCTGGGGACGTTGGTCAGTGATGGCCTTGGCAGTGCTGGGGATGATTGGACTTGGTGATCTCCGAGGACTTTTCCCCTCAGCAGTTCCTTGATTGAAGACAGACGGGGTTTTCCAGCCTGGGGGTGATTTATGGCCTGTCCCTCTCTGCAAACAGGGTTTGGTTCCACCAAATACCCAAAATGGGAGCAGCTGCCCTCTCCCAGGGGAGCAGGAAGCTCCAGGAGGACACCCAGGATCCTGCCCTGAGGGTGACCCTCGGTTCAGGCCTCCCTGGAGCCACCCAGCAGGTTCAGAGCTGGGATCAGTGAAGACTATGGAAAACATCCTCATAAATCACACGGGGACAAAGACACCAGGGGGTGGCACCTGGAAGTCCCCAGGGAGGGACAGTGTCTGTCACTGCCCTGCAGCACAACCCCACCTGACCCTGGAACATTCCAGGTGCAGCCAGGTGCCACCTTCCATGGAAAAGGGACCCCAGGTGGGATTATCCTGCACTGCCTCAAGAAGCTCCAGGGACAGGGATTCCAACACATCCCCGGGGACTGATTAGTCTCTCTGCTTCCCTCCGAGTCTTTCCCAAGTTTTTTCCAAACTGTCCCCCTTTCCTTAAAAATTCCCTTTAAATTCTACAATTCCTTCGAAATTCTTTCCTGCTCCTTCCCAGATTCCCTCCAAATTCTTCGATTCCTTCCAAATTCCCTCCAAATTCCTCCAAACTCCTTCCAAACTCCTCAGTTATTCCCATCTTCCCCATGTATCCCACCTAGGATTTAAGAGCAAGAGAAAGAGTTTCAAAATAGATGTAATATATTTAAATATATTGTAATAATAATAAAAAAATATATTGTAATCTATTTAATTATTAATGATAATTAATAATTAAATATATTGTAATAATAATTCGATAACAGATGTAATATATTTAAATTTAATTTTTAGGTGCTTGTGCCAGCCCTGAGCAGGCTCCAAAAAGCCACAAAATCCTTGGAGGCCATTTTGGGAATAAAAAAGGGAAAATCCAGTGAGCTATCCTCAGGAAATTGTGATGCCCAGGATATCTCCCACCTCTGACAGGAAGGGGAGTAAATCCTGCCCAAAACCATGCCCTGAGCCCTGAGCTGGGGAAATTCCCTGTTAGTAAATCTATCCCCAGGTTTATTTGCTGTTCCCAGGATTGTGATGTCCCTCCTCGTTCCGGAACAGCCACGGGTTTGTCTTGGAGCCGTTCCCACAGTCAGACCTGGGCAGTGGAATGTTCCCAGCTCGAGGCAGGGGTGGGACTGGATGGGCTTTAAGGTCCTTCCAACCCCACAAGTCTGGGATTCTGGGATACAGAAGGGAGGGCAGAGCTGGTCCATCATGGAATCATCCTGGAGTGGTTTGGGTTGGAATGGAGCACAAATCCCATTTCATTCCACCCCCTGCCATGTGCAGGGACACCTTCCACTATCCCAGGCTAATCCAACCCCTGTCCAGCCTGGTTCTGGACACTGCCAGGGATCCATAAATTCTCTGGGCACCCTGTGCCAGGGACTCCCCCCTCTCCCAGCCAGGAATTCTTTCCCAATATCCCATCCATGCCTGCCCTCTGGCACTGGAAGCCATTCCCTGTGTCCTGTCCCTCCATGCCTTGTCCCCAGTCCCTCTCCAGCTCTCCTGGAGCCCCTTCAGGCCCTGCCAGGGGCTCTGAGCTCTCCCTGGAGCCTTCTCCTCTCCAGGTGAACATTCCCAGCTCTCCCAGCCTGGCTCCCGAGCGGAAGGGCTCCAGCCCTGGAGCAGCTCCGGGGCCTCCTCTGGACTCGCTCCAGCGGCTCCGTGTCCCCGCCGGGTCCCTGCCCGGTTCCCGCCCGGTCCCTCCGTGTTCCCGTTTCCCGCTCCGGGCACCGGCGCGTCCCTGGTTTCCACAGCAACGGCACCGCCCTGGTCCCCATGGCAACCGCGGCGAAAGGGGCGAGATCACGCTGAGCACGCACGTCAACACACGCACGCTTCCGGGTTATGCCACGCCCCTTCTTTGCCTCGCGGCTCGACCCGGAAGTGGCGCGTTCCCGCGCTCACAGGACGGCGCCATGTTGGGAAGCTGTACAGCATCCGGGCCGCGCGGCGGGCGCTGATTGGCGGAGCGCGGCACGTGACCTGCAGATAGCACTGCGATTGGGCGGCGGTGCCGCCGCTTCCGCGCGCGTTGCGGGTCGGGGGGGCGTGAGGAGAACCCGGGAATGGGGGAAGGGGACGGGAAACCCCCGCCTCAAAGCACGCCTGGAGCCGGGACAAAGTGGCTCCTGAGACATTTCACCTGTTTCATTGGCTTTAAAGTCCCATTTCACCGTCTGCCGGCACTGGCGGGCAAGAATGTCCTTACAGGAATTGCAGAATCATGGAATTGTTGAGATCGGCAAAGCCCTCAGAGATACCCCAGTCCAAGCCCAGCACTGCCCCATGTCCCCAAGTGTCCCCACATCCACAGGGCTTTTAAATCCCTCCAGGGATGGGGACTCCACCTCTGCCCTGGGCATGATGTGCCAGGGCTGGAGAGCCCTTTCCAGGAGGAATTTTCCCAACATCCCACCTGAACCTCCCCTTGAGGCTGTTCCCTCTTATCCTGTCGCCTGGGAGCAGAGCCCCACCCCTTCTGGCTCCAACCTTCTTCCAGGGAACTGCAGGGAGCCAGAAGGTGCCCCCTGAGCCTCCTCTTCTCCAGGATAAGCCCCTCCAGCTCCCTCAAAACTGTTTGGGAAGCTGGAAGGAGAATGCTGGAAGCCCCAAAGTCAACACCCCAGAGCTGTCAGGAACATCCCGCTGCCAAAACCAGCACCAGCCATGGCGGGAGCATCTTTAATTCAGGCATCCCAGATTTTCCACATGCCACCCCCATTTACATGGAAAACTGGGAAAGTGAATGAATCCATGGTGCTCAGTTTACTTGAATTTGTTGGAGCTTCCTTCCGACCCCATAACTGCTTTTCTCCAAAGCCTCTCAATCAATCCCAATTCATGGCAGGCCCCACATTCCCAGTTTTACCTCCCCCAGTCCTCCTCTGCCACGTTTGTGCTCCTGAAGTCCCCCGGGATTGGGGAGGATTGAGTATAGTGCCTCAGGAAATCCCATCCCAGTTTCCCCTCGGGAGTTAGGGCTTCTCAACCTCTGCCAAGTTGTCGATCTGGATGACGATGGGCCAGATGCTCTTCACTTCGGAGAAGCCCTGGACCTCAAACTTCTGGCATATGGAGTCCAACATGTACCCGACCGCCTTCAGCACGTCCCGGACCATGTCCTGGAGCACCGCCGCCCGGGGTTTCCAGGGTCCTGCACATCTTTCAAACTCCTGCTTGGCAACGGGATCCTCCAGAGGCTTCGCTCCCTTCCTCGCCCCTTCAGCCAGGATTGGGGCAGGGGGTGAAGCCCCAGTTCCCAAAATCCTTTCCGTGTCCGATGTCACCTCCTCGGCGTTCCCGGCGCTCTGGAGCTCGCGCAGTGCAGCTGCATCCGTCGGAGGGCAAACCCCGGGGTTCGTGCCCTGTGCGGCAGCGCGGGAGCCGGAGCAGCCTCTCCACGGAAAGCCCGACCTGCGGTAGGGCCGGTAGCGCCGCAGGATGTCCCTGGCTCTGCGCAGCATCCTGCCGCAGCGGGGTCGCTGCCACGCCAGCCGGCTCCTCCTGGCCCGGCGCTGCTGGCAGTAGTTGTGTTCCCACAGGGAGCAGGGAGGGGCGCAGGGCAGTCCCGGCTCACTCCGAAGGCAGTAGCTGTGGTCCTTGGCTGCTGCTGCTCTCAGCTCCTCCACCCTCAGCTCCCGGGATCCTGCCAGAAGCATTGCCTCTCCCAAGGTGTGTCCATGGTTTTGGGTGTTCCTGTGATTCCTCTCCCCAGGATCATCCCACAGCTGTTCCCAAGGATCCAGGCTCTGCTGTTCCATCATGGAATGAAGCAGGAGTGTCTCACTCTGGGTTAGGTCTTCCATGAGTTCAGGTTTATCCTCCACTTCTTCCTTCACAAGCCATGGCTGGGCTTGGCTCCCCACTCCACTGTCCACTTTCAACGGGAATTCACTCCTTCCCTTGTGACAACCAAACTTCTGGAACCTCCTGTCCTGCAGACACCACCATGTGCCCCATCCTGCTGGGAGAGAGTGGGAAGGGGTTGGATCTTTCCTGGCTGGAGCAGTGAGAGGAACATCCCTTCCTCCTGGTCCAGGCTCCACATCCCGACCTCTGCCAGACATCAGGACAGCCAAGCAGTGGGAGAAGCCCTGGGAGCTCCACAGGGATGTGGCTGGAGCAGGAGGGAGCAGGACTCACCTGGACATGAGGTCTCTGGCCCCTGGTACTTGCTGGCTCCGGGCCACCAGCCAGAGGAAGGCTCCTCCAGCCAGCTTCCGCTGTGTCCTGCAGGGAAAACAGCAGATGTCACCAGCCAGGCCGGGAATCCTGACTCTCCACAGCCATGGGAATGAAGGAAGAGCCCTGTCCTCATCCCCACCAGGAATCCCAGCTGCTCCTTGGCCATGGTGATGGAGGAGGGAGTCCTGACCCCATCCTGGATGTAGGTTCCATCCCACAGGGTCGGGATGCTGCTGCTCACCTGGCGATGGGCAGATCCAGGGCTCTTCCCCGCGCTCCAGCCGGTGCAGAATGTCGGGCTTGGGGCCTGGATAACCTGGGAATGGGACAGAGGTTGCTGCACTGTCCCTGATCATGGGAAAACCAAGGCCTGGGACACCCCAGCTGTGCCTCACCATCCTTAGAAACACCTCTGGCATGTGGGAAAAGCGAGGGAGAAACTGGAGCTACTGCCAGAGAGGGATTTATTCCTGAGAGCCCTGATGGAAATGTGGGAAGCAGCTCCCAGTTCCACTGACAGGCTTTCCCAGCGAGGGAATGTCTCCTGCTCATCCTGGGAGCAGCTGCCAGGGGTGGGACATCCCACCCTGCTCCCTGATCTTAGGGAATCATTTCCAGGGGTGCTCAAACCCAGACCCAAATCCTTTTTTTCCAGCAATAAACTCCCTGATCAGGCTCTATAAGGGAAAACTCCTCACATGCGGGGTTGTCCAGCCCTGGAAGGATTGGAAAACCGTGTGGATGTGGCACTTGGAGACATGGATTAGTGGTGGCCTTGGCAGTACTGGGGAACAGCTGGAATCAAACATCTCCAAGGCCTTTCCACCCTCAGCTACTCTGGGATTCTGGGATTCAGTGATTCAGTGCTCTGGAAGCCCCTGAGGTGGGATCTGAGGGAAGCCCTGCCCGGGGTGATTCCCAGGATTACCCAGGGAGGTCAGGAGCTGGTAGGTGTCCCACACAACGTCACAGTACAGCTCCCGCTGCCCAGCCGGGAGCGCGTCCCACTCGGCCCGGCTCAGGAACACCATCACGTCCTCGAAGGTCACCGGCTCCTGCCACGGGATCAGGGATCACACCCTCCTCAGGGACCACACCCTCCTCAGCGACCACACCCTCCCTCCCTCAAGGATCACACCCTCCTCAGGGATCACACCCTCCTTCCCTCAGGGACCACACCCTCCTTCTCTCAGGGATCACAGCTTCCCTCAGGAATCACACCCTCCTCACGGATCACACCCTCCCTCCCAACAGGAGAAGCCTTTCCCAGCCCAAAGGAGCTCCCAGGACACGAGGCCATGGATGGGACTGTCCCAGGAAGGTGTGTTCCCCTCAGGGTGGGAATTATGGATCTGGGAGAAGGACAGGCTGGAATCCAGTGCCAACACCGGAATCCGGCACCTTGGGATACGTTTTACCATTCCTACCAGGAGCACTCCATGATCCCCATGGGATTGGAATAGTCCAGGACCCCAGTCACCTGGAGCTGGGCAGGAGGAGATTCCCAGCAGTCCCTTGTGACCCCCTACAAGACCAATCCCAGGAAATCCCTCGGGAGTGATCCCAGTGGGGATGGGGAGGAGGGGGCAGAGAGAGGGAGGGATGTGGGG